>CM052320.1:4345190-4789101 GCA_028455615.1 Lasioglossum zephyrum | reverse complement strand
ATAGGAGATATTGTTCAGGCTTTCGCAATTTTCGGGTTGAAATTCGCAATTTCATCCATGACAGAGCGATTTTACATAAAACCGCGCAGATCCCCGTTTAATGCCAGCCAAACGACCCATGCACGTCCATAAAAGTGTTCGCGAGAGGAAGAGTTAAGTGCCGCAGTACCATTATTCGCGAATCGATCGATTAGCGTCGTGACGTAGCCTTTCTCAGCGATAATTATTTGTTTAGAAAGTATCCCGTGAGCCGTTCGGAGCGATTCAGGCCAAAGGTTGGGACCGTGTAGAACGATCTAATCGACGGACTCGCGCACGCATAAAATGGTACCGTTTCTTTCCGGTGCACGTGTCCACGATCTCGGTTGTCTGAATCATTCCTGTCGTTCATTAATAATGTTCCCTCCTAAATCAATGAAACTCCATTTGAATTACTAAGCTTCCACGTAAGTACCTATCTTGGGGAAACTGAAAATATTGCACCACCTGACAATGAAAAATGGAACGTTTGAAAAATATCATGTTGATTGGGTTGGTACCATTATCTGTACAACTCGAATATTCAAATTATCGATATGATAATTATTGATATTAAGATAAAAAATGAGAAACCTGAAGAAGATTGCGTTGATTAAACAGCTACCATTTATTTCATGTCATTCTAATGAAAACTGCAGAGTTGAAGCTCATCACAGTGATTACTTCTGGAACGGTCTCGGGCCGTATAAGGTCTAATGAACCTCGATTTAAGCAAGTCCATTATGAGGAAAATTAATTTTGAGGGAGCAACAAATAATTATGCGACCCATATATGATAGACGTGATAATCAACACGTTAGCAATATGTAGAGCAGTAACGTCATAAATTAATTTTATTTTCACAAACGCATCATCATAAACTGTATCACCTACGCAGTCTTCAGACAGTACCCAAGCTGTCAACGATCCTTCTTCGCCTAAGCAGTGCCGACCCATCAACAATCGGTAATTCAAGCAACATATTGCAACCTTGTCAATTTGCAACGGCGAGCAAAGCAACTTTCCTATTAAACTGAATTATCGGTACTTTCACGATAGAGTTAGCGGGAGAGGAATGCCAGGGTTGGTGGGTCGATCCGAATAACCTTACATTTCACGACGGTGCCACAAGCCGACGCTGATTGCTGTGACAAGTCTGGCGGATAGTCTCGCCCGGCCATACCGTAGAGGCCCCTGTCGTAGGTCCCCGTCGACACTATGTCATCGTGCTACGGTTCCCGTTCACGTGTCGTTCACAAAGGGTGCGGGGGCCCGAGTGTCACGCGTGTACGTACATACCCGGGGCCATTGAGCGCGTGAGTCCGGGGCCCGTTTGACCGATCACAATACGAAATTAAGATAGCGATCGACACCCTGGCTATCGCCGGGGCCCGGTCTGACGGGAACGGGCGAAAATAAATAAACGGCCGATAAATCGCGTTGCGAAACGCGGCCCCGTCGCCGACGGGGACACCCCGCAGATCCCATCGGCAGAAACAACCGCATTCAGAGTGGTCGCAAAGCAGACTACGGCTGAATATCACAGGAAGAGAATATCGACCGATCCCGTTGAAAAACGAGACCGTCGTTCGCCGAGATCCTAGCGACTAAACAGAAAGATAGAGGGATGAATGCCCGGGGCGTGGCCGTCTCGTGGAAAATATGTTGACAACCTTCAAAATTTCTTGCGTTTCCTAGGAAATCTCAGAATCTTTTGTCAATAAGGAGTTGGTGTCAGCGTTTAATAGCGGAGAAAATGCTATAGTCAGAACCTGAGTGACGCCACGAAACTGTAGCGTAGTCTAAGGCATTACAGTGACGTCACGATTCGTCCTGAGGGTGGGGAGCCTATCACGATCCTACAGTACTGGTCGTGACACCACTTCGAGGGACTTTTACAGCAACGCTAGAAAACTAGAGTTTTGGAACTTGCGGACGCATTTTCCGTATCGAGATAAGCCTCGAGTTTCTCGGTGATTTTTCGAACGACTCCCACGGTTGTTATTTTCAACGAAGAAATAAATCTTCCGAAGAACGACTGTCAGCCGTTGGGTGTCCCTCTCGCACGTACGGGCTAGATACACGGGGCCTAGAAGACGTTACGCCCTCGATGATCGATCGACGTTTCGATTCTTCCTCGCGAAGAAAACGAAGGACGATCTTCTCCGGGTATATGCGCCTCTGAATCAGCAAATCCTTTGATATCTCGTTGCGAGCCTGCCGCCAGCTGCCGCGCGCGCCAAGCTGAACCGAGCCGAGCTGGGCCCGATCCCCGCATTATTTCGTGCTCTCGGGGCCCTGCGCAACGCGCCGCGCCGGCGTGAATGCCCCCTCGACTATATACGAGCAGCATGCATGTAGACATCAGATACGCTCGGTATAATATAACTTTTGCCCGCTAAGATACTTGACGCCGCATACCTTCCGCGAGCAACGGATGCCCCGCGTGCCTGCGATCCGCCACGAAACATATCGGTGTCTCTCGAAAATATTATTTTAGTCCGCAACCAGAACCCACCAGCCGGCTCCCGTGATCATGGGGAAACCGTCTGACCCGGCTATGGGGCCTGCCACGCGGCTTCACTTGCGCAATGGCGATTGCACCGGCCTGATGGCTGCGATTTGTACACTTCTAGACAAAGAGATAACACGTGTGCTACTCTTATTTTCTTATCCTACCTACCAATAGTGGGGGTAAGTAGTGGCGTCACGGACCATACTGCAGGATCGTGACGTCATTCTGGTTCTGACTATAGCATTTATCATCCACTAATCCTCTTGTGAAATGGTATTAACATACAGGGTGGGGCGCCACATTTTGCCATCTAGATTTACGTCATTATTATTACGCAGAGCAAACAATGAAAAACAAAAAAGAACATGTTCCATCAGAATGTGTCCCCCTTAAAACCATTCAACTTCATCTGAAACATTGTTTGCTATGCGTAATAATAATGACGTAAATTTAGATGGCAAAATGTGGGGCCCCACCCTGTATAAAACGATGAGATTACAGGCTCAGAGTATGTATATTTGATACAATTCACTATGTTTCTCCAAGTTTCGCATAGAACGGAACAAAACTTTGTTTGGTGGCAAGCTATTCGTGTGATTCGAGCGGGATGGGCGGTCCCAAAGCGGCCCAAACCGTGGCGCGAAAGAAAGGAGTGCACGGAAGACCCATAAACTGTATAATTTACGTATTCGGAGGTGTATCTCGGTCGGAATCTGCAGCGGTCCAAGCCGAAAACTCCGAAGATGTCAGGTCAGGTAGACCTCGCGCGGCAAGTGTCCACAGGTTCAGATGCGTCACGATTAAAGCTGTGGGCGGGTCTGGTGATCAGATTAATGACATCATAAACCCAATAAAATATCACCGAGCGAGGTTGAACAATGCGGGCGAATCGACGGGGAGAATCGGGAGCGGGTGTCGGAGTCTCCTATTTCGTTCACGGGGCCAAATCGTCTCCCGGTTCTCGACGATCACCTTGCCCCACGGTGTCGTGCCCCTTCCACCCAGGCTGATGGATGATGCAAATAACTGTGCCTGGTCCTGACGCAACCGTCGAACGGTCACGGAGCAGTTTTCTCAGCAGGTGGTTGGCCGCTTCGGATGGCAGGTCCGAAAAAGGGAAGAAACACGCGCAGGGAGGAGAAAAGAGAGCGCCCCAGGTTCGGGGGATTGGGAGAAAGACCAAGAATGCGACGGTGTGCACAGTTCTCGTGAAGAAAGTCGGCCTCGACCTCTCCAACGTCCTCGGACGATTATTTTCTTTCCTCGGATCGATGGATCGAGGCGGCTTGCTCTCTCAGTCAATATGAAAGTCGGCTTGGGGTGGATCACACCTCGAGCGTGGGACGCGTGACTCGTTCGTGCACTGCTTCTTGACGTTTCCGATCAAAGGAGACGGTTTTAGGAGGGTGAAAGTTGCGAGAGAGGCAGCCACGCGGTTATTGAATTCAGAAATTTATACGTCGTGATTCTAGACCTAGGAACATCAATCATTTCGACTAAATCCGTATCGGGTCCTATTGCAAGGAGATTAAACTGACTGTGACTTTCTCACCCTCTACATTCACGATCATATTTTATTCAATAAGATTGTTCGATCTTAGTTTTTACTATTTAACCCCGTGTATCGAGATCCCAGAAGAATGAATCTACATTATATGTTAGATACATGGCACTTACAAGGATCTATAAGTCCAGTCTCCACTGATCGAACTTCCATTTCAAGGGACAAAAATAAAGAAAATGGTGCTTTCGGTCTTAGGATCGACTTCACGATGTAACTTCTCTCGAGGCCGAACGGATCACGTTTAATCGACTCGGACTGTGGCGAGCAAATGAGTGTCTAGCGATGGCCGATCAACATCCGGCGATCTGTCGATGATACCGGCGTCCACGGGCAGCGTACTCTCTCCTCTCTTCTCTCTTCTCTCGCTATCTCCGTTCGCGGTGGATGTATCGACAAATTCGTGTCCCGCGGCGAAGGAGGCAGATCTGTCACATCTGTGGAGAGCAATCAGAACCTGTAGCACCGTATATCGCGTTCCGCTCGTGTAGGCCCACGGAACCGGGGGTCGTGGGGGTCGGATATCGATAGTTTGAATCGACGGACGATGTCTCTCGTCGTGCTCATCAAGACGCGACAGGACGGCTTCGCTGGATGCTGCGTCATCCGCGTCCAGACGCGAGCCATCCGATCACTGCAACCCTCTCCGTACATCCTTTGTTTTTCCTGGTGGACTCATTAACCCTGCGCCGGTACCATCTTTTCTGAACTGGTGAAAGCCTAACTCCGAGATCTTCCCAAAAATTCCTAATAATGCTAAAATAGCTCGAAAATTATATAATAATCTTGCTCGTGCCCTCTCAAACAAATCAAATAAATATGCTACTTCCATCCCGGAGTTGCAACGTTCATCGGGCTGTGCTTCCCCAAGATTTTATTTCCCTGTGCCCTATGGCCACGCTTTACTGCTTCTAATTGCCAGCGTCGACGGGATTAGGAAAAATGCAAGTCTGAGCTATCCTGAGCCAGGTACAAAACTCGACGTAACACGCAGAATCCCGGTTTACGGCGTTCCCTCGCTGAGCACCAGGTACCGCGAGAGTGGGGTTGTGTAAAAAAATAAAATCTTGTACCATAAAAAATCTGCTGCTTTACGAGGCCAGAGATAAACTCCGGTTCAAGGTCCCCCGAACCATTATCGAAACTTTCAGTGATGGAACAATGCGTCTTGGATAGCCAGAAGCTTAAATAAACCGACGACGCTAACCCAAAGACATGGTTCCAGGTATTACAGTGGTTGCTCGTAGAAAAGCGTGCTCATCCCTTACGACAATCGAATCGATTATGAGTATTTCTCGCGCCCACTGGCCAGTGTTGCTCGCCAGCTTCGGTAATAATTTTACGGCAGCCGGAAGAGGGTGACCCAACCGTAAAGAAACTATTGGGGTATGGGGTCGACGTCGAAATGAAAAAAAAAATTGGGAATAGGGCAGTAAACAAAAAAAATGTGTCCAAAAAAAATCAGTGAACTGAGTGAGGGAGAGCGAGAGGGGTGTGAACGCAGCGGGTGGAGTTGTTAGGGCGATGAGAGTTACTGTTATCGAAGTTTTTTGTCGTGTTTGGATCTGATTGAGCATTTCATTCCGTTCGAGTTTGTGCGCTACCCTTATTCACGATGATCTGTGCCTTTGGGCTAGGGAAACTCGAAAACATACGGCAGAAGTCATTAACTGGGAAGCACTGATTTGAAAAAAAAATTCTATTGCAACATAAGGTATCTAATCTTTTATATAGATATACATATATCTATTATACAGGGAGCGGCACGTAAAACAGGTCACCTGAATAAATCGCTTGCTTTTGAAGATAGAAAAAAAGGATCAGACCAAACTTACTTGATATCGAGGGGCTCGTAATCTGATGTCATTAATGTTTTTATAGGTGGAAACGTCCAGGAGATATGAAGATTAACTCTGTTTTTTTAAATGGAACGGTATGGTTTTTTATTTACATTCTGATAGTGTATTTCAAGACGAATACAATGACCTATTATGAAGGTCATTCAAGGTCACGCAAGGTCAACTGCAATAGAAAATAAAATGTCTCAGTACAATTTGCAATATCAATATTATTGCACATATGTAAGTAATTATATACAACTAATTCTTATAACACACTTTGGGTAAAGAAATTCTAGTAGTAAATATTCCTGGGTTGGTGAAAACGTTTACAGATTCGAGGAAGATTTCATTTTTTACCTGCACTGCATAAAATAACGACGAAACTCGCTTAGTAATAAGGATTGCTGTACCATAATTGACAAAAAGATGTCACCAAAACAGCAGAACAAGACGTTCCCTAAAAAACGTATCCAACGAGCAGATTTTTGTCCGCTTTCCTTTCTTCCCTCTTTTTACGGTCATTCAACAAAAATCCTTGGATTATCTCGTGGAGATTGTTTTGCGTTCGTCAGCAAGGGTCCTAAAACGGTCGAACTTTCCGACAGCGTTTCACCCCCGAAAACGAGCATAAACATTCTGACGACGGTCTAACGGTACCCGGTGACTTTTTAGCAACAGTACCATGGGGATCAGCTTTCTTTTCGCCCCGGCTTTCTTCCGAGTATTTTTACCACGGGGGAAAATCGAACGGTTCGTGCATTTTTACGGTTAGCACGGACAAAGAATTCGTAGAGACCTGTACCTTTTTTAGCACGCCCGGAGATGTGGGTCAAGCCGTAAAAAAGCAAGAAGGGTTCCTTCGCAGGGGTAGTTCCAGTTGTTTAATCTTATTGCGGTGCGAATCGTAAATTCACGGACAACTTTTTACCATTATTGCTGCGAAAAAAACCGTAAAAAAATTCTCGATCCTACCGGACCTAATAAGAAGTCCAGATGTTTGAAGAAAGCCTCTCTCAGTCCTTGGAGGCGCTTCTTTTAGCCCCGTGAGTTTGTAGGAATCTCAATATTTACATTTTGTCCAACCAATTTGTATTCTGTTCAAGAAGTAGTACAAGTAATTTCAGCAAGATGTGACATGTTCGAGTATTTTCGTTTTTTCATCTTAAAATGTTAATTAACAACCGAGAAAAAAATTATAGAGTTCAGGGTGTTTACCCTTAGGAATTAGTGACTTGAAATTTTGAGGGATTATCTTTCAATCTAAAAGCATTGTTTTGCGCACAATGTTCGTAATTAATTTCTATTTATCAAGTATGGTTGAGTAACTTCCCCAAGGACTACGTTTATCACTTTTCGTTATCACGTTTCGTACGCCACTTTCAATCCTCGTTTCATCAATTTCTTTCCAATTTGTACCCTCACCACGATTCGCAGCACTATTCCAGCTTCGTGTCCTACACAAAGGGGCGCCGGGCTTCGTCTGGCGCGACACTTCCGTCGCAGGGGCTGAAAACTGGCTCAAAGTGGAGCGTTCTCCGGGCGTATCGTTGCGTGAAACCGACTCATCGTGGCACAACGAGAGCCTAACGACTGGCATTCAGTTCGTGCCCGTTTGCCCACGTGACATGCAAAAATCACCCTCCTGACGCACGGTACCAACGGCCCTCAGGCCAGGAATGACTGGCCCGTGATTGGACCCCGAAATTCGAGAGCAAGACAGAGATCCTGCCTACCTCGGCTTCTCCCGTTCCGAGAGATCACGTCGCGCCGGGCTAATTCAACCAACAAAACGAACGTTTACGCTCGTTTTGCATAAACGCTTACTCATGCTCCCCCGACTACCATTCTCAGGACCCTCCTTCTTCGCACCCTTCGGGGAACGACGGAGGAAATTTTCCTTCTGCGACGCCTGGGTGTTCTAGATTAATGTGAAACGTCATTCCGACACCTGTTTCTTTCGTTATGAATTTTGTATTAGGTTGAACGTGTCTTTCTTCTCAATGCGACTACCGTATTGTGATGTTGAAATAATAGACAGGGTAGTGAGGCTGTATAAGAAATGGCAGACGCGTAGCAAACCCTTGAAATCGCAATTTTGATATGATGCCATGCAATTTGATAAAACTATCTTGAATTTGTTTTTAAAACGATATGTGCATATATTTTTGGTGAAACGTGGCACGATTTTCCCCATCACTGTCCTGTTGCGGATTTTATAATGAATCTAAAAATCGCAGCCCGGTAAAAATTGGATACTAGCAATACTAGCAAGGTTAGAAGAAGCCAGTCACCCCCCAAGAAGAAAGCTCGACCCGTGACGCAACGGTTCGCCAGAAATCGCAATTTGTCGAAGACGTAGGGGCGTTCCAGGTACACGCGGAGGCGAGTGCGCATTCGAAGTAATAATATTACATCGGTGGATCCTCGTCCCGGGAAATAATGGATTACCGAAGGTTTAAAAGGCAACAGGCTGTACAATCATCGCGCACGAGAGAACAACCCCTCTCGCAGAAACAAGAGTACACGCAGAACACAGCTCCCCGGTCGTCTTTCCCCCCGTACCGTCTCGCATCGCAGTTGGCAATCGCTCATTCGGGATCACGGTATATCACGCTTCATATAGAATGCCGGTGGGCCGATGAATTATTGACCGGCCGGTGGCATCCGGCCGTTCGTTCCGCGGGCTGAAACGATCGACCATAGCAATCCCGTTCGCGGCAATGATGAATCCAATCATAATTTAGTTACATCTTATTAGACTCCTACCGAGCCGGCTCACCGTGAGACCGCCAGGTATATAACCTTCTTAATCCACGAAATGCATCTCGCAGCTACCCCTTCGACCCCTCTACTGCATTTCTCCCTCTCTCTCTATCATTCTGTACCTCCCCTCCCCGTCGGACTCTCCTACTCTCTATAACGGAGGCTTCGATTCCTCTTTCCCGCGCGTTTGTCCTTCGCTCGTCTATGAAACCGCTCATCTTCCACGGAGATTGCACAGGCCGTGTCTAATTTCGATTCTGGCCTCTGTGGTCCCCTTTCGTTTGGACCCACCTGTGTTTCCTGTACTAACAACCAACTACTGTGCTCGAACAGAGTCAGACGAGTGTACCACATATTTTTATTACGTGAGTTTTACAAGTTGGAACTAACGGGCCAAGAAATTGTATGAATGGATTAACAAAAGATTTTGAAAATCGTCGGAATTCAGGAGGAGAGTAGTCGAGCGGCTCCCGGATAGAAAAAAAAAACGCTGAGTGATACCCGGTACTCGATCCTTCAATTATCTCGAGGAGGCCTGTAATTTTTGTGAGAGATCTACACGGGCTCCAGACCTCCGGTGTTAGCATCTGTCGTCTCCGCGTCAGAGAGCGAACCCATTGACGTTAATTCGACGCCACCGTGACTAAATAATATTATGGAAACGTGTCATCTGTCCCGGCGGAACCCGTTCCACGGGCACAAGTTCACCGGGTATATCAATAATTACAACGTGTGCGAGATGATGATGATCTGACACCCGTCGCTGGGGTCCCAAGCACCACGGACATCGTGGACCGACGCGCGAGACCCTTGTCCATCCGTTTCCTGAATTCCCGACATGCCCCTGAAGAAACATTTCGACCCTGCTAATAGCACCGGGGAATTGTACTAATTAATTTCACACATACAATTTTCTGTGAAACACCACCGGGAATGTTTTACATCGTGTGTCAGTCCGCAGGCAAGAAACACATTAAAATGAATGTCAGACGAGGATTATTGTTTCTATCTCGGAATAAGCAATATGTATGTTAATGAAAAGAGCCTGAAACCATTGATCGACTGTAGCTATAATGAAGAACGTCGGGAGTGAGTCACGTGAGAGATCCGATGATAGATAGAAAGAAGACGAGCGAAGATATCATTGTTTTTAATAAGACTTTTGCTCGTAGACCTCGTTTTTGAAGAAGACTATCAATGTTGAAAGGATTATTAAAGATATGACAGGCCGCGCGTCACGTGATTCTCGGAACCCGACAGGCGATGACTCAATTACAATGCCACAATGTATCTAGTTAAACCCTCCATAAAGCTTATATTAAATGTTTCAATAATTAAACAGACCCGAGAAACAGTAAAAAGTATTTTATCGTTCGAAGAATTTACATTCGAATGACTCACAATTTTTCTCTTCATTCTATTCATAGGCTCCACTTTCGAAACGACTTGACTCAGTCATACAATAGAAACTCTGGAAAATTTTCTCATCATTTCTCAGGATCATTATCAAAACTGTGTTCTGACCTTCGCATCTCCAGCGTGATTCTCCCACAGGCCCAAGATAAAACTCTCCAGCAATCAATCAGCGAAGTTCGATCAATCTCTCCGAGGGAATTCGCGCAAAAAGGTTTCATTAGGTTATCCGGGTAACCCGTTTCGCTGGGTCTAGCTGAGTAAAGCCTTTCTTAGCACAAGCAGCATTAGCGACTGTTGTCTCTGAATCCGTTTCCTATTCTCAAGGACTCGGAGGTTCGAAAGAAAGTACATACATTGTTACAAGATTTGTCGATCGAGCATTAAGTAGCAGAACTGGCTGGCAGAGGTAGAGAGACATGTCAGCTACACTGTGCAGATAACCCCGGCGTATCGGTGGTTCGTGTTTCCCGGTTTCGATCAGGTTAGGTTTAATGCACCCGTGATCTTTGGTACGCATATGTGCAACAAGGATCCGGGCCGCGCCAGGTGCCCGCGCTTGAGTCACGGATTTTATGGTCCACGACCCCGCATTTCGCGGTTCTCACGCTGCCTTTAACACAGGAATGCTAAAAAGTCGTTCCTCATTAAACGAACTGGAACGGAATTCCGAAACGGTACTGGAAAATACCACGCAACGGGCCTGGTCCGCGAGGCGGGAGCAATATGGATTGTGCATCGCGTGCACTCGCCTGCACTCGCACTGACCCGGCGCACGCGACCCGTGAAATAGAGACGCGGGAGCCGAGTCGCGTCCCCTTCCTACGATCCTGATCGAGGAATCCTTTTTTCTTCTTTCATCTTCCTGCTTCTATCCGTTTCTATCCTACCGATCGAGTGTGTGAACTTTTAACCTGATCTCTTAGAACGATCAAATATGATAGTACATATTAGTAAGTCAAGAGGCTTATAATTATTTTATTTATATTGATGTAATCGGTTGTTTTCACTTACTAAAAATTCGTATTAAATATATTAATTAGTTGTTGCGTTCATGAAGTTCATTTTGGAAGGGTTAACTGAAATACTTACTACATAATTTCATTGGATAATTATATTATCCATATTGATGTTTTCATTTACCAAAAATTGGTAGTAAATATATTAATTTAGTTGTTGCGTTCATGAAGTTCATTTTCGAAGGGTTACCTGGAATACTTACTATATAATTTCATTGGGTAATTATTTTATCCATATTGATGTTTTCATTTACCAAAAATTAGTATTAAATATATTAATTTAGTTGTTGCTTTCATGAAGTTCATTTTGGAAGGGTTAACTGAAGTAGTTACTATATAATTTTATGGGATATTGTTTTTTCTTCATTTTAGTATCTCCTAGTGCATACTGTGAGATTATGTAATGTGAGACTAGGCTGAAATAAATTCTTTAAAAGACACTTAAATTATTTTTAAAAAAATTCGATTATCGTTAAATGTATTCTATTACATTTTGCAAGTATTCTACAAACAATCAAGACAAAGACCGTTGTTTCTTAACTTGTGTTCTGGTTAATTTATTTCAACAAAAAAAGAAAACTTCTAATTTTCTGAAAAAATCGGAAGCCTAGTTCTCCGAAGTAGCTGCAAGTCCTAGAAAACTGTGGCAAGCACGAAAAAATGAAACGTAACATTATGCGTGAGCACGTCCAGGTAATCAGCCGTGGCTAACGATGTAATGACTGTCTCAAGTTCGTTGCTGAAGTTTTGACACATCGCGCACTGCTCCTGTTTCAATTCCAAGCCAACTTATTTTAAAAATTGACAAAATCATTTCTATCAAAGGTCATGGATAGCCTTGTCTGAACAGTGTTAACATTTTTGAAAATATAGTGGAATTTCCTGTTTTTTAAGATCGAAATTCAGGGGAACTGAGCATGGTCAAAGGTTTTCCGTCGAAGAATAGCGGAGAACCAGTAGGAAGCAAAACTGGTGACACTTAGAAGTTCCTTGCCGCAGGTAAAAAGCAAGACCGGTTAAACGCTGCCCTCGCTCATTCATGCAATCACGCTTGTGCGGTCTTTCAGCGGCTGGTTCGTTTGCGGAAACGGCGCGAACGTCGGCGATTAAACACTTCCTTGTAAACCTTTCCCTACGCAGATCTTGTATTCGACCGAAACCTGGGAAACGCGAGTGCTGCATTAAATACGAATGCATTTTCGAAGATTCAAATCATTGCATATATTTCATAATCCGATCTTTATGCATTTCAATTATTCCGTCATCCGTTAAATTGTAAAGACGATCTTCCGCAATAAAATGTTACTTTTATTTTGAAGGAAAATGCCAAAAATAAATTAACAATGAATATTTCAAAATTACAATTGTCCAATAGTGACATGACTCGGACAAATATGCCAAAGAATAAAACAGTGTCTTCATCTATACACAGGTTGAAGAAGCAAAATAAATTTACAGCTTCCAATGGATGCCTCAATATTAATAGCTAAACCAAACATCAAAGCTTGTCACTACATGTTATCACTTTTTAAGAGCTGTGGTCTTAAAGTATAAGTTTTGTCTATACTGTTCCAACTAATTATATGTCTGTATTAAAATATCTGTGTATCTCTAATATACCACATTCTATTTTGTAATTATTATATTCTGTTTTGTATGTGGCGTATTTCGTTTTTTTAAATTATGTTGAAATAAATCTCATATGAGATTTTCTAATAAAATTGCTGGTTGACCAGTAGCTTCTTGGGTTGACCGCTCGCAATGCTGCCCTAATTGCGATGCCATTTTTCCATCCTTCTACAGGCCGGTATCTATTCAGGCCAGCCATAAATTTCCGACCACCGACGTTATTCCGGTAGCTCTGAGCAGCTCCAATTCTCCGACCTGTGGCCTTTCTTTATCGTCGATTCGTCGTGTTTCACCGAGTCGATAAGGACAAGGAAACCGAAGTAGATTCCTTCGGAGCATGCCGAACCTGCCACGAAGAAGATCGACGAGGAGAGGAGAGGAGAAAGAAAGAAAGAAAGAAAGAGAGAAAAGGAGGAAGATAGAGCCGAAAGGGAACGACGTCGAAACGAAAGCCGCTCCAGAATCGTGGTAGTCGTGCATCCGATAATGAGGCTCGCGCGGCATTTTCGATCCCGTGCCGCAAATAATCCCTTTTCTCGACATGGGAGGCTCTCATTACCGGACGAGGAGGCGGAGGGAGCTGAAGACACGAGAGCCAGAAGAAAAAGACACGATAAATACAGACAGGGTAGGCCACTCGGGTGGAGAACCGCCGAGGATCGATGCCGTTTTATTTTTTTCAGAAGCTGATTGAGATCGACCGGGATCATTTACCGGTCGACCTGTTCCGGGCCCTGGGCTAATCAGATCAATCAGATAGAGTACGATCGCGAGATGAGTTCGGCATCATTATCCTCCAGCGGATCTCTCTTCTCTCTCCTCTTTCTCTTTCACTTTTTCTCCCTTCTTCGATATGTCCTCTTCTGACAGCCGTGATGGGTCTCCAGGATCGCAAATCGAATCGTGAAATCGATTTCAATTGCTCAATCGCACGCCGCTCCGCGATACAATTCACCCACTGACTTTCATTACTAAACGCTGATCTTTATATGCAACATAAATGTTTTCTACCTGATTTTCTTTCTTAATGTCTTAATGGTTTGAAAATAATTATGCAAGATTTGATTAGCATGTAGAGAAGCAGCGTGGTTAAGGGAGGTTGTGTCCAATGGTTATTTGTCACAGGGGATTGATAGAGCGACTGTTATGGGCGGTTAGAGACACGCAGCTTCGTTTACCTAAGTGACTCATTTGCTACCGATTTTCAAGATCTCTCGCTTCCGTGAGTTAGGCTCGCGTGATTTCACGCGTACGCCGACCACGCTCCGGAGTGTCCCCCTTCGTGACGAGGACACGTGCACGCCTACTATGTTTCTTCGTTCTGGCTTTATTTGCGGTCGACGAGTTACCATTAAGATGTCTTTCCTCAGAATTCGAGGAAATCGTCGTCCTTACAACTATAAATTATTTATTTTCGTGGGCTTCTAGCAGAATAAAAACTTTCAGTTTCTAGTAGATACTATAAATGCAAAAAAATTCACGGTTCATTAGCGGCGAAAACAATTCTGTCAGGAGTAAGATAATTTTTAGAATTCACTTCGAATAATCGCGAAAAAACAACTCGTCGGCAGCGAGATCATTTTTAAAAAATTACGAAATATGCTGATATGAAAATAAAAGGAACGTTTTCGGAATCCGAAAAGGGGAATTCTGTCTGAAATTAATAAGATTTTTTCAAGCATTACCATGCATTGAAATCGCCGCGTCAGCGCCTGGCTTTCATTAAAAATTCCAAAGATTTATCCCACTAATTCTAAACAATATTAATTTATAATTTTACGAGACCTCTGCCCGATAAATAATAAATTAATTTCCGATTTCATTTGGAAACTTAAAAATGGTAATGGCGACGGTGATAAAGAACAGTTATAAATAGTAAAAGACGGCGAACCAGCCTACTCGAGGTCTCAAGCGGTACGGGGATTTCATTAAAAATAAAATCGGTATTTATGATAGAGCGATCGAGGGTACGAACAAGATTCCTTTCAGACTGACAGAAATACGCAGCCAATATTTCCCTGAATACGGAATGGTTCCTGCTGGTTTCTTTCCTCTTTCATTTTTTCTTTCGTAACACGTTACTTCTAAGATCGTGCCCGGTCCTACCGACAGCCGCTTTTTCCAGCGGACTTTATAAAACTTATAAATATTCCGCGATATTTCATCGACGCGTAACTCCTGGTTGCGTCTGCGGGATTATCCGGTGAGAAACGACGGATTTCGATACGCATTATTCAGAGTGGCCCACTAGAAATGCAAATGATTCTCGACGGTCGAAATCTCGAAGGCCGAAGCGATCGAGACCGGGTTGTCGCGGGAACAATTTACACGATCGCGGTATATAAATCAATCTCGATGACAACGAGGCGTTATCCGGACAAAATTACATTTCACCAATGTCGAAAGCAGTTAGTTTTATTTTTCACGTGATGATAATCTGCGTAGGGAGAACATCTTCCTTTGAACGACAAAAGGTTCCGTAGGGAAACGGAACATAATTTAGAAGGCGGAACACCGTGACGACGCCGACTTCTGCCTAATGAGCCGACTAATTGTTTCGAGTCACCCTGATCAACTGTGGGAAACGTGCAACAGGACTGCTGGCGACGTGATAATTATCGCCACACCTTGTTTGAACTAGACACACTGATCGGTGATTAAAAATAAGAGTTCTCGATTTTTATCACTGGAAACAATTGAAGGTATTATTCGCTCGGCGAGATTTGGCCCGAGAAACTCGTAGGTACCACGCGGTCTCCCACTACGCGCTATACAAAAGGTATGGGGCCTTGCGTCAAGAGTGGGGATTCGCCGTTCCCCTTGCACCCCACTGAAGAAATTCTGTGACAATTCTCGCCGAGTGAATAATACTCTCCATGCGCCTCACAACAAGTCCTTCGAGACGGCACTGGGGCAAAGGGGCTCCTCGCTCGCAGTCAATGGTTGGGCTGTAAGGACATACACTTTAGCCAGCAATTCACCTATAACCGAAATTTGTGGAATGGCCCAATCGGACAGCTTACTATCGTATTCCTTTCAAATGCCAGGAGAATCCTTCTGAGGCAATGAATTTATAATATTGGGAAAACTTAGTTTTCAGTAAAGTTGTATTTGTTGAGAGGCCTGCTCCAGGACCAATAAGGCTACCTACCTTAAACACTGGATGTTCGAAGACGGATGAGGGCCGTATAATATACAATAAGAATCGGTGAAGAGTCAGGTAGTAGCGGGAAGGTGTTGTATAATTGACGGTCGGCTGGTGGCCGTAGGAGTTAGCCGCAACTGACTTAGTTTTATAAGGGGTGACTACGGTACTTGTGCACCTTCAATATTTCCAAAAGGGGCGATACTTTCGTTCTATAATGTAGGGCAGTGTTCCACTTAGGTGCAATAAGGTAGCAAGAGCGGTCGGTTCGGCAGTTCATTGTCACCTAAATATCTCCACTACTTTTCGTTGTACAAAAAAACTTCGTAGGACAAAGTTACACTGTTCGAAGGGTTACATGTAACGGTGTAAGGGAAAGATTTTTCAAGGTCATATTTCAATGAGATTTCAAGATCATCGATATTTTTTTTAATGGAGTGATATATTTTCGTTAATGTAATGTTGTAGTTGACAAAATAACGAATTCGTCCATGTAACACAATATGACCTACAAATAACGTTCAACCCAAAAAAATCGTATAAATAAAATTCAACGTGTAAGATTCATTTACTTTATTTCCGTTAAGCAAAATGTTCAATAATATTCCTCTGAGCTACTATACATTCTTATTCTACATGAACATTTCGCGTGTGTTTGTGCAGCCTTTCCGGAAATTTCAAGGTAATCTTGATTCATATAAGTAGAAAGACTTATCTTTTTTAACGCAATTATGATTGTGTTATTTTATTTTGTTACAGTACAAAAAATCGGATCTTCTGGTCTATAACCACAGAAATTGTAGGAACACAATCTCTGAACGCCAACGCAATCCCCAGTCATTAAGCTAATTTACGGGAATGATCAAAATTATAGATGAGATCCAGACACAAAGTCCATCATCGTGGCTAGAGCACAACACACAATTATCCGAGGCCACGTGGCTCCGTGATCATTTTTACGACTGCCTATTTCAGAGGCATCTTCTCCGGTGACCTGCTCGAAGAAACGTTCGTTGTCATCGCTCGACATCGATTACCTCCTCCATTTCCGGTCCGCTATGCTGTTTTCTGTTGGTGATGGCGACGAGCCGAGGGTCTTGCCACCATTAGAAGGAAAGTCGATCTGCTTTCGACAAAGGACAAACGTTTTGACTTGGGCACAATGGATCCATTTCACCAGGACTTTCACACGCGGCGTCCTTTGTCCTGGATGGAGGCGTGGCTGTCACAGGCAAGTTCTTTTTTTGGCTCAGTCCTTATTATGGTAATCGTAAAAAACTGTTTCTTGTACGTATTAATAATTCTTGTGTAATATTTGTTGATATTCAAGTATCCGCTCGAGTATTTTTAAATCATCGATTAACTTTTGGTTACCCTGAACGAGATATCTCGCCGCCTCACCTAGACACTATAGACAAATATATTTTATAAGTAACTATATCCTGATTTGTAAAAGCGATTGTTTACTCGTCTCTGTTCCGCTGAGAACGCGTCGACTCTTTGTTCATAAATATTCAGCACGTGCACTTGAAGGCACATAAAATGATTCCGCGTTCACCGCATCGCAGTCAATTACAAGTATGATACAATAGATCGCAACAGAGTTATTGCATAATTAAATAGATCAACATCTGCGTTACAATCTACTTTATGATATTTTGCGAAGAATTATTGCCGAACATTTTATGAACGCGTTTACCCGCGGACCTTGAAGCACTGCGATGAATCTCGAACGAAGCGGCCAGATGAATTTATTAAGTACTCCCGAACAAGTAACGCCATTAAAATGATGTTCGTAATAAATATAACCCGTATTATCAATGATCTACGATCTAGGAACAGCGGTGTAGCAGTTCGATTCAGGGTTAGAGCGATGGAAACAAAGCGGATCCTTCGGCTGATTTTCCGATGTACTCTCGCGGAGGTAGCCTCGATCGTTTCTCAACCGATCCGTGACAAAGATCGGCCCCGCGAATGCCGCGACGAACGATCCTCGCGCGCAATAAAATAATTTACACGGCAAGTGTCGAGAAGTCAAACGGAGTCAAAAGTGAGGGAAGGATAATTACCGCGTAATGTCGTACTTTCTCCTGCGGAGCGTCGGCGTACGCGGTCATTTACACGCGTGTAAAACGTTGATGCTTGGAAGCAGCTTACCCGGTGATATTAATGTCGTGCTAGTAATGCGCGTAATAGCGTGAGCGTGAGCGCGAGCGAGAACAGGCCGCGTGATTTAAATCGCGCGATTAAAATGAATAGAAACCCGGCATGAACCTGGCCGTTTTCCGCGCGAATGCGCCAGCTTTTCGCCGGAACGCTGTACCCACCCGGGGAACCGTTCTCGAGAAATTATTGCAAATACTAATCGATCTTCTTGCACCGAAAGCTCAAAATTATAGACGGCCTTTCTTAGATCAAGGCTTTACTAGACAATGCTTGATTTAAAATTGAAAGTTAGTCCTCGGACGCGGGAATGTGCGAAGCAATGATCCGAGGATCCTTAATGCATCTATTTTTGAGCTCTAAAGAATAATGAAGAGAATACGGATTTTTAAGTAGAAACCAAGCGGACAGTCATCGATCCCTGCGGCCCTCGGAAATTTACAATTACGATTCCGCTTGAGGCTCGGGGAATAAAATAAATTCCAGACATTCCTAGGCATTTCACCGGCAAAATTTACGGCCTGAATTATTACCCGCGCGACGAATTTTTCCGGCGACGCGACTTATTTACGCTCGGTACGAATCCCATCCGACTTGTCGTTGCTTTCCGGACGAAAGGAAAATATAGGACAGATCGAATTACAGCGCGGCAAAGTGCGGATAGCCATGTCAATAAAAGTCTGAATGATATATTCGTAGTCGCAAGTGAACCTTAACGATTCCCCGGGCGTATTCGAACAATACTGAATAGTCGACGAGGCGTCGCAATGGTCCGAAATCTCGAAATTGAAGGAAAAAATTGAGCAATGTAGAAATTCGTCTGAAAATCAAACTTTTTTTCTTTTCAAACTATTCTAAGTTAGTTGGTCCAGTTGTGAAGCAGGTATTCCATATTGAAAATGGTACAATTACTCATGTACAGAGTATTCCAAAAATTGATTTTTCTCGCGTTTGAACCAGTTCGTGTCGAATCGCCGACTCGGATGCCGTCTGCTCCAAGCAGCAACTTCTGGCCAGACTCCTTGTCGTCCTTCATCCGTGAAGGACGCGTGAGGATCACGGTCGAGGATTTTCAGCATTGCTCTCGAGAGCCGGAGGAAAGGCGGCCCGGATTCGTGAGCAGGGCCCGTCAGAAGACCGCCGCGCCGGTTGCCAAGCCTCGGCCCATTTTGATTGATCGGGCAATATAGCCTGCTCGCCCCCCGCGGTTTGTGCATTACCAGCTACGACGTGGAAAAATTACTGGATTGAGATGCACTCATTAATAATGGCCGCGTACGTGCGCGAGATCGAGCCCCCTCGACTTCGATCCTAAACGGCCGCGACTCGGCCCCGCTCTGCTCCGCACCGCTCCGCACCGATCCGCACCGCTCTGCGCGCCGATCCGCTCGACTCTCTCGTGTAATTACTCGTGAACGAGCGTGCGACATGAACCGGGACGTTTTACCACGGCAGAATTGATCGATTTTCCTGAAAGAAATTCGCCGTGTTGCTTTTTTCCGGTACGCCGTCCGCTGGGAAAACATGGCGCTGGGAAAAGGTGATGCCGAGAGTCTGGTCGAGTCGTCTCGGTGAGAAAGAACGCCGATTTTTATGTTTCGAGAGCTTCTTGATAACGTGACGAGATTGATTAATTGAGGGTGTTCGTGTGGATTTGTATTTTTGCATGGAAATGTGCTGGGAGATGCTTTAACCCTTGTATTAGCAAACTTACTGCCCATATATTATAATTTTGAATATCGTGAAACAAATGTCCATAGCTATTGCATTATTACTACGATTTGTAAAGATACAGATCTTGATTAAATAAAAATCAAACAAGAGATGACTCGATTTTATCCGATGTATTATTCTGACAAATTTTTTCGAATTATTTGCCCATTTCGGACACAGCACCAGAGAATCTGTATAACTTATCCGCGCACAATGTGAAGCTTCATCCACCGGATGGCCAAAGATTTTTCAGCAGAGTGATTAGAAGGCATCCTCTTGTGTTTACAAATTGCTCGGGCAGGTAGCTCTCAGCAACAAGTTTCCAAAGGGAGAAAAAGGCATCGAGACGCGATGGGGCCAAGAATTCATTGTGCGATCGCCGACAGGTTGGTGGACCTATCGCGGCCCCGCAACAAATCGAATATAAAGGGGGGGACGTGGGGGAGGGAGATGGGGTACGGGGGATAAAGCAAACAAGTTGCTCGCTACAGTTTGACCGTATGGCGGACGCGAGAAGATCGGCCGTGGGCCATCGCGCGCCGTTTCGCCCATAAAACCAGGAGTTATGGTTATTTAAAAACTTATTGGCCCGCCCATGCGTTGCGGTTTGCGCGGAGGGTGACTGGACCAAGAGGGAGGGCCACGAGGAGAGGATGAAAGAGGGAGCGAAGGAGCCGTGACCCAGCCGAGATAAATCAAAGGATATTAAGACCATTCTGTCCTCCCTTTCTTCTCGTTCGTTCGCTGGTCTCTCCTCGCTCCTCGGGACTAAGTCACTGCCTCCGTCGTTCTGCCGCCACTGCCGCAACTCCCCTTACCGTCCTCCCCTGGCCCCCTTTTCTTCTTTTCGTTCCCTCTCGTTCCCCCGAGCGCGCGCACACGGGAGTTCTTAGCGAAACGCTTTACGGGAAGGCAGAGGGCCGCCATAAAACTATCCGGGTTCGCGTTCACGGACGTCGGAGTGCGTGTACGTGGCTGCTTTACGTTCCGATCGGCGACAAGAAACCGGGAGCAATTCACCGGGTCCTGGGAGCAAAGTGGATCCTTGATAAACGGATATCGAGTTTCACGGGAATCCAACGCCCGCCTCTCTAATACTGAGCGTCGAATACGCGTTTTATTTCGGACCCCGAATGGACTTCTATTTAAGACCCCGATCCTCCCTTCGCGACCTCAGATCTACTCGAAGACTTTAATGCCACCCGGTGCCTTCGAAGAAATTCCCCGCTGCAGCAACAGGCAGTTGAATACCTTCGACCTAATACCTTCAAACAATTCTAATTAACTTATTTTCTGTTCACAACCCCTTGCCTTTTATTAACGCCGCTACGGTGACATTCATAATTAGATTAGGTACAAATCACTTACCGAAGATATAGTTCATAATTTTTGAAAGTATAATTAAGAATTTCTTTAATGGATTGTTTAATAGCAGCAACAATTTAAATCGTGAGCAAACAGCCTCAACGCTAGCCAAATGCAAAGACGAACAGCTCCAGGTCGTCACTAATCAAAACAACCACTTGGAATCCGAAGCATCACAAGTTTGATACTTGGTGTACCCACTATCCGATCATTATCATCTTTTTTTTCGTACACGACGCTGAAACAATGGAGCTCTTGTACCCTCGTAGACCCATGTCCATTACACGGGATCCCCGAAGAGCATTCGGTCGGTGGAACAAGGCCGGTCACCGGGACGATCGAAAAGAAATGCGTGGGCGAGCCGATCGGAAGACGAGGCTCTCGGTTATGTGAACGGATCAACGGGGCAGGAAACGTCCGGCTCAGATTTGTGTAGATCATTACAGAATGGAAGCTAGAACAGCGAGGCGCCCGCTTTCTTCTGCTCGCATGCGGTATACACGCCGTGTCATGTCGCGGAGGCGCTCCTACTAAGTCACGGGCCATTGTTCTAGTCGTCGTTTGATAGACGATCCTCGTTCGCTACACGACTGCTCGAGAGCACATGCGTCACGGGTTAGACGATGATGAGCATCCGTTGCCCTTTCCGTCTGCTCCTTTTCTGGCCTGAACGGCTCTCGTATTCAAATGCGATCCCGAACTGCTCGTGATACTTCACGAAATAGTGCAACAACCGAGCTTGTGCACCGCACAGAGTACTTGGGTAAACATTTTCAGGAAAAATATTTTAAACAATCGCTGTCTTACAAATAGATCACGTTTGGAGAGAATTTTAGTTAATTTAACCCTTTGTACTCGGAGCTGTTTAACTCGAAAATCAAACGTTTCTGCCGACCTAGAATATTTCACCGCTCGCATGCAGTTTCGCTAACACAATGTAAATGTACATACACGTTTTCTAACACGCTGTTTTACTATTCAAATAAAACATTTTAATTTCGATAATCTATAACATGAAATAAAATGTTTCTATTTTGCTAATTTTAAACCCAGAATAAAACATTTGAACTTTGCTTAAATGGTACATAAAATATTTCGTGACGATGAGAACAATATATTAGAGAACAATAACGTAATAATAATATGAAATAGTACGTGAACGTTGACAAGGACGTTATAAAGGTCAGGTAGAACGGATTCAGATTGAGAGCCGACCTCTATCGCGAGGAAAGAGCCAGCTCGGAATCAGTATCGCGTCGGTGGTCCCATGAAAAGGGACTACTGTGAAGATATTCGGCTACCTGATGAGTGGGTGGTGCCATGAGGCAGGTTTCGTCGCAACCGGGATATGGGCCTGCGCAGGAACGTAGTACGGCAACGTCGACCCACGAGTGCAGAGTGCATTCTACGGGTGTAGAATCCGCGGGCAGTATGCGTGAACGCGCGTGTCGGACTTAAGCGCACGGATGTGGCACCCAATGAGTTTAAATCATGCCGACTGGCCGGGAAGAAGAAGAAGAAGGCGCAGCAACGCGCTACGAACACACCGACTCGCGGTACAGAACGATGCAACGCGTTCCAACGCGGTGCAGAACGATACAACGCGGTGCGGAGCGGCACGGCTGCGTTGCACGCGGTTAAATCATAGGAGCAGCAAGGAAGAGGCGTGCGAAGGGGATAACGTTCCACCGACGAAGCTCGAATCACGGCGTGTCTGTAATTCGTTTCGTACGATCGCCGGATAAGCGACGTGGCAAGTGTTTTCTACGGTGTGCCCGCGAGTTTCAGGGCTTTCGGATCGCCGCGGTACACCGGCCCGAGGAGCCTGTTACATCGTCGACGGTAAATCTAGCCGCGATTTATAATCGAGGATGAACGGATCGTTAGAGGTACAATGATCTTCGTTTAATGCCCGATCCGAGCATCCCGCGTTGTTCCATGCGACTACCGAACACCTCGCCTGGGAAACTGGAACGGGAGTGTTCCGATCTTTCTGCTGTATCTAACGCAGATACCTTTCCTCTTTGATATACGGCTTTATTACATGATCATTCACGTGTAATGAAAGGCGGGAGGATATTGTTCCTGGTTCTCTGAAAGAGGAGAAACTGCTGGATGCTGCGAAAATTTTACTGTTCCGCTCTATCAACCCTCCGATATTAGTTATTAGACAAACATTAGATTTTTAAACATCTACTTGAATACATATGGTAGAACAAAATATAGCTGAAAAACAAATCCGTAAACTAAAGCAGTCCTTTGATTCACCTGGTCTAGAAAGGAGGTCCATAAAATTTGAATACTTTTAACATTCACGTTTAATACTTTTACTTTGACGGAAACTATCCACATGGTCATTTAATTCTTTAATTTGCGTTAACATACGGATATCAACTTTATGGAAACCACCTCGAGTCACTTCAAGTTTGCAACTTCCTCGAGTATCTTCTGATCGTATGACGCTTTTGGTAGTCAGATTCATCATCCCCGAGGTTCAATCCATCAATATCCTCGGTGTAGCATTACGTCGCTTTCCATTGGTCGGTTCCGAGTCATATTCCTCGGAATCCATCACGAGCATCGACGCAAAAAAGCGTGCTCGTTAATCGAGGCCACTCGAGACATCGGAAAAGGAAGCCAGCAGGCGTAAAGGGAGAAAGAAGCGGGAAAAAAGGTCGATGAAGCGGCACTCGGAAGGGCAGCAGAAGTCGAAAGGACAATCGCTCGTCAACCGGCCGTCAAAACATCCCCAAGGATCCATGGCGAATCACATTCTCACAGCGGAGTCGCAGCACATCAACGAGGCGGAGGTTCCACGATGAACGAAGAAGAGAGACCGGGTCTCTCGGTCTCTTCGGCGCAGCACGACAATGTGTGACCGCAAACAAACGAATGGCAACGATAGGGGGCGCCAATGTGCATTCAAGACGAGACAGACTGTCATTTGTCACGTCTTTCACGGTCTCTAATGACACGCACTGCTTTTGGACGCCTTCTTATGCGAACCGGGCACCTGGCACTGACTCGCTTTATTATTTCCTTCTTTTTTTTCAACCAAGTCTTCCTCTCTCTCTCTCGCTCGCTCGCTTACTTCCACGTATATTTGATGTCGCAACCCCCTCGCCAAGTTCGTTGCTTCCCTATGACTCGTCTACCGCTATCATACACCACCGTTCCCGCTCCTTTTACCTTCTTACCCCGGGGCGCGTGGCTTCGCGACGGTTGAATTCGATTTGTTAGGATTAACAGACCCGCCAGAAACACGGCATCGAAACTTCGTGCTAGGTTGTTCCGATCATTGGCTGTTAGGAGACTTTTGCGAACGTTCCTCAGCTTGAGATGATGCTGCATTCTCTGGTTGGTTTCATCTATTGGCTATAATTGCATACAAAAGACACTTCGCAGTGACATTCTTAAACGAGCATAAATAATGAATGTTCATGCTAACTGGCCAGAGGACAGCTCGACAGTGCCGCATAAAAATTTGCATCCTTAATTACTAGACAGTTTCTCTTAATGCGACTACGAAACGATCGATCATTTTCCCAGGAGATTAACAAACCTCGGACAATTCACGGTGATGAAATCTATCAGCGAAAGTGTCAGAAGAAATTTCAACACGCTGGCATCAGGAGACATCCCTACCACGCACAAAGACTGCATCTTCCGCAATAATTCCATCCCGTTCCGATGTCCCATCGATCCGGCGTCGACCCCGACCTTGACAACCAATAATCCGGCGATACAACGTTCGATAGGGCTATCGTCCCGTCTTAAATCCAATAACGTCGTCGGAACAATGTCGTCGTTGGCGGCCGGTAGTCATCACGTCGCGTTAAACCGCGTGGACGCGTTCAACGATCCGAGGAATGGGAAAAAAGCTCGTGGACCACCCTGCAGGAGCAGCGAGATGACACTGGTCTCGGTAGGCTGTCGTCTCTATTTCTCAATTACGGCGTATAAAGAAATCGTCGGGGGAGTCTGTCGCATGGGGTCCAGGGGCTGGACCATAGGAAGAGGGCGGAGGGCGGCGTCTCTTGGCTTCGTGTTAACACGGCCGGCCACTAATCGTTCACGTTTTCGCCATAAGGGCTGATTCACTGGCAGCGCCGCTTCTTTACGGCATTGTTCGCCGGCCCGCCGTCGGATCGCTATCTTAACTAGCCTCGTGTGTGCGCTTGTAGAGCTGGTAGCTACCGCGGCAGTCGCTGGTAGCTAACCGAGCGCTCGTAGACATGATCGTTCCTCCGGCGAGTTCTACGCCGTGCTCGGCCCGAGCAGCGACGTGACGGCAGTAAAGTAAACGTTCCTCTCTGGTTGGTACCCGGGACCCGAACAACAACAACAACCGGGTCTAGAACCAGCGAGCAACAGCCGCGGAAAACGCTCCGGGACCGAGTTCTATCGCGAGCAGCCGCGTTTAAAGGTCAAGCTGCGTCAAATTGATACCCCTCATCCTTTGCTGATTTCTAGTAGCCTCCCCCTTCTTTTACCTGCTCAATGGTCCCCACTCTCGCTTCAAGGACGAGCCCCAGTTTCATTTTGTATGTCCTGCTTACTGCATAGTGCTCCGTTTTCTTGAGGTTACGTCTCGATCCTACTCGCGCCACACAATTTGCGGTTATAGGAACCACGAGGGATCGTGAGCCTCGGATTGGATGTAAGGTCCTGCGTTGTCAAACCTCGTTTCGTCGACCAGGTACTGTTGTGTACTTACATTCTGACGACATGCTTCAAGCGAATACAATTTTTTTTATTTATTCAGCTATAGAACCCCAAATGGGATTATTAGCATTATTTATGGTCACAACGGTTTCTCGAGGTAAATTCTTCCCCGTATACCAGGGTTTTCTTCTTTCGTCATAAAAATGTTCAAAATAATTTTTTCCCTTGCGAATACAATTAATTGTATTGTGAAAGGCATTCAAGGTCAACTGTGTGTGTGTGTTTTATATGCAAATGACGTGTTCTGAGTTAAGGAAACGCAGTTAGAGATGAAATTTTTATCAGTTTTCGTTTGATGAACACGGATTACCAGAACGTTCTCGGAACGAACAGTTACAAAATATATTCCCGACGAGTTTTAATTTTATATTTCCTGTTTCCCGATTGGTGCCAGCAGGATCGCTCGATCTTTCTGGATCGGTTGTCAGACGCAGGCGCATATCCGCGTGGTAAACAGAACGACGTGCGAACCGTATATCGATCTTAATAAATTGTCCATCAGCCGTCATCCATCTTCGCGGCGTACGAGTCTAGAGGATCAACGCGTGGCGGTTCCCGGTATCGGTAATTTTCAGTTAAAAGCCCCTCGGGAAACCGTTGAAACGAGGTGCAACATACCGCTGCAATAGCACATATTCACAAAGAATACGAGCAGCATCGCCGTGAATCCACAGGTGATCCATCTACATCCGGAATCATCGACAATGACGCGTGGACAAGGTTCTATTCCAACCTACTTAACGCGCGGACAGAATCGGCCGGTTTTGTGCGTCCGAAAAAAATCGTTTTAGATATCACGATACGTGTACACGTAAGCCGACGGCGGCAAATTAATTGGAATAAATTTGTCTGAAGCCACGGAAACACGGTTCGCGCATCGCGTGACAAATTTCTACGGGATTTTTAGAACACGTCTCGACGCTTCGTTATCTTTCCGTGTCCGTCTAAAAATATCGCTTGTATTAGAGAAACCGGACATGTATTCTTCGAGCGGCGCGACTTTCTCTGAAGATTTAAAGCCCGAAGGCTTGTCGGGGGCTTTGATAACAACCTCCAAGCATCCTAAGCTCATCGACGTTACATATTTTATCGTCGAGCCGTCTGACAAGCCGTACTACCAACAATATATTGATTCCAATATCAATTGCAAACAATTCGTCGATAGACGCCCGGGACGTTGATGTATTGCGCACCTGTTCGAAACACTCGAACCAGAAAAAAAACAACCGAATCACGCAATATGACAGAGTATTCCAATATTTCATCGACGAAACGCGTATTAATGTTTATGAACGCCTGGGATTAAGGCCAGTCGGCGAGGAAAAAAATATTCAAACACGCAAGCCTATCATCATTTAAATGGTAATATTCACTTAGGAAAGTGAAATCAATTTGTCGAAACGGAGCAGCCTAATGGGCGCCGTTCGTACCAGGCGCTCCTCCCAGAAATTAATTATTATTCATTAGAGTGAAATTCGTGGAGTTCGTCTAATTGTTTTTTAGTTTCAGCGAAAGTCACTGCGTTTGGGACGATTATTGACGAAAGTCTAAATGTTGAAACTGATGATATACATCGACGGCATAGGCCGAGTATAATAAAACATCGCTATGCCAAGACTTGAAATTATCGGTGCGTCCACGACGCACAGTGGTTTGAAACAAGAAAAACGCGGACTTGATACACATATGAGTGAGGATTTTTTCCACGTACTTGATTGAAAGCGTGTTTCAAGACGAACAGAATAAGCATGGATTTTGTTTGTTTTTGTTGTATATAGTACATACAAACATTGATAAAGCAAAGAGTAATTTTCAAGCTTTTTTCTACTCAAATAGAGTTATAAACCAATTGCCGTCGATTTCCGCATTGAAATTTATTACACGTTATTGGTAGATATGTGTACAATGAAACTAAAAAGGTTCCAGCTGCGTCTGTGTATACTGTCTCAAAAACGATAACGCGTTCAAATATCTTTATTGTTTCTAAGGATACGTAAAATATGATAAGGACAAAGTTGAATGGTACAATGGGGCTGACACGATGCCAAAAAATTTGTTTTTATGTCATTTTTTAGAGATAATTATAATTTTTCAACTTTCCGAAGAATCTATGGAAGCTGGAAATAAATACCAACTTTTACCAACTTCTACCAACTTTTTTCATACCCCCATGCCCTTAATCCCGCCCTTCCCCTCAATAGTCCTCTCTGTACTTCATCCCTTATCATGTATCCAGGTGTGCATCTGTCCACCCCCAACACCCATTTTAGATACCTTTCCTGCATCTTCTCTAGCCCCTCCCTTTCTTGCCATCCCCATATCTCCACCCCGTAACTAACCATCGCCAAAACCAGCCTATCAAGGAGCCATATCCTCCTGACCAAACCTTTCCAAATTTTCTTTTCCCAATTCGACATACTTGGCCCATTACCGCTGCTCCTTTCCTCAGGCTATCCTCAACTTGTACCTTTTGACTCCCGTCTCTCCTAATTGTATACCATAAATTCTTCTCGTCGAAGTACCTCTCCAATATCATTCCTCTCATTCCATCCTCCTCTTCCGCTAATACCGCTATGTCGTCCGCTTATGCTAGCGTGTATATCTTCCTCTCTCCTATTTTTGCCCTTCCCCATCCCCCTTCTTTAGTTCCTCGTCTATATCCGCCAACAACAGCGTAAACATTAGCGGACTTACCGGGCATCCCTGCCTCACACCCCTGGCTGTCCAAAAAGTTTCCCCTTCCTCCTCCCCCACGCTTACTTTACTCCTTGTTTCTTTTAAAATACGTTAGGTATAAATATTATATGCAAAGAACACGCGTGGATATCACCAGCACCCTCCCCCTTCAGGATGCGAAAAGCGGGTTGGGGGTAGGAAGTCTGGCCCATTGTGCGAGAAAGAGGGCCCAGTCGAATGTGCTGGTGTCTTTAGCGAAGTGGGGCGCTGCTGGGGTCGTTTCCGGGTACTGCCGGTTCCCCCACATCCTAAAGAAAAAAAAGGTATAAAATATTCCTATTTAGATAGGGTATATGAAGTTATGGGTAAATGGGAAGGTAAAAAGATGGGATGAGATTGAGGAAAAATGGATGGAGGGGCAGGGAAACGAGTGGGGAAGGAATCAGGGGGGAGTGGGGAGAGAAAGAAAAAGAAAAAGGAATGGTACAGGTTTAGTTTTTGGAACGTGGCAGGGTTGTTGAATAAGGATGAGGAATTTTGGAATTCTCTTAACTACTTTGAAGAAATTTCAGCGTCAATTCCAATTCCGTTACGAAGGAAACTAGAGCGTGTTTTATTTATTTTACGTTAATGTAAAATAAATGAGTGAAGTGTGCACAGTTTACTAACGACTTCACGAGATGGCAGGGTATTTCGTAGAACGTAGAGGAGGGCTTGTTCGGAAAATGCTTATAGAACCGGGAAGGCAGATGCACGAGGCACGCGCTTTGCAAGTGCCATAAATAAAGCTGTGGCGGAAATTCGCAACGCTCAAAACCGCGTGCTCTTCGACGCTCCCGTTCTTCCTTTCCGGTTTTACTCCCTTTCTACGACGAAGAGAGTCCTAAGAAAATTTGACCAGCATCCGCCGGCATAATGGGCTCTCGTAGAGTGCGCGGCCAGCAGTTTTACGAGTTTTTGTTAGGCTATTAGATTTTCGACTCAAAGTGAGTTATTAGCAATTCATTTCAATTCTAGAACGTTTCTCTCAAACGAACTTCTGTAAATCGGAAGCTCGTGACTCTTCATTTTTTTCTCTCTCAGTTTCGTTGAATTCCGTTTAACATTCTGTCAGTGAAAAGTTCGAAAGTCTTTTGCAACAAAGATTTTTGCAAAAAGGTTAAAAATTTATTAAAAATGTTAAAGGTTCAGGTAGAAAGCAGTTTACAGGCTAGAAATAGAAGTGACCATAAAACCTTCGTTCGGTATGATATAAGGGTTTATGCAAAAAGGGTTGAGAGTGGTCATCCTAGAGCGAGCGGACTCATTGTTCTACCGGCAGGCACGGTCCCAAATTTCTCGGCGTATTTACCAGTATTGGGATAATCCCATTTGTAGAAATTATTGCTGTAGCATGCTTTAGACACGCCTTTTTTCTACAGACCCAAACCATAAAATCCGAGAACCCAGAAGGGTAAATGATGTGACTAGCCGGTGCGGCCCTCGAAACCAGCCTGTAAGGGGTGTTTGAACCTTCACTATGGCTATTGAACGTCTCGGTCTCGAAATATTTCGTTCGGAGCAGCCAATCGTTGGTCTTCAACCGCGTACCGTTATACTTAACTACCGAAGTAGAATATTCGGAAAACTAGGTTGTTTCGCGAGAGAATGCAATACAGTTATAGTTACGCTCCGAAAATTTGAAATTGGACTAGTCATTAGGAAAGGTTAGACCCTTCCCATTTTAATTTATGTGCTTGTTCTTCGCAGTTCTTCGCTATATACAGGGTATCCCGAAATACCCTCAGCATCCGTAAATGGGAAGATGCTGAGACCATTTCAAGCAAGATTTTCCTTTCCGGCAATATCATCCGAGGCTTCGTTAAGGAGTTATTAACGAAAAACACGAACGAACAAGAAACTCTCGACACGTGAATCCTCGCCGATGTCGATGAAATTCGAATACGTTGTCAAAAACACGATTCTGAACAACATTTCCCTCTTGCAGTTTTTACCTATCGGCTTTCGTTTAAGAGACAACTGTGAAAGTTGTGGTTCAGAATCGGTCGTTGTAAAAAATTGATGTTAAAAAGATATTTAAATCGCGGAATTTATAACAATATTGTATTTAAAGTTCATCGAGATCGGTGAGGACCCACATCATCGGCAACTTTACCCGAACGAGAGAAGAAGCATAAGGAAAGCAGAAGCACAAACTGATTACGCGACTTCGAAACCGTTCGTATGAGGTCACAGACGTGTAAACACGCAACGCAATGCCGCTTCCGTGCTACTGACGACATTATCTCGCGTGATTCTTTATTAGATTTAATGTAGCACCGCACGAACGTGTTTAAACAAACATTCATAATGTATTACTATCGGATATCACTGTATTCAGGAAAGTCTACAGAATCTTTTGCTGCAAAGAACAATTCAATATCTATTATAATAACATCACAGTAATTGTTTAAAGTTGAAAAATAGGTTTCTTTTCAAAGTCATGTTTTTCAAAAACTGTGCGTGTAGGAAAAAAATTAAGGCCAGATTCGGAATCAGTAAGATTCACCCAACAGTTATGTGAAAACATGAAAAAAGTTTAAATTTGTTGGACAGTGTAATTAAACGACTTCTAACAAGAAGCAAAACTATGTACAGAAAAGGAAGCCTATTCTAATTCAGCGAATACATTCATTGAAACAGCTTCGTGAGAAATTAACAAGGTCGAGCATGAAGTACAAAATAAAACAGAACTTCACTGAATATTCATTAAAATCTGCATGTATAAACTGGCTTATAATTTTCTAAGAATGGCAGTAGGGTAATATACTTTATTTCCAACCGAACCGTGCGAATCTAATATTCACAACAAGCCGACCGCAAGCAGTAAAATCAGTATGCGAGATTCATAGCGCGGTCATCGCGGAGAAAGGTGCGTAAAATTCTTCGGGTCACGGGTCAGGGGTTGTCGGGGAAACTTTTGCGGCGGCTTTGCGTTTCGCGCGGCTTTTTCCGCGAACTGTAATTGTATTCGCGACACGAACCAGCGCGGCGGTGAATCGGCGATCGTATACTGTCATACAGGTCGCAGCCGGTCGTCAACGGGTTCTGGGAAGCGTTGAAATCTCCTGAGGTGGACGCGATTTCGCCAGGCCTTGGCGACAAGCGATTGCGATATCGACGATGGGGGACACGGTTCTCTACTTCGCTGCTTCCCCTGATCTACCACTTCGCAATCCTTGCAATTACGATCGCGACCGGTCGCTCGTTTCCAGCGTCCTGTATGTACACTAAAGCGTTTCCGCTTTGCGTACTCCGTCATCGCGACCCGTAACGACCGACCGTATCTCTTGATTATTCGCCTCGGCTCTCTTTATATCGTTCTTAAATGTGTGTTTTTTTTAGAATAATTGCGTTAGTCGCCTGTTTTTAGCACAACCCTTTAGAATTTCCTTCTTGTCGATCCTTCGAGAATCCAATTTGTCCCAATTTGATCTTTTCGGGAAAAACTGAGGAACTTCGTTTGTAAACTCTTTTCTATCTTATTTTCTGTACAATCATAATGATTCGTCTGCAAACCTATTGTATCGTACAATAACGTTGAGAATTACCTACAAATTTAACACTTGTGGGTATCTATAACAATAATCAAAACAATATCATTTGTCCACCCTGTGAGACTATTAGCTAAAGACCCAACAGACCTTTTCTAGTATCTTGTTATTACCGGCAATAAATTGCAAAATATCTCTTTCAGAGCAGCTTAGAGTCCCGTTAGATTTTACAATTACAAGTTCCAGCAGTTCGTTCGAGTTGACGAAAACAAAGCTATAAAATTTGAGCTCTTGCGGAACGACCAGTTCCGTCTTCGAAGACCCTCTTCGAAGCATCGGTTTGCCTTCTGTGTTGACAATTTCACGGTGGCCTAGCATCCCTGGATCTTCTTTCGCAGATTTTCGTTTAGGCCACAGGGCATCCGCCCACTTTTCTAACCCTCCCACGAGACTTTTGTCCAGCACAGATGGATCCCATTTAAATTGGGATTAACGTAGCTGCACCTTTCCGCGTCGTCGACGGAGAAAAGGGTGGCCCCGGGGCAACGACAAATTTTGCAATATTTGCTTTCGGTGCGGCAGATGAGAGGGTGGCCTCCGTACCCCGTGGCGAGCAAGGATTACTCGGTTTCGCTACGGTCAATCCGCGGATTAACGGCAGACCAGCGTGCCGGCTAACCAGATTGCTGGTTAAAGTCTTCGAGATAAGATTCCGCTTGCGATACCGTACGCCTACAATCCGAAATAAATGGATAACATCGCCAGGACCAGGATTAAGGGCGGCGACGCCTCACGGGGGCTGCCTAAGCGAATCAATGCTCATAGAATCCCATTCTTCTGACCTGGCTCGTTTAAAAAGAGGTGTCACTTGAAGAAATTTATCTTATTGGACATTCTTTTCACTTTCCACGCCAAGTGATCTAACTGAGAAATAAAAATTCCTTAGACAGTGAATTTTTATGCGAAATTAAAATGGTCTGCATTAATTGCCAAATACAGGAGCCGCATATACATTCATTTTAACTTCTACTGTACAGGGTATGTATAAAGAAATTATATGTTCAGATATAGCCTGATTCAACGCGACAGCTGCCGCAAAATTAAGGTGAAAAGGTTAAAATGGTACTGGGATTGTTTCTTGTAAGGTATAAATAATAAAGTGACAGCCGTAATGAATCGATAGTTTAAATGCAGGAGAAGAAGGTGGAAACACAGGTAAAGCAGAAACGAGAATTCTGATTTCCGTAACGAGGATTAGCCAGAATTTGTACAATGAAACTCAATTGTATATTGGGTTCGGCCGTATTTTGGCTACACCCATAATATTGCCTAGGCTTTCAAAACATTTACACCGTCTGCCGAGCCATCCCGCGCCTTTCTCCTTTTCGGTCTTTTCAACCCTTCCGTAGGCCAATTTCACCCTTTACCTTTACTAGATCCCTTAATTTACGGCAGGACTCGCCGCTAATTTACAATTACTCAGTGACCGTGTGCTACCGGGTAAAGCTCGGACATTTTACTCGGGTATATGAGACACCTGGGTACCCGGATATCTCATAAGACATAAGTCATAAATCATTTTGTGCAATTTAAAACAATAACGAAATTAAAAGAACGTTGATATATTAATTTAAATTTATTAAAGTCGATCAAGAGAATAAGTAATCGTAATATATCGTCTGCTTTTTCCTATTGTTGCAACCGATTTTTATTTTGCATAAAGATCCGCAGTGTATTCATGAGATACCCGTGTACTCGGGTAATTTTTGTTTACACAAATACCCGGGTAGCCGGGTAATGCTGTTTACCCGAAATCTTCCTCGCCAGACAAAATTAAAATTCCGCAAACCGGAACATGTTGCCGTACGAACGAGAACCAGCAACGCGATTGTTATAATTTTAGAGATGATACGACGCAAAAGGTGACGTAATTACTCCCGCGCAGTAAAATTGACAAGGCAAGGAAACTGTCGACGCTTGAATAATAGGGTGGACCTTATTTTTCGACCTTCTTTCGAGACACCCCCTAGAATTGTGACACTTGAGGCAAAAATAATGTGTGCAAAATTTGAAATCGATCAGAAAACGGGAAGTGCTGCCGCATCGACTTTGAAAATTGGTTAATTTCGTAACTCAATTTTCTCCACGGTATTGTTTAAAAATATATTTATTTACAAATCAGTTTGTATTAAGCGCCGACGAAGAAAATGGAATTCGCGACATTTGCGTCTTTCTTGCTAATATTTACATAAAAGCCTGGATTCGAGCTCCCTGTATACAGGGTGTCCCAAAATTCCTTCCAGACCGGGAAATAGGTGGTTCCTTGGGTCATTTGAAGCGACATTTTCCTTTACCAAAGTGGCGTCCGCGGCATTGTTTAGGAGTTATTAACGAAAAACACGGACCAATCAGAGCGCATCAATTTTTGACATTTCAAGACCGAGAAGTACCGATGTGATTTATAGTCGAACACCAATTCGAATAGAGTAGAGCAATAGCTAACGGAATTGACGGCAATAGAAATTCGAGAAGGTGCTGGTAAAGTCGGAAGCAGACAATGCGGATAAGTACGGTCTCGAGGGAAAATGGTAACAACTGGATTTCCCTATTGAACCGCCCGAATAATCCTTTTAACGCATTGCTACCAATTTGTAGAAGATTTATACCTGAATTGGTTCAGCCTCATTACGTAGCGATGCACTGGATAAGCTGGAGGGGTTTAATGGCAGTGTTTGAAAACAATGGTAATTTGAAACAAATCGCAGAGCCCGCTTATTTTCGTCGAGATGTTTCATTCAACTCCCAGAAACTCTAGAACATGAACCACGAAATCAGTTAACGAGAAGTAATCAACACGAGCTCAAAAATTCAACAGGCATTCGTGAATCAGATAGGACGTTAGGTACGGGTCAGAATTAGTTGTTAACAGGACGATCGTATTTCTCGGCATTCCACTTTCGAAAGTAATCCGGTTATCGCGAAATCTGATGGAAACAGATGAATAATTTTCGAATTTGCGGAAATGTTCTTGAGACCTCGTTTGAACCTGGACATGTACCTTGAGAATGGCTGACGTCTTCTCGATAACGAGACGAATGCTTAAAGATATGGAACTTCTCGTTTGAATATTAAAAAGTCGCCAGAAAATATTAGACAATTATTACTATACTATCTGATAACTTGTTATTCGTTGTTCCTTAATTAGTGGGGCGTGTATCTTAGACACGAGAGAAATTTTTTAAATAGATGATAATCTGGTTAGATTTATTAGGTCCCCGTCGGATTGCTAGTTTTGATAAATCGGATTAGCCAGAATGATTTCTCCACCTTCCAGTGTGGCTGATTTGCAAATGCCTGGTTTAGTTTATTACGGCACACGAATGAAGAATTCTCCAGGAGACGTTCTTAGACAACTTTGTGGCTATTAAAACAGCTCTTTCACTTTGCCTGATTAAAATGTAGAAGCTCTACAATTTAAAAATAGAAAACCAATTAATGAGATCCCATTTAGCTACTAAGAATTTGTCATCGACAGTTTCGAGTTGTTTACCATGGAGATAAATGTCTAATCGAGAAATATTAAAATTGCTTTTTTATATTTTAAACAAAAGTGAGATTTTGCTGTTCGAAGGCAGAAAATTAGGAAAATGAGAGAGGTAGTCAAAACGCGAAATACTTAGAAATTTGGAGAGTAGGAATTATTTGATTGACTGAAAAATTATTTGATATTCATTTGAAATTCAAATAATGAAATAATTTTGAAAAAAATATTTGGTCGTTTAAATAAATTAACATATGATTATATCACATGACATGTTGCCAAATAAGATCGTATATTATCTTAACGATTACTTTTGAAACAATTTACTTCGTTAAAGCAATTTAGTGAACATGAAGTAATCAGAGATGTCGCGATTAGTGCTTGAATACACTGGTGTTCCAACAACCGGCGGCGTTCATCTGGTTTGCGACCGATACTTTTCCTTAGAGTAGGAAAGGCCACAAACCACGAGCGGGTGGCGGCTCCCTGCTGCGCGTGGCGGTCAAAAAATGGTTTCTATGGGATCTACGACTCCTCGGGGGAACTATCGGTAGCTCTCCTTTATAACATGATGGTAATAAGAAAGTTCATACACTACTTGGTATGCATATATTGTAGCGTTTTAATTTATGGGCTCAGAAGAGTCATTAAAAAGTAGGTCGTTGGATTTGTCTTGATGGCAGCTATAATATTATCAAATAAGAAATGTATTGTAACATATGAAAAATCAAAATTATTTTTTATATTTTACAGAAAAATAATTTTTTTCTAAATTTTCAATATAGAATTTTGTAAATGTTCAAGTACTGTTCAACTTTTTTATTCGAAACATTTTGTCATCAGATTATTCGAAACTCTTGAAAAGTAGTGACAATGGAATGGTTTGATTACGTACGATGTACAGAGTTAAGATACGTGTACAAACTCTTTACAGATTGCATTCTGTTATCATCTAGATTAGTATTGTTATTAATATTTCAATATTACCAATCAAACTGTAAGTTTGTTTCGATTTCAAAACTTTATTGACGATTTTGGTATTGTTTGAATTTAAGCAGTGTAGCTGGATCGTGGAAGGATTAGATTGGTTTAAGAGACGAGCGATAGTTTTAGCGAGTCAATATGTAGTCAATTTATTGTCAATCTTAAACTTAAACTTAAGCGCTAAAAAACCCGAACAATTAATAATAATAAAGAAGAACCCGACACCACTTATAATAAGCTTAGAACTAAAGAAAATAGACAGAGTTTTGAAGCACAAGAAAACCTAGAGTTCAGTGTAGGCTGGACACTAAAAGGTCTGAGAAGCACAGAGCCTTTGGAGCGAGGTGCAGCTCAAGTAAAACTGTAGTTTTTAGAAGAGAATAGATAGAAGACCAGAGAAGCGCAATGGTCTATTTAACCGCCCAAGCAAAGCGGGAGTACGCGCGGTAAAGTTTCGACAGCAACTGACTTTTCGGCAATAAGCTGTGTTCGAAGAGTCAGAACGGCAATGGGAGAGGTGTTATGGTTTTGGTAACCCTGTTACCTCTCTCTCCCCTGCTCTACAACAACGCCGTAACGCAGCTCGCGCATTCCGCAACGGGTATACAATTTGGCTGAAGCTAAGTACCAACCGTTTCCTAAGTTTATAACAGCCACCGTAGTAAACCAATAAAGGTAATATTTTCTGACCGTTTCAGACAAATGAAGCGTTTTCCTAGTGGATAAGCAAACTGGAGGTCCATTGCCGGTGTAACGATTTGCAAGATACTGTTCCGATGCTGTCTCTGTTCTTCTGTATATCTTATCTATTTTAATTCATCTAGCTTCTAGACACAAACATCCTGTCGTATACAAAAATGTACATTGAAACGTTTTGATACTTTGGAGAACTTTATTGACCCTCCTATCGGCGATAAAGAATGGATGAAGGCGTTTATTAAGATTTTAGAAACTAGCAATATTGTTTAATTACTAAATATGTTGGTATCTAGTCCATTCCGACAGAATTGTTTCGGCGTACACTTTGTCGTATGATATCCTTCCTTTGTCGTTACCTGAGACTAGGCATAGGTAGAAGGGGGAAAATATTGCCGTAACCCCTGGGATTGGGGTTGTAAATTATACGATATTTGGCACTTAGCCTTTCTTCGAGCGTCTCGAGAGGCCTCGAAACCGGACGGAGATGTATGAATGCCCGAAAATACCGCGCCTGACGGAATGTCCAATTGAGGTCTATTAAAATTCCCAAAATTTACTAAAGTAGTTTCCAAATTCTGTCGAAATAGGTTACAACTTTGTAACTCGAGGATAGAAGATTGAGGTCATGGGAACCCATCGAAGTACATAATCGAGATGCGGACGACCCACAGTTTCGAATAATTCGAACACGTCGGGTCCAAAGAAATACGTATTTACAAGCGGCCCAGAAATCCAATTGAGGTCTTGTACAATGCCCAAAATCTCCTAAAACAATTTTTCCGTGAAAGAGTAAACTTGTCCAATCTAATGATAGAAATTTGAAAGCGTGTAAATTTGCAAAAGTAGTCAAAAATTGAAGAACACATAGTCTGGAATAATTCGAGCTCGTCAAGTCCGAAAAAAATAAGCATCTGCAAGGGTTCCAAATGTCCAATTGAGGTTTTATAAAGTGTCTAAAATTTATTGAAATAGTTTCTTAATTATTCCGAGAAAGAATAGAGTCCCACAGTCTGAGGCTAGAATAAGCATTCGTCGAAGTTGTCGAGGAGTAGACAAGACAGAGTTTAAAATAATTCGAGCTGGCCGAGTCGGAAGAAATCGGTGTCTACAAGGGACTAGGTGTCCAATTGAAGTCAAGGGGCCCATTCTCCTTGAGAAAACATGAGCTCGACACGGCGTCTACATAACCGCTCATACCCTATCGCCGAGAGGAATGCGTTCACATCGTCCATCTTCCGTCCAGTTTCTCCTGTTCCTGCGTGACCATCTTTGGCATGGAATTCGTCGCGTGAAAAGAGAGCCACCGGATACAAACGACCGCGGTCTGAGAGACGGTCTGGCAGTCTGCTAAAGGGAAACACGCGCTCGTTGCGACACTCGCATCCCAACCCCACTTCCAACTTATCGATACGATCTCGAGATTAATCGAGTGCTAGGAGCGTTTCTCCGACACCTAGCGAAAATACATCTCCGCCAAGTTGGAGCGAAGACGGAGAGGAGTAGGAGGAAGAAGAAAAAGAGGTATCAATGCTTGGGCAATTCACGCACACAGGTGCGTCCCGTTAACGCGATTCTCTCGGCCTCCTCACGGCTGTTCCTCGAAGCGATACGTCCTGGGCCTGGTGTCTTCCTCGGGCGTCTGTCGTAAGCTGGCCCAATTTCTATGGTGGCTCGCCTTATAAATCGCCGTGCCTTTTTTACGACCTTCGCATAAAGCGCCTGGACGAGTCCTCTCGCCAGAGGTAACGAGCGCTCTTCTCCATCTTCTCTTTTCACCTCTGCCCGTCCATCTTCCGCCCCCCTAACCCCGCTTCGACCTGTCCCGGTCGATCCGAACGAATTCGTGTGTTCCAGCTAGCGATGGGTCCAAAAACATCGCAAACGGTATCGGAACCACGTGTGCCTCGATGAGCTTGTACCTGTGAAAGCGGACGAGCTCCGTTCTGCTGTGTTCATGCAAATTCTCTGCCTAAATAAGCATGCCAGACGTACAAACATTTTTTCGATTCTTCTTTGTCTTCGTCCTGAATTGCAATACTTTGTGGACCTTACTCGGGTCTTTTGTATGCATATTGTTTGTGCTTATGGATTTTCAATTGTAAACAAACGTGTAATATCATGGACTGTGCTAGCATGGTGACAATTCTCGTGTCTTACATGTTAATCTATCACAAATTTAATTATTGATCGTAGTGTACTTTATAACAAGAAGTCTACATGATATCGGCGCAAAGGTTCGATCAGTATTAAATTAAAGCAATCGTGCTAGTTTGGTTAAACTTTCAACGTTTCGATCCCAATATGGATCCTTTTTAAGAAAGACGATTAAAGAATAGACTTCTCGTTATTTCAAGATGCTTTTGAACGTAATACGGTGCAGACAATCTTCCTATCCTCCTGTTAATAAGGACTAGCACACGTATATGTATTTATTATAATTTCATTCTAGTCAAAACGAAGACGTTCCCATCAAAACCTTAAACATTTTTGCAGTCAATATCTGTTGATAAAAAAATTCTCTTAGAATAATAAAAATGATTTCATTCGATGAAGGAAACTTCGTTTAGGGTATTCAAAGCCAAATCAGATGCCACAGGTGAAAATGTTGGAGTTGGTCCCATCGCTAGCCGGAACAGTCGACGGGTCCCGGATTCACCAGAGTTCGACGATGTCGTTAAAACCGTTTCGGCCAGTCGCGTCGCGAGGACACTCCCCGGCATTTTTATGATTTCCATCGTGTCCGTATAAAACGCCGGGAACAACGGCCTGTCACTATTAAACACCGGGACGCACGCCGGGCCTCAGTGTTTTCGTTTTCAGACGGAAATCGTATTTAACAGTTTTCGGAGGGGGCAGGGGGATCTTGGCGCTTGTACCTCGTAAAAGTGGTTCTCGATGTTCCGTTAATTATCTGCTCGGTGTACTCGCAATCGTAAAAGCAATTATATTACTCGGGTTCAACGTGTGTTGATTCATTTTTTTCTTAATTTCTCTTCGAACACTCCCCCCGACCTCCCTCCCCAGCAAACCCCCGTTTCGCCACCACTGGCTTTTTTTGTGTACTCGCCGTTCGTGTTTTAACTCGCGAGTTTTATTGATAAGCAGGTGTCGGATTTATCGCCTAACGCGTACGATTTATGGGACAGTTTTGTTGCCTTTGGGATTATCCAGGCATTATTTAAATTTATGCGGGCTTGTAGTGTTGCTCGGGTGTTAAATAACGATAGCAACGGCTACTGATGCTCCGGGCTTTTGTTCGTCCGTGTCGCGGGCCGGCCGGTTAGTATCAATAGTTGATAGAAATAGATATTAATTGATATATGTCTTTGTTAATACCGTAGTAAATCGTCCTGCGACGTTCAGTAATTTCTCAACTTCAAAATATATTCAATCAGAATCTCAAAAATGAAACTCCTATATCTATAAACGTCGAACATTAGGTTACGCAATCGGCACCTTCAATTGAAAATCGATTTCTTTTATTGGTTTTCTGTATTCCAATCTATATCGAAATCTAACGTAACTTTTTTTTCAACATATAAATAAAACGAGTTTATGCATCCTCAATGTTTCTCGACAAATTTTTCAAAGAACAGGACCCATTACCAATTTAATACAGTAAATTGTACATTCCAAGCCTGAGGCATCGAACGTTTCAATGATGAGGGTACCGAATGCGGGTCGAAATTGCTCGCAATATGAGATCGCAGATCTTGAACACTTATGTATTGCATATGAAACAAACCATTTGCATTGGATTCGTTTCTAATTGTTGGAAATGTTGTACGCAAATTAAGTGCAATTTTATTCATACAGGTTGCAATTCAGAATGATCACGAGCACTAGAATGATGGTTATAACCGTCTCACCTTACTGCGAACAAGGGTTGTTAGCAACAGCTGCAGTTGGTAGCGAATCGCTTCTGAAGAAAAATATAAATGCAGCAATTATAAAATGTAGGACGTAGTTATCCTCATCTTGAGTCTAAATAAATATTAAATATAAATATGTAAATATGCCTTATCGTAAGCAGAATCAGAATTGTACAACTTTACAAAAGTATATCTAGCAAAGATTGACCAATGCCCCTAATCGACAATAAGCACATTAAGGCTCCTTTACATGGATTCGCCGATTCAAAAGCAGATAAAATTTCCCAGAATTTTGGAAACGATTCTCCAGGGAGCTGACTCTCGGTCGATTCAAGAAATCGGTTGTTCACGCAACTTGTGAAAGCTATGGCTCGTCCGATAACGAATTGTGAAAAAAGGTAGAATAGGAAAGAAGGAGAGGAGATCCAGCAGACCGGGCAACTCCCCCAATATTTTGACTACCGTGTCAACGAGCTGGCGTACCCTCATTCAGCATGCTCGTCGGCCCGTAACGCCATTCATTCGGCCACGTTAGCGTTCTCGAAGCAGATTTATCGAACGACGTGTCGCCGGTTCAACGCCGGCGCGTCCATGCGGTTAGATTTTATGGCTGTTGCGGTTTTGTCCCGCAGGATGAAAAGGGCCTCTGCACGCCAAAAGCCATGGCAATTACCGAGCACGGGCCACCGTGGCTCAATGTGCTCCCCACTACTCGATAATTTCCTCGGATTACCGTTGCTGGGAATCTGTTCGCACTGCCATCGATGCCACTTTACGGATTGTATACGACGAGCTGCCAGCCGGCTTATGAACATGCGTACGACTCAACTTCGCAATCCATCCACTGGCTTCGACCGGTTCTTCTCTTTACTCCACGGCTTAAGTCCTTGCACCATTAATGTTGGTTGCGTTCCTTTAGAAAACTCAGGATTTGTCAATGTCTTAAAATGCCCCTTAAAAATATTCCCTAAAAGGTTCGAAGTCTTTTAGCTAGTCCAAGCACTTCTGTTGGTCTCTAAAAATTGATTTTTGTGTCAGTTATAACAGAACCATGTATAACAAGAGATGCATAATGGATGAGGTACTGCATAACTTTGAAAAATAGATAGTTTAATCTTTATCCCCAAACATGTCGTAGACGAGAAAAGAAAATTTACATTTTTTGTATTGCTACATTTATTTTCATGCTTAAATATTGATTACAAACGAATGACATTATATTTCATTCAAAAAGAAAGGCATGACGTTCATTTTTGTTAAACTACATTTAAAATATTCATCGCGTGTGACTCGTTACACTACAGTAAGGGGTTAATTAACCTTCTCGACAAGAAGCATAAAAAGTAGAACAAGGAAACGTTTGTATAAAACATGAGAAGAGACTTGATTAGTGAAAATACGATTCTGTTAGAACTTTTTAATTCATCTTAATTGGTCGAGATCTTTCAGGAAGACGATGACTAAATATTTGTCAACGTTGCCACACTATCATCCAAGGAGAAGTGATCGGGAGATTTGCTCTGGGAACGAGAACGCTGCGATAAAATTGAGTTCGACGTCGAGCCGACGAATACACCGGTCTCGCCGATCGAAAGCGGTAATTATCGATTCGTTCGCGTTCGGTGATCCTTTACGGGAATTCATTAAGCCTCTTTGTTCGCGACGGGGTTCACGGACAGCGGATTCTGAAAGATGGTTCACGGGCAAGCATAAACCCATAGACGCGTGGGGAGGTCCGAGCGCGAAGGTCGAGCGATTTTCTGTAATTAAATATGCCGGGCCCGCGAGTGGGCGGTAGGCGGTGGGCAGTCGATTTATCGCGAAAACCGCGAGGACGCGATATTAAATTTCAGATAGGGTCTGGTAGTCCCCTGAACACCGGCGGATTGCATTTCAAGACTCGTGCCGGTCCCACCGCGATTCTGTATCGACGCTCTTGTTTTCAGCTTGGAACCATCTCGTAAATCTCCATCGATCCACTGTGATCTTAACGTTGGGACTGCGAACACGATTCTTCTTACACCATTTTAAGTGATGCTTTTTATCACAAGAGTATATACAGAGACCTTTATCGAACGTTTAATATTTTATGAAGATGGAATTCAGCCTTGTATAGAAGTGTTGGGATGACGAGGTTGGGAGATGAAATCTGGATCTTTTATATATAATAAGAGTTTATTCAACCTCCACTGCACTCGTGGAATTAATCGTATATTAGTAGGAATTTAATATTAATTGCACATAACACAATGAGATACTTAAACAAAAAAGGTGTGATAGAAACTGTAGAGCTGTGGCTGGTTCAAAGTGTAATAAAGTTCAGGTCAAGAAAGACCCTTCTCTCCCTCATGTATCTCGTGCTTTCGTTGTACAGTCCAACAAGAAGATTTTTATAAATTGTTTAAACAGTTGGGCAACTATGTCATGAAAATGGAGATCCACTCCTGAGATTGCTTTTCTACTGTATGTAATTTAAAGATTTGTCTATGTTGAGATAACTTATTTTCTTTGATAGTTGCGAAAAGGGGTCTCTATCGAGCAACTCGGTTTACTAGAAAATATTCGCAGCTGCGGTGAATATAGTAATTTTTCTCCTCTAGCAGGATGATGTACCCTATCATTTTTGCGTGACCAACGCGATCACCGTTGAGACAGTGTCAGTTGCTCCTTGGATGGGCCTCGTTATCGCCGGGAAAATATTCATGACGGTGCAGTGTGGTTGCGCGGAGGGTCGCTAGGAAGCCGCTACAGGGTGCATTTTGTACCGAGAAGAAACAATGGGGGAGCGAAATGATAGCGGAGAGAGGCTGATCGGTTGAAAGCGAAGGAGCACCGTGGGGCCCCCCTTCGTACCGGAGGAACGTTCAATCGTGCGGAACGATATTCACCGTGTGGTTCCGTGTTATGTACTGGCGCGGCAGTTTATAGTTGTCATCCATTAAGCGTATTTAGACGCAGGGGTTTCTCGTCACCGGCAGGACGGGTCATTGCTTCCTGTCGTCAGGAAAGCGGGCCGCTCGCTACACTGTCCTCGGCGGTCGTGAATCTCTCTGGATCGATCAAAATAGTAGGTGCTTATAAATCACATCCTGTAAAAGGTCCTGCGACCGTGAACCAAACGCTGCCACGGTAAAATCGGGAACCGTTGTCGGATGTTTCACTGTTAGTTTTATTTCAGCTTTAAGCATGATGAAGACGATTTTCTGCTTCCTTGATAATGTGCTGTAAGATTTTGGAAAATTGCTGGAAATACCGAGGTCCACTCCTGTCCATAAGTCACCGGACACTTAAAGGACCTATGTTAAGGTAAGTGAAAAAGGTTATGTAAATAAAAATTGTACTTACTAATTTTTCCTAATGAAAAGAACATGTAAATCAGATCTGACCAAAATATCCGATATTTTCTAAATTTTAATTATTATTCTTACATTTTATAATTTTTAAATTTAAGTGGTGTAATTGTTCGCCAATTTGGCTTCCGAAGCTGTCCATTCTCTTTTTTTCCAACATTTATTCAAATAGTATGTGGCGGCCGTTGACCTGGCAAAAATAATCGCGTAAATAAGCTCGCGACGACGCGAGGACACATCGACGCGCGAGCATGTAAACACGCTAGGTAGGCACATCACCCAACGGTCATTAACCTGTCAGAAAAACAGCTGACGGTTAAGAGACAAACACCGAAATAATAAATATGAGTTTTAAACGTCGAACATCGAGAAGGTTCGACCAGCGCGTGTATATAAACGCAAACGAACGCGCGCTACGACCACTTAACGGCAAACGAATTTAGTGTAACGTTTTATAAAATAAAGATTAGTTATAACCACTGTGATTTCAGTACACGTATCTTAACCCACAAGTTAGAAAAATCAAAGACAATAAGATCAAATTAGGAGCTTGCATTCTTTAATTTCCATTTTGTTGAAGATACGTAAGTGTCAGGTGATTTATGGACGAGAGTGTAGTAGTATAAGTTGAATGTTAGTTTGAAGACAAGCGTGGACACATAGTGTAATTAGTCAGTCTTCGTATTTTATGCATTTATGCCAAACATTCTCTACCATGAATTGAAATCGCCAGAGCTTTCCTGTGAATACCTCTTCAACTCTGCTACATCCAAGTCACCAATTGAACCACTAACATTTTTTATCACAGTTTAAGAAGCGGAATGAAGCGAATCATTCTGCATGAAACTGAACTCTTTACTGTCAGTTGACAATTTCAGCAAGCTGAAGACGCATGAAGATCCACAATCAACTCGCAACAAACTTGCGCAGAACGATCAAAGGGGTCACTGCAATCAATTCTGTCTCGATTCATCGGCTCGCACCCTCGTCTGCCATAAATATCCACTGATTAGAGGCGCAATACACAGTGGTGAAGCGAGTAGTTACGCGTATCGAAACGATCGAATCCACGGTTACCCAAACAGTGTTCTCACGAGCGCGAGCAGTTCGCCGATTCGATGCAAGACGCGCACCGATTCGACGCGCTTTGAGAGCGCATCGCGCATCTCTCACCACTAGACTCTCATTAGCGGTATTCAACAATTATTCACAGAGGTGACCTCGAGGACGGCTGCGCGCCGCGGGCCGATCTACTGCACGGAAAACCGTCCCGTGACAAATCGAACAGATGTTGGGGGGGCCTAGTTAGGCCCCGGGCCACTTTGTCACCGACACTCCACTGTCACGATCGATGTTAATCATCGCTGATCATTGTTGATTCGTCATCTGAACGCGGGGAATCGATACCCTGCGAGTCATCCTGCGTCGAGTGCCACTTCGTTCCGCACCGAGAAAATGGCACTCGCCTGTTCGATTCGGTTCGTCAACGACAACAATATATTTTTCCATTCCCTGTATCCTCGTCCATTCTGTGCAAACTTTTAAGAATATTTTTTAAAAAATATTAAAGAAGTTTCTACGTTAATAGGAGTCTAAATCATTGTTAAAAATGGTCCGTCAAAATACAAACTTTCACGGAATCTACTCAGAATTTGAAGGGTTTAATTCTCGCGAGGCAAGGACTGCATAGTTTAGCGAGCTCGAGTAAGGGCCGGAGAAAATCCGCAGTTTATCCGTAAGCGTTCGCCAGCTGGGCAAGAAATAATCCCGGTAATCGCAATTAATTTAATCCACATCGTCGGGGGCGCGAGGTTCGGAATCAATCACGGTTTAATCGGTATCCATCATCGCGGTTAAGAGAAACAAAATCCCGGCTCGGCTCCGACTCGGTTGTGGCCGAAAGCCGGGGTGTCTGCGGGATATCGGTAAAAGGATTCAGCGAGTCCACGGAATCCTGCACGGTTTCAGCGAGAGGATTCGATCCAACCGTGCCGTAGATCATTGAAACGTATATCCCACGGATCGCGCGCGGGGTGTAGTACCTGTGCCCACCTTCTCTCTTGCTTCTTCGGCGTGCCCGTTGGAAGGACACAAAGTAGATTCGAGATACCGGCACACGGTGCACTCCCAGTTCCCGTGGGGTCGTGCCGGTCGTATATGGCCGCCGGTTGACTTCCAGTTGCTTTCGAGATCGAAGATTCGCCTACGCCCTTTCCCGCGGAAGGATCCTCGCCGAAGGACACGCGTACGTTCGAGATCCTGTTTCCAGCGGATCACTCGAAATAATTCGTCGTTGTCCACGGTGAAATCGATACCAGCCGATGCACGACGCCCGCTAACGTTAGCCCCCTCTTCTTCGTTCTTTTTCCCACTGACAGAAGAATTATACCTCGGGGGTGCAACGGTGACCTATAACTCTGCCGATCGCGCACTGTCGCCGGTTGATAGTGAACCTGGCGCTGCTGGGAACAGGCCTCGAGTCTTACTATACCAAGCATTACTATCGCCATCTTCTTGCTCCTTTTAGGATGTACGCTGATACCGGCCGATAGAAACCGGAGCTTTGCTATCGAGGCAATTGCGCGATCGGATAGCTACGTGATTTTAAAATGTAATACTGGTTTTTGCACCTGTTGGAACGCTACTGCTATTTGAAAATGGTACTGGTTTGGAAAGTGTTCGAACAGCCTGCTGTTGCTCTAAACTGCTTTGTGGTCGAGCTTCTGGCTCGTGTGTGTGTGTGTTGTCCAGACGTAGCTGGGTTGTGCAACCTGTGGCACAATTATCGTAATCATTCCAGAATGATCAGTAGAGTTACGTTAGCAGGAAGATACTTCTCAGTGAAATGTTTTCGAGAGTTCACACGAAAATTAGTGTCTTGCATTTTGAGACCTCAGACAAGTTTGGGTTTGTTCACTTAAATGCTGTATGTGAATTGGGTTCGTTTTATCTTAAAGCGCTTTACAGATTCTTGAAGGAACTGAGCTTCTGCTAAAAAATGGTAACCGAAGACGCACCCATTGCTAAGTCACCCAGCGCGCAGATTACTGGTCTAGCAGATTAAACAAATTTCACCGTGCATAAGCTGCCCTCGAAGAAAAGCAAATCTCTATGCGGCACCAGGGGAATAACTACACAACACAGAAACCCGAAGATTTGCCACGAAAAAAGATCAGTAGTTCACAGCCGACAGAACACAGCGAATTCTAAGCCACCGCCGCCTCTCAGTCACAGTCGGTAAGCCAAAGTATCCGTTACGTGGCGATTTGCGTGGACGTTTCGCACAGAAAACGCTGTCAACTGACAGTGCGATGAAAAAGACGCTTTAACGAGTCCTAATAGGATTCGTACTGGCACGGACTTCCTTTAAGAACTCGGAGGGGATTCCGGTCAAAACGTCGTTAGTCGAGATCGAGCAAACAGCCTGGACTCGTGACCCGGTGAAAGAGGGCCCTTTCGCGGAGGACCTTCACAACGGTAGGTCTGCTGCGTGAATGGTTACTTGAGAGCCGGGTTGTTCGGTGACTAAACGATGTTTGCCTACAATATGATAAACGCGTTTCGAGGATATTCCCGGTCATCCGTTTTTGAGGAAACGGACCATTAACACCGGACCATTTATCATCCCGAACCATGTCACTTTTGTTTCTGCTTGATCGAAATGTGCTCCGGTCTTTTCTTTCTAATGATTACCACTCTTCCTCCATTAGTTCACAATAAATATTACTCTACAATTTTCAATCGCGATTTTTATTGTCACTATTTTAATTTTTTCAGACATACTAAGAATATAAAAATTTTATGCAGTTAAGTATTTGTAAAAGGGACCTCCTCACCGATTTCCATGACTATGAAATATGCTGTCAAGGTCATCATGTTGTACCAACATATTTCAAGGTCATTAAAATCGGTGAGTAGGCCCCTTTTCTAAATGATTACCCTGAATTTTCATACCGGATTAGCGATTTTAAAAAACGCGGGGAGATCGTCCGGAGCAACAAGGCAGACAATCGAAGCCAAAGTCGATCTCTCATGACGCCGCGCCGCCATCAATCTTCGCGGGAGGATTACAGTCCGTTGAAATTCAGGCTATCCGCGGAACTGAATTATGACGTTCGATCCTGGGTCGAGCGGGGATCGCTTAGGTATTCCCGAGGTTTCAGGAACGCGGGGACGATTAATTGAATTCCGCGGGCCGATCCGCCGGCAGCGCTGAAAACTGGCACTCAATCTCATTAATCGAAAGCGCAGCGGAATGTCGTAAGAGCCGGCGCGGCGGTGCAAGCGGCGCGAACGGTGTTTCTCAGTGCGAATCGTCGTCGGCCGCGTATGTATATGCGAAAAGCCGCCGTCGTCGACCCCGCGACGTCCGTTCGTCGTCACCGGTAATCGATTACCACGGCCGGATTATTAAGCGTCCAGCTACCCACGAGCGAAGAAAACGCATCGCACTCGCGAGGAGGTCAAAGGGACACGAGACGAGACGCGACTTCTCGCTGCGTAAACTCTGCGGAAGATCTCACGGTCTGAACCAAGCACCGTCCGTGTTGCAGTTCAAGTTTTCAAGCAGCAGGTCCACTCTACTAGTCCAGACATCTTCATGCAAAATTAAAATTTTCCTGCAGCTGCTAGTAACAGCAGCAACTTACAATTTCTTTCCTTTTTTTCGCAATTTTATTAAATCAAAAGTAATATGGGGTGAATAATACAACTTGATCAGTTGAAATATCTCTGAATTCTAATTCTTTAGTAACCGGTTCAAATCATCACCTATTTCCTTCGTCATTACAATTCATTGTCTAAAAATCGACCAACCTATCATAATACAATCCCCATCATCAACACTGTTTCCATTGACGTCTGTGTAAAAAACAAACAAACAAACAAACAAACAGACAAACAAGAAAGCGAGCTAATAAAAACGTGGTAAAAAAGGGTCTCATGAAACACAATTTTTCCTGACACGGTTTTCGCCAACTACAGATTTGATTGACAATAACTTTGACCGACAACGTCTTTAACCGAAAACGATTTTGATCGACAACGAATATGATCGTCACCGAATCTAAAATCGTTGCAGGACAAATTCGTTGTCGGTCAAAATCTATATCGAACAAAGTCGTTTTCGATTAAAGGCGTTGTCAGCCATTGTTATTGTCGGTCAAATCTGGAGTCGGTGAATTGTTGTCCGTAAAAACCGTGTCGGGGAAATTTGTGTCGGTGATTTCCATGAGACCCGTAAAAAGATGTCCAGCTTTAATCCTGTATAATCCCTAATGCTCCAGTCCAGCTGAGACTATGACAATGCCCTGAATTTTTCATTAGCTGAATTACAATGGGGAAGAGAAGTTCGCGGTTGACAACAGCATCGACCCCGCCACTCGAGATCGTTGGAAGGAGCCGTTTCGCCATATAAGAGAGGTCACCGTTCACCGTCGAGAGGACGATAAATCTTGTTTCCTTCCGTGTCGATGGGCAGACACCTTCGTGCACTCGAAAGAATGAGTTCATATCTTCGGGGGCAGAATCGAGTTCATATTAGCCCCATCTGCCTCCTCGGCGGAGGGCTTCTGCATGAACGAGCATGCACACAAGGACGACACGGTGACAGACAAAACGAGAAGGACCAGCGGATCGACGGACTCGCAAACGTAAATACATCCGGATTACGTTCGGCCAATTGATCACGAATCTGACGACGCTTGCCGCGCCTCTCATGTTTGCTACACATCGACGGACACACCGTAGAACTTTTTCACGTACTGCCGAAAGTCGGAGAAATTATTTATGATCACGGGAAATATGGACGAGCGAAACCTGTCGATATTTTCTGGCGCGACGTACAAAGTGATTCGAGGCGGAAGGAACTTTGTTGCTTCAGGATTATTACTTGTAAGGTCGATTTACACGGAAGGATGTCGACTCGTTCGCGATCGTACGACAACTGACAAACTCTGATCATCGAGACTCGCTTTTATAGGCAGAAGTATCAAAAATCGCCACGACGCTGCTTTGCGGTACCACGCCGAAAAGAGCGCAGCGGCTTGAACAATCGTAGCGGCAATGTGCCTTGATCGTTAAAGGCACACGTACACAGACACGTCGTCAGCGGTAACCCTTAAAAACTATTGTTCCTCGAACAGTACTATGAAGCGCGGTCGTTGCCCTATATCGACGTCACTGGACAAACAGCTGGCCAACGACGACTGGCGCTCTAAAAGCCAAATATGTAAGCTAAGTTACCGGAATGTCGAAGGATGTCGATTCGTTCGCAGTCGTGCGACAACTAAACTGCGTGGTCCTCGAGACCCGCTTTTATATTTGAACACATCAAAAACGGTGCCGGTCATCGCGACAACGTCGTTTGGAGTGTCATGCCGCAAAGAACGCGGCGGCATCGATACCATGCCGCAAGGAACGCAGCGGCATCGGCAACGCGTCGAAACGAACGCAACGGCTCGAGCAGTCGTCGCGGCAATGTGCTTTGATTGGCAATGTCAGCGGCAACCTCTTACAAATGTGTAAAAAAACCGCGGACACCGAGGCTTCCGTCCGAATACAACCGTTTTTTAAAAGCAGTCATCGTTCGTACTCGACGGAATAGTAATAAAGCATATCTTCATCTTACACGTTTTGATCTGTCCTGGGAAAACCCTGCCACTCTACGCAGGTAGGTACATTTTGTCTGAAAAATTGGGAGTTATATGTATTTATGACAAAGATTAATGACGCACACACAAAACAGATAAACCACCAGGCGGGAGAACGAGTACTGTTACATTAAACGGAAATAATTAAAATTATTTCAAGATTGAATACATACATATTTAGTTGAACCCTGCTGTTTCTCATCGATGCAGACAGTTTTAATTTTGCATAAATATCCGCAGTCTAATGACAATCGTATATCAATCAGCAATATTAATTGACTCTAGAATGGAACAGACTGAAACAAATATTAGAGAATTTAAAAAATGACGAAGCAATAGGTGGACGTAAAAAGCAAGAGAAGAGGCGCATAAATAAAAAATACGTGAGGCGAAATGAAACAGCGTGGTCGGCGAGTTAATGCAGCAATTAAACTAAATCCAGTGACTTCTGAAAGAGACAAGAAAAACACGTTGAAACGAATAGGTGCGAAAAAAAAGGAATGATTGATGCTACGATATCAATTCAGTTTCTCGACCCGCATTTTTTGTCGCGAATAAAACTAGGACGGCGCGCAGCAATACGAATTAGCGATGTAGAAACATTAGTGTTTATTTAGAAGAGGTTACTCAACCCGATTTTTTATCGGCCGCAGAGACATAAATTTACATGAACCTTTAATAGAATAAATTTCGCCGCGCTGGAACAAGGTTCCGATCGCCTTTACGATCCATTACGAGTCGGATGATGGTTTCGATCGATGACGGCCGGCCGAGGAATTGGAGGATCGAGCGTTAGAGTGACGCAATTCTTACGATTCCCGATTCCAAGGTGTGTGTATCGTGTATCGTGCCGGGTCGACCGACACCATCATCATCGGCTATCTGGCTCGTAAAAAACGAGCGACAGTTAAAGAGAGAAGGAGAAAGAAAAGAGAAAAAGAACCGTAGGATCGGGTCGAACGTAGCGGACTTTCCCAGATTTGTAGCCGCTTCTTCTCCGGGCATTATCTCGATAAAATGAAATCGGTCGTTAAACGAGGAAGCGAGAGGAGCCGAGAGAGAAAGAGGAGAGACGCCACCACAAAAAGCATCGGGCTTCGGGAGGATTCATAGGGTCATGAGGCTGGGGTGGGGACTCGAAACGAAACGAAAAGCAAGGTGGTGGGCCTGGCGAGGACGGGGACGAGAGGAGAAGGATTGAGAGCAGAAGGAGAAGAAGAAGCGTTTTACGTTCGAAACCAGTTTCTATGGTTTAATTTTTACGGGTGGACATCTTGTTTAATTTATGGCGCCGTCCAACCCCGTCTTACCTGCCCTCCTACTCTGCTCTGCGGACGCCTTTCGACATTTTATTGGGTCGACCAGTTTCTCTAACTCGTCGGGATCTGCTCGAAAATGCCACTTTGGCTGGGAATTAGACGCGATCCAATCGACGGGCTCACCTCTACCCACCTTTCCCGGCTACTAAATCGCGTCCCCCTCTCACAGTTACCTTTGTCTAATTACTTGTGATTTCGCAAGGTCGAATACCGTTCCCAGCAGCCGCCAGTGGAAGCGACAAGATCGACGGTTCCGCGCCTCCGTCCGACTCGATTTCCCCGCGCCGCGTGTTTATCGGATCTGTACGTTAATTGAACCAGCGAGCGGGTAATAGCTATCATTACCAGCGCTTACGTCTTCCAGGCCAGCAACTAAATGATATGGGTGAGCCACTACGCCTGACCGATGCTTTGGCGTGCGTGCGCGTGCAGACTGTTGTCGGACCCAGAGTTTATTTAATCCCCGCAATTTGGACCAGAGATACTCGGGAAAATTTGGAAAAAATATTCGGGCTGACAAGGTTGGAGTATATCGAGAGACACGATTGAAACAAATGTAAACTTGTGTTCGACACTATGTCACTGCGTATTACGATACACGTGTAACGTAAATACACGAACATTGACGAAATTAAACGAATATTTAATATCAATAAGCGTGTATTTACATATCCAGTAACCAAAAATTCGTGCAGGAAAATCAATATTTATCAGTTTCAAGGTATACGAACCTTTCTGTATTTATAAGAAAAATTCGGATTACGGAGGGTAATAAAGTAGGGTAAACATACATACAATTGAATGAACTTCAGAGTCCGTCAAAGAAGTCAGTTGAATCTCCCAAAAAAGAGAACAGAAAACAATAGAAACGAAATGTAAACAAAGGTTCCCATGCCCAGGGTCACCGTAAGAGGCGAATCTGAGGTTTCTTGGGATAGATGAGCAGTAATCGGTGCGCAGCCGGCGATCGGCCCACAACGCGGGCTTCGCCGGTACAGAATCTATCTACAGATACACGAGGAACCGGGAGATATGTAACGCGGAGTGGAGGACCGAGGAGTCTGTCGGAGTAGGGGACGAATGGGTGGAACTTGTCTGGCCAGCGTTCTGGGACCGAGTGGCGTGTGATTGGTCGGGCGTTCGGGCCTGATCAGAACGGATTGGTTGTCGAGAAGGCAGGCGTGCACCGATGGGAAGTGCCAGGTGGCGGCTCCCTGCCACACTGTGGAAGGAAAATCAGATCCAGTCGGTAAGCCGTGGCTCTCCTTAGGCGCCTTCGATGCAGTCGAACAGGTCGCAGTGATCGCGAAGCGCCAGTCCTCTCTCGTCCATCGACGTGACCGCACCGTGACTCGTGGATGTTCGACAAAGACAGATAGATAAATAAACATTTAGTCAGTCAGTTGAAGGCTGAGGAAAATTTTAGTCGGGGAACGAGGACGGCTCTGTGTGGAGAGAGACAGAGACCCTGAAAAATAGAAGAGGACAACATCTGTCGGAACTCACGTGTATCGTTATAGTGATCAAACCTCTCAGGGACACTCTTCGAATCTGCATTGAAGGGAACGGTGCTCCAGTGCCCTTCGAGGGGTTCCCAGTCAAGACCGAGGTGAACGATATTCGCGGCTACGTTGACATTTCCGGGTATGCTCGAGGTCGCGGTATACAACGCCACGTGACCACGCAACACAGGACTAATCTATTCGAACAGTGTGTAATGTATAATGTGTAACGTGTGACACTAGGACTTGGACGATCAGTTTGTTGGAGCAGAAAAAGGTTGATATTAATTTGATGATATTAAGTTTATGGTGCGGACAGACAACGGTTAGCAGTTTGATTTGGATATCGTCTGATTACGAAGGTTAGTATACACAATTTTTTTTTACTAATCTCCCCGACGACCTTACCTGCGCGGACGTCGATGTCTCTGATCGCTCGGATTGCCGTCACAACGTTAGCGCCACCGAACTGTTAAACGAGCATCATTGACAGTGTCGTTGACCCCTCGGACCGACGTGCACCTCTTCGCGCGCCAGTTCCTATGACGCAAGTGAAAGAAAGTGACGGAAATTTCTGGTCACAATGCGCGGTAGCGCACGTGAAAGGACCGAGGGGATGAAAAAGACCGGCTAATGATGGTTATAAAAACTAGAGAATAAATCACTCGCGTTCAGGCGGTAATCAACGGCGTTTCGTCAATCTTACAGCCCATTCACCGCTCCATTTATCCCTCGTAAATTAATGTCTACATCCGAAGTGACCGCGTTTGCTCGCGATTATACTCGCGGCGTGAAATTGATAATGCGTCGTAATTGCGGCGCGGGCTCCGCGTGCCCATTAAAAATGCCCTGCCGGCTAGTAAATTTCGATTGGAATATAATTACGCGGTCGTTGCACCGTCGTTGTCCGTGCGGGAAAGTCCTTATCTCCGGGGAGCTGCGACGAAATCTGTCACCTTGCATTCTTCGGGTTCGTCAGCGACCATTAGTAATTCAAATGGTCTCGCGAGATCGACGTTTCCATTATACGATTAACAAGGAATTAGCTTTTTACGCCGAAGTTCAACGCTTTCACGAATTCCTCCGGAGAAAAGACTCATCGCGCGACAAAGAAGAGTACGCGAGAACGTCGTCTCCCCGGCCAATATGCGATCGGCGACCGCGTTTCGCATTGCCCGGTGTCACAGCAATTCTAGGCGTCTTTTTGCGCGGATTCTCAAGTACAACTACGGCGACCCTACGAGTGGTGCGGTTGATCGTGGGGTCTGTCGCAAATGAAAACATTATCGTCACCCCTCGCGGCCGCCTGTTGCTATAATATTTGCCTACTGGTAGACAGTGCCGTAATTCGGGCCGCACAAAGGCCCGCACTTTTGTCGTCGCATAAAGGCGAGCAAGAGTCACGGAAGCCAGAGCATACACACGCACGTGTGCGACACGGAAGGAGGGAAAGAGAGGGAGAAAAAAAGAGAGGGATGGCCGGGACGAAGCGTTACAATTATTATGCATAGCTACCCGACCGGCTTCTCCCATGTCAAAATATATTTATTGCCCCCCACCTTTCACCCCGTCACCTCTCTCTTTTTTAGCCAGGTTGCGGTGTGTCAGCTACCATTGTTGCCCTTTCATACGGTTATTACCCACTTGTACGTCGTCGGAGGCCCCGAAGCCTTCGAGAAACGTGTCCACCCATCCCTTTCCGACGTGTAAAATGGTAGCAGACTTGCTCGTTCGCTTCGATTTCTCCGCCAGACACTCGAATAAATATTCCTCGTGGATCTGGCCCGATAGGTAATTTGGAAGATTACACGGTCTATTAACTAATTTTAGGAGAAAGTCGACGAAAATACACGACGTCCGCGCGCGGACCAACCTCGAAAAGGATTACTTTGTTGGAGAAAGCGTGGACACGAAGAATAGCTTTAAATTAGCATCGATAAGAGGTCGCTTCTCCTAGAGAATCTGTGGTCGTTTAATTAACCTTCATCCGAACTGCGAGTGCAGTTTCGAAACTCTCGTTTGTATCTGTCGAATAATCAACGGCTAGGAACCCTTCGTCCCCACTCGGTTTCTCTGGCGAGCCGGCCTGAAGAATCGTCGGTCCCGATTTGCATATTAACCCTCGCGGACCCCAGGCCCCGAGAACTCTGACTTAACGCCTTTTTGCTGTTTCACCCTTTGACGCGGTGCCCTAGGAATCGTAAAACTCCGGGCAAATACGAGTATTATCTCGGCTATTACGATACCTGGCGGGAAACGGAAGCGTCGTCGGTTGAGCGGTCCCCGCGATGGGGGCCTGTCGGGACCATCGGGTCACGCCGGGTCGAGACCTGTTCCACGACCGAGTTCCAATCGATGTTCGCGAAAAACGGTGCTCGCGGAGACGCCAGGTTTTCCAGTCGAGCTTTATCTTGATGCAACGTCCTGCGAGACATGCATTTAACGGTAAACAGGCCCCCACGGACCCGTTACTTTTCTAATCGGAACCGATGCGAGCCGCTTCGGGCCCCGATTAGTCGCGAAATACAAGGAACCACACTCAGACATACTTCCTTCCGTTCCCGGTTTCCGGGGAAACGAGCTGCGTAACTTCGACATGCTTCGCCGATCGAACTTCATTAGAGAACCTTATCTCCTTTTAAGAAAATTGCTGCAACATTTGTTATTCAGATATTACATTTTTCAGAATTATTTCGAATTACTGGTAGCTGACTTTTATGTAATATTCAGGTTCTTACAGGTTGCTTTATAAAAAACAAGTGTTTTCTTGTATTAATCTGATTTGCAATGCATAAAGATTCGAAGTCTATATCGTTGTTTTGTCATGAATTTTTTTCCGTACAGTTGGACATTTGGTTTCTAGTTTTCTCTGTATCGCGCAGTGCAATACAACGTGTTGTGTAGTCAATTGGCATTTGCAGTGTTCACGTCTGTTGTTCTTTCAGATAGTATTCACTTCACTGATATGGAAAATAACTCTTAGCATTTTATTGCAGTCGGAAAGTACACGAGTTACATTTTTGTTCATCGAACGTTCGTCCGTTTTACCAAGAATCATCCGGATAAAAAGTATTCGTTACGCCGTCAGCATACTGCATGAGCAGCATGGCAATTATCATTCTACCAGAGAACATTCGCTTCATCTCGCTGCAAGAAACAAGGAATTAACGTCGCAAGAACTAGAATTTCCATATACTTGACCCCTCGCCTTATGATTTGTTTGGTAATGACGCTAGCGAGAGGTACATTATTGTTAATAAATTTTCCGCCGGACAGAAATCACTTGTCCAATTTAGGTATAAATCACAGTCTTATAAAGTTCGATCAACGAGGGGGTTGAAAAATCATAACCCAATTTCCTTCAATTTAAGAATAAATAATAAGGTTCTAAAGAAGTCAAAGAAACTTGATATTTTTGCAATTATTGTGCACTAGAGAAGCAAAAGTTGGCGTCAGGAGAGAGTCTGTTCCATTTTCTGGAGACTCGGACGTCAGGTAAAAAAGTAAGGGACACGAGCCACTGGTTGACAATTTTAACGCTGCCGGTCTTGGGAAGAATGGGATTGGAGGCGCCGAGCCGAAAGATTTACGGCGGCTTAGGGATTCTTTTATTTCCGAATTCTCCAGCCGATTTGAATGACAACATGAAACCGAGATTACGATTTGCTGGTCGATATCGCCGCGGGTTTACGATATTATGAATCTACGGTGGCGCATTTAATCGTCGTCTAAATGGAGATTAAATCGCGCGACGGCCGGTACGCTGCGCCGGCGGAAAATAAGCGTGCGCATAAAATCCACTCGGCTCTCTTCGAGGGGACAAGACGCGGGGCATAAATCCGCGCGGTGCGGGCGCAGCGGTCGGAACCGTCGAATTGTAAATCACCGGAACGCGTAATTAAAGCGGAATTATCGGAACAGGGCAATTTATTCGTGCATAAAATACGACTGGGTATTTCCCAAATCCCGATACCACGCGTCTACGAATCGTCGGAATACGTTCGCCGCGGAGAGTTACGATGTTAACCCTTGCCGCCCGTAAAAAGGCGTTTGAGAAACCCACTTTTTGCGAACGATGCGCTCGTAATACAGTGAATAGTTATTAGTGTTTTGCGACGGTGGACGCCGCAAACGAGGCCGCGACGCGTTCGCCACCTCGATCTAACCGATCGAGCAAAAACGCGCTTGTCGTTCTAGATTACGTGTAATTTATGACCGATGCTCGATATTGTCCGGTTTTATTTTTCGTGCCACCTCACCGCCGGGACAATAATAAAACTTTGTACCGGCGGCACTGCGTGTCGGAAACGTGGATTAGAGCAACGCAGTGTCTCGCAGACTCTCGTACTGAAGTGGACTAGATAAATCGAACGACACGCGCGTGCTTTTGTTGGCAGTTTTCAAAGTTTGATGCATTACAAAATTCGTGGGTCTCTAACGGAATCTTTGATTTCTTCATCGGCAGTCACGAGAAGAGTGTCTCTTCCCCTAAGTGTTCGCGGGCATAGCGAATCCCGCGGCGGATTCCCACAAGTGGCAAGGGTTGTTGCCGTTGCTCGACCTCGATTAACTTGGAGTGGCTGAGGAAAATGGTGCGTGTAGAGGGGCGGGGGGTTTCGTCACAGTTAAAAATTGGATCGGTCACGGGACGAGGAGCCGAACAATGCCGAAGATCGGTTCGCCGGAGGACGATCGCGCGCGGGTCAGGTGGTGCGCCTGTGTGTATGTGCGAGCGTGTATAAAGGCGCGGCGAGAAACCTGGTTCGCCTTCGTGGGGCTAAACTGTCGCGATAAATGATCCTACGGAGGGTTATTAATTGTCTTTGACTCCCAACCGGGCGCTTTGTGGATCGCGAAAACATATTAACCGAAAAGGAGCTGCCGTCGTCTACCCCCGGGCACATATGCCCCGTCGAATCGTCGGTGTTGCAAGATCAGTCCCGACCGTGACGCCCGACCATATTCTCGAGTGTCTGCCGTATACAACGATCTAGAGCATCATTTTTCAAGGTCTCGATCGACGCGCCACGCCGCGCCGCGCCTCGCCCAGCCATCATCCATCAAACCGATCGTTAAAAACGCATCCAGGCCCGATACAAATTGCGCGACCTGTATACCCAGCCGCGTTCTCGAAACGGCACTCCAGTTTCCCTTCCGAGCTTTCCCTAAATCTTTGCCTCTCACCCCTGCTCGACTCGCCCGCTTTGGCCGAGTTGGCGACGACCCGCAGCGACTGGCAATGAGCGGGCGTCTCGGCTCCTCGGTGACAGAGACAGCCTCGCTGTCTCACTTTTTAGACCCCATGGCGGGAAATGGATCACAAAGGAATTCGCAAGTAACCATGGCTGTCTAGTCGGGTCACCTTTTTACCGGTGTCCCCCGACGTCCTGCAATCCTCTTTTTATCTTGTTCAGAGGGACCGTGCTCGAACGATTCACGCTGATTTTCTTCCTCCGGCCACTTTGCTCGAAAATATATTGGCTCCTATATTTCATTCTTCCGAATGGACTGGGCAATGCAGTGCCTCCACGTTTTCTTCAAACATAGAATGGTCAGTAGTTTTGAAGAAAAAATCAAATTAAGTTCCGGAAAGTGTTAAAAATTTATCAATAAGGAATTTAATAAAATTCAATTAGCCATTTCATTGATGCCCGCCCACAAAGTTGTCAATCACAGATTGTAGAATATTGACATCTCAAATATTAAAGAAAACTGAATGAAAATAATGATCGGTAAACAATTGTATAATCGTTGGTATAATGTTTGCCTCGATGGTGAAATTGCCGAAGGATCTGCTCGCAGCCGAGTCAATGTTTACGAAACAAGTCTGCCATGAAGATCCGCGAGGTTCTCGGATGGTCGACATTGACACCGTTTACCACCCTCGATCGAAGACTGCGTCGATAGCGTAAAACGATCATAAGATTATCATTCCATCGGAAAACAGCGGACCGGTTTCATTCATGTCGGACTCGTCGATAATTAATTACGGAGATGAACCGAGGAGGAGACGCGGTCACGCGCGGGGAAACGCGCGACAACCGTGGACAGTCCCTTCGTAGGACAAAAAGCTTCGAGACGAAAAACTGAGTGAGAGATAATCGTCCAATTAAACGGTTCGAATAATCTTTCGTCGATGGAGAGTTTCCGCCGTGAGCGAGCCAGTCGGTACAAAACGAGTTCTCTGCCGCGCTTGGCGGCGATTCACGAGCGCGTTAACTGCAATTACTCGGTTGACAGGGCAAGTCCGGCAGCGATTGTTACAATTCCCTTGGACTCCCCGATCGCGTCTGGCCACGACTCGATCTCTCGGCTTTGCTTCTCAGCGTTAGAGAAAGCGTTGCGCGATTTAATTAATTGGCAGTATATTAATTCGCGAATTTATGGCCGCATTAAGAATGACCGCTTGATTACCCGGCCGAGAACCCCGTGATATACGGCCGATGATTTTTCTCGCTAAGTTAATGAGTTAATGAATCTACTCGAAAGAGGGAGTCGATATATCACCGGAGTGTAACGCCGCGTCAAGGGAATTTCTTCGCACGAAAGTTAACCGACCACCGGTCGCGATCTTATCGTCGCGTAGTTACGCGCTCGGACTCGCGCGAGCGCGCGGCCACTGGCGCGTTTTGCCTGTAACAGGGTTTAAAATATACGAACGATTACAACCGTTTATCGCCAATTAGAGAAAATGAACGGACCCCGAGGGCCCTCGTACTGATTGTAATTGTGTGCCGCGCGCGCCAGCCTGCAACACGATCGCTCGCCGATCTTCGGATTATATTATTCCGGGGGTGTGGAAACTACCTGGAGATTCCTACGCGTAACTGGCTCTCATAAAACCCACCTGATTTACACGAGTTCTTACCGTCTTTGAAGATTCTCGAGCGGGAACGTAGAAAGGTTATTCTGTGATACTTTCAGCCAGTAGACTGGACTGGTCACTTTTATGCTTTTATGGTTTGTGAACCGAGTTTCACCTTCATTTTGTTGGTCTTTAGGTTTTCAGATTTCTAGATGTCAAATATTCAAATTTACTACATGTATATGATAGATACTTCGTCCCCGCAGGGTTTCATGTTCATACACCAATCTCCTCCTCTTTCCACTCTCACCATCGCCTAATTGCAGCCTATTTCAGCCAATTTCAGCGAGACACCTACTGTTTTTATGGTGGGGTTCGAACCACCTTGGGCAAAACAGTATTTAGATAGCACAGGGAATATTTCGCACTGAGCCACTGCGCGCCCTTATTTTCAAATTTACTAGCGTTCAGGTTGTAAACGTTCAAACATACCTAATTCTCGATTCCAAACTTTCAAATATTCTAAATGGGGGTTGATTTCTAAAATTTCGAATCTTTCGAATGTTTGGAACTGAAAAGTCCGAAGCTCTCGAATTCTTCAAAGCTATGCTCTGAAATCCCGAATCTGGTACATCCGACTACATGATCAACAGTGTGCCGAGTCGGTTTGTTTCTGACTGGTCTAGGCCTTTTTAACGCCTGTCCCACATTCTCCGACAGGCCAGGTTCACAATGCGGTCCTATCTTCCCGAAATCTTCTTCGGACCTCGTCTGCGCACCCTACGATCTCGATCGTTCCTGCTCCCTCCGCGTTAGAGTCGGAAGGGTTCCTAAGAAGTCGCCGGTAGGAAAAGGGTTGCCAGGGTGCTGTAGTACAATGGCGGGGCAGCCGGTGGGGATGTCGGAAAAAAAACGCTCATAAAGGGATAAACGTCAGACGGGACTCGAGTTTAATGGCGCGTAAAGTTCGACGTGCCCCTGGACCCGGTGAACACGCGCGCGCTAGGAAGGAGCGGGACGATGACAGGAGGGGTTTACGGGGCCTTATGTTCCCCCATCAGCCGATCCTTGTCGGTGCTGGTCGTTTTGGCTGTGCTGAGGCGTTGGAGCGGTGTAAGCCGATATTTGGAGCAGGTCGATCGACTTCATTAACGCGTCCCGTGGCAAATATTTACTCTGGAAACTGGGGTACGAGGTGCACGCGTGTACACGAGGCTGCCCTGTGCCCTCTCCAATGTTCGTCTTTCTCTCTGTCTCGGCCCGCTATCCTCATGAGCAGATTATAGAGAGCCGAGAGCTCCGTTGTTCAGGCTTCACAGGCATTTTTTGCATATCAATGGAAGAGGTGCGCTAGCGCGGCTGCCGGTCTGGTAGTCGCCGCGTTATCTGATGCTTCGTGCCCCGTGATAAGCGTCTCGGTTGCGGTGAAACTGCAATGGCCGCCGCTCGAGAACCGTGTCTAAGCCCGCTTGGGAACGGGAATTCGGTGCTCGACTGGAATGTTCCGTGAAACGGGCTACCCGATCATCGGAAACGAGAAACGGTCGAATACACGTGATCTAACGAGGCGTACGCCGAGCCGAGACTCTTTACACGCTCCTTAATATTCGAGTCTTTCTCCCTCTCTCTATCGAGCCCGACGCGCGGTGGCTACGCACGCCTTCTTAGTTTCATGAACGGATCGAATTCCTATCGTCGAATTGGAAACGCCACGAGCCCGTTGCCGTAACACGAACCTCTCTATCCCCGGCCAGTTAAGGCGCATGAATATTCAGAAAGCGCTATTAATCACGGGGGGGTTTCGTATCGAAATCCGATTACGGAAACCAGAAACGATTGTGCCCGTGTATTCCTCGAAATAATTGATCGGAAGGGAAAAGAGAGACAGAGTGAGAGGAAGAAGGGGAAGGATATATATAAACGGCCACGAGTTAAAAGATTCCGATTAGCAGTGAAACCGCGGCGGAAATGGCGGCGGCGGTAGCCGATTTCACGGATCGGAGGACAGTTTAGGGCAGAGAAATCGATCTCTCGTCGGCGATGCAGTCGATCCAGCCTTGGCCCGAATTAACCTTCGTGGGATAGCATCCGATATCAGTCTCCTTTAGCCGCACGTCTAACCCGATCCTTTGTAAAATCAATAGGCTCGGCTACTTAAATGGTACCGTTCGCTGGTTATAGTCACCGGTCGCGAGATCGGCTACGGCCCCGCGGATACGGTTACGAAGGTTGAATCGATGCGCTCCGTGATTTACTGTTAATCGCGAGACCACTCTTAATCAACGTCGACCCGCGTGCCGCGCCGCTCGCCAGCCCGATCTTGAATATATGTATTCCACTGGTTCCGACTATGTGCATCGATGGAAACAACGTCCCGATATTAGCTCCGCGCCCCGTTTTTACGCCGATTAACCTTTAATACGCCCGCGTCCTTTCCGGCCCGCTTTGCACGCTTGCCAACGCGATCCAGAACCTCCCGCTCGATTCTCACGCGAACGAACCTTTGCTTTTAGGTGAATTTTCACGATTCCACACCGGTGTTCGACTATCCGAGCACGGTTTTCGTAGACTGCACCCTACAACATTTTTCTTGGCTATTCCCTGGGAAAGATAACCGTGCGAACATTTTTAACGTTGTTTCGCTTGATTTCATTATCATGTTCTAGAGACTGTTAAGGTTGCGGTGATCATAGTCGTGAATAATTAATACTACGATTCGGTTTTAATTATTTAGGGAATTTTATCTTGAATAATGGCAACCACGAAGTCTATACATTGTGCTTAAAAAGTTTACAGTTGTATACATTGTTCTATATTTGATTGGAGGATAATGGGGGAAATGATCAGGCTCGAGGATGTAGTAAGCGAGAAAAAGATAGAAAGGTTGAAGAGTGGTTAGAGAAGTTGAGGCAAAAGAGAGAAAAGAGAGCATAAATAAACCAAAGAAAATACCAAACCAAAAAATGCAAAAGTTAGGGAATGGAGAAGGAAACAATAAGTATGAAATGAAGTGGGGGTTAGTGATAATTAGAATACTAAAAAATTAGGACAGGGTAGGAATGAGTGAGACAAAGAAAACAATGAGAGAAGGTATGGACCAAAGGTGTGAAATCAGATTATTTTTACAGATAGGTTAATGTAAACCAAGTCACATTTTTTAGCTGTAAGGCTGAAATAAAGCATATTGTTCTATAATATAAAATTCAAGAAAGTCAATATTACAACACACATGAACACCCCGATATTTGGTGTAAGAACAAACGAGGATCATAATGCAGCGAGTAGCATCGAAGTCTCCAGCGCAGCGTGTAGACGCAAACGAAAGGCAAAACGGCTAGAGAATCTGTAGAGAAGACAACCGTGTCATTGTACGAAGGTTGGTCGGAAAGGGAGTGTGATGAACGTGAAAGAAGGAGAGTAGATACCTGTTGTCCGGTTCTTCGGAGGGAAAAGAGGATAACCTGACCTCATAAGCGGGCGGGATGAAGAAAGAGCAGGCGTCAAACAACTGGGTCGAGAAAAAACTCGGAAACCTTAACGAACTTGCGGCTCCACTGGTCTTTCGTCTTTGTTCCGCTTGTGTGGTTCTCTTGTTCCTCTGTCCTCGTCGTACGACAGACCACTAGCGTCGGATCGTTTCCTTTTCAAGAACAATCGCGAGGGAACGATTAGAAGGGCCCCGCGTTCAATCGCGACATAATTATACTCGCTTTAAATTCTCGTTAAGGCGTTAATGGCGCCTTAACACGAGCACCTATGTGCGGTGGCTGGACACCCTCGCACGGTACAATGAACTCGGTATTTAACGGCATTCATCGGAAACGAAGTTACAAGGCAACATTTTAAATCGAGATTTGAAAGCGATAGAAACTGGAGCGAGCGTGAATCGTTCCGAGAGAATGAAATTATTCATTAGAACCAGCTGCGCGTGCGTTATGCAGCGATGATACATATGTTTAGATGAAGGAAGTTGCATTTATCAGAGATCTCGTCTGAGTAAATTATGCGCTACAGTAATCGGTTAGAACGACGTATGACCAGGTGTCTTCCGCTTTGAAAACCTTCCTTCGACGAATATATTAGACTATAAAAAACAGCTCAATTCTTATCCTTGTTCCTCTACGCATTAAGTTTCCACGTTTATAATTATATCGTCTTTCAGACGAATTTTTTTTCGATGTTTCTGACGACCCGTTTTATCAGATCATCCACGGTCTAATTTGATTTCCGTTTACCAGAGAAAAGCCATTTCCCCGACACCGCATCGCGTCAGATGGTGGTTTTTTCCGTAGATAGCGTTGATTTACGATTCCCTTGTTCGAGTGGGATCCCAGAACAGAAAAAGACACTTCGCCGCGTCCGGAAAGGGCCTAATGGTCCGTCGATCCTTCGGCGGTGCGACATTAATTTATTAATTGGCTACGGGTGAAAAAAGGGAAACGCGCCGCAGTCTGGACAAATCTGTTCCCGAAGTTAACGATCGAGACAAGAATCGGATACGGCGTCGAGAAGCGAACGGAATCGATCGGGTTGCGATGCTCTCGGATGCCTGAAGCATTACTACACGCTAGTGAACCGTGTCAGGGGCGATACTGGCCGTAAAAAAAGACGAGGAATAATTTTTCAAGCTCTCTCCCATTCCTGGTAATCCAAATAGCATTCGAACATCCGTAAGATATTGTGGGAGGAATAAAAATCGAAGCGAACACCGGGAAACCGGTTCGTCACTCCCTCTCCACGTCGCTCCACCCGCGCCAACAGTCCGCTCCGTCTCCTTTATCTTTCCAAGGATGAGCCAGACTAAACTGACGCATCCGCTTTCCGTCTCGGATAACATAATTTCTATAATTGCAGATGAACCAGCAGTGCAAGGTCTGCGGCGAGCCGGCGGCTGGTTTTCATTTCGGAGCGTTCACGTGCGAGGGCTGCAAGGTATGGAATCCGTTTAATCATCCCTTGTATACGTAGTACTTAACCCCTTTAACCGCTGCGTTTTTAGCAGCGGCTGTAGATTAGTTGTGTATGTGTATTTATGAGGAGGACAAGGAAAAAGATCGTTTCGTCCTAGGCCTGATAGAGTTCCAAACATGGTATATTGGAACCATATGAAATAACATTTTCCTTTGTGAAAATTTTCTCCGCGGCTTTGTTCAGGCACAATAGTTTTGGGCAGCCTGTATAGGGATCGGTGAAAGATCGGATAACATTATTAAAAATAAAGTATATATAGAGTTAAGGAAAACTGTGAACTTAAAAATTTCATATTCAATAAAAATTACTAGAACACATTTCCTAAGAATGAAATCTGCAGCAACGATGACTTCAGCAAGATCTGCAACGTTTTCCGCGTACGGCGTTCTTCAACAAGAAATCGTTTTCGTGTTTGACAGGATACTTCGTTCCGCATTGCAACACGCGTCAACTACAAGTGTCGCCAGACTCGTTCGCGTAAATCATGTATCAACGAATTAATTAAGGCCGTGTGTTGCGCGTGTAGTTCCCTTTCCCGCGACGCTGCTTTACACGCTTTGAAATCATTGGCCGAAAGTCCGAGCGATCGCGATCCACGCGTGAGAGCTCGTCGCCGGTTGAAACGAATCCGCGTTGTCTGCTCCGGTTTAAAGGAAAGAGAGAGGGTTAATAAGCCGTGACGAATCGCGAACAGAAACGACCGGCACGTACAATCGATGAAGAAGGCGAGGAAGTCCGATCTTGATGGACTGACGAGCGGAGCATGCAAGGAAAAAAGCTCGCCCGATGCGAATCCGTAAGTGGATGGAAAAATCGAGCGAGACAAATCGATTGTCTCGGATCGTCCTCCTGCAGGGATGGATTCGTTGCCGATGCGATGGAGTTGAAAATCCGGAGAAACCTGATTTCGACGTTCCATCTGCAATGCGGGATCATTAACAGACAATTTACGAAAATTCTTCAGCTCTTCTTTACTTGGCATTATTCAGAATTACCAAGAGAGATCGTATATGAAAATTACAGAGTTGATTAAATAAATTCACGCTCTGACATACCTGAACAAATTCTGCTCGCAGTAAATTCACGTAATCAGCTATAGTTCTCTGAATCTTGAGAACAGAACAACTCATTAAAACTTGGAGCATTACTATCCAGGAACATGCGAAGCAGCTTGCACGCAGAGCTAATAATTTTGGTTAAATAAATTCGCATAGTTCGCGCATCGAAAACGCCTATTCGCGTATAAGATAGGCGTCCGACCGGGAAGTCTGGCATTTGTAGCGTTACGATCTGAAATTATGGCCTATATCTCGGCTCCAACAATGTTTCCCAAGACGTAGAGGCTTCGGCGTGCCCCGGGGAACCGTCCTTTCATCTTCGACGTCGATTCGTAACGTCGTAGCGATCGGGTATTCGCGGGGACAGCAAAGCGGGGACCGCGCTTTCATCGCGATGTCCTTCGCCGGTTCGCCGGTCGCGGGATCGATCGATAAGGACGCAAATAATATTCAATCGGTGGGCTTTCCGAGGGGCGCACGCGAGCTCTTGGCGAACGCGTATACAACTCGGGCCCGACAGGACGATCCCCGAGTCTCGTTAGGCCGCGTTTAGTTGGCCGAAGGGTGTTGACCCTTGCTCTCGTCTCTCGTCCCACTAATGTGGTACACCGTGGAATATCGGTACCGCATACTAAGTGACCCATCCGATAGTAATTGGACCTCATTAAGGCAACAACGGGGCCCACGGGGCTGTCTCTGTTCTGCCGCGTGCGTTCATTCCTTCGTTCGTTCGTTCGGTTTCCCGGAGAGACCGAGCCGCCAGATAACGCGTTTTAGGTAAATTAGACTCTCTCTTTGTGGACTAGGATCGGCTCCGGGGAAAATACGGCCGCGGGTCTACGCCATACAGATTTATGTCCGTATATCTGCGCTGCCTTCGAAAGCATCCTCCTCCGAGACCGGATTTTCTAGCGTTCACCACAGCCCCGCGCCTTTTTCCGTTGTTGCCTCACTATTCTGAGTACTTTTGCGATAAGGGACCAAGCTCATGAGTTTATTACGGTCGACGGGACTCTGAATGTCGGTTCAAACCGAATGATTTGTAACAGAGTTCCTCTGAACGTCCAGAGTGGTGAAAGTGCTCAAAACTTCTTCGAAAGTGGTCTGACGTTCGGGAGATCTTTGCCGCCTGTTTCTCATCCATTGGTGGTTACCAAACATTTCAATATATCGATAAAAAATTGCAAGATTTCTCATGCTTTAGAACTTACAAGTATTTTAATACATTTGTAGCTTCCTGCAGTTTTTTCCATCAGCCCGGAGCAATCAAGCTGCCAACACGGAAAATAACATTCTTGACAGAGTCTGCTTCCAGTAAAGTAGAAATCCGTATATATAGTTATCACGCGCGTTCGTTTTCGTCGTGACAAAAAAATTCATTTTAATTACCTGTTGGTTACATAAGGATCACCCTCTTTCATGGAGCTAATGCCTGTCCGAGCGGTCCTCCCGATAAGGTGTTCCGTTGAAGAAGCCGAGGAGCGAGGCGGTTTTTCGAGACGTTCGTCAGGGATCTGTGCTCGTGCGTGTCGGTGTGGGATGAAAGATCGGTCGCCGGGTCGAGTGCCTTTAATTCTCACCTCTGGACTTTCGTGCGGCTCTCGATATCAAGACCCGATGCGATGGCGCCGTTATATATCCCGCGATAACATCGAAACGCCGTGAGAGCAACGTACCGGGCGCTCTCGGAGCCCCGCGAGCACATAGTTACGCCGCGAAGCGACGTGTACACGGCCACGGAGATGATAATATTAATTCCCGTGGCCGACCGTATCGTCTTTCATCCGATCCCGTCGCGTCGCGGCGATCCGCGATCATTAATTAAACATTCAATTCGTATGAGAAATTTTGCGTTACGCTCCGCGCCGGTCCGCACGGTTTCAGCTCGCCAGGCGTGCTGCTGCTTGATCGATGCAGGATCAGGGGCGGGAAAAAGGTCCCGGGAACATCTCGACAGAACTATTCGCCGCTACGGATCTCGCTAACGGTTCGCCGTTCTCGCAAAAATTCCCGGCAGAACGTTCGCTCGACCGTGCGATGATGTAAGTGGACGCGCGAGCGAACGGGCGCGTTTCTGTCCCGATGATCGAGAGAGATCGGCCCAGGGGAAATAGGATCGTGTTCGGAAAGTGAGAAGAATGCTAGGAGTTATGATACCAGTCGAAAGAATCCCGTGTAAGCGGTTCCTTCGGTTTTACTGCGACTCGATTCGGACCTCGGACCGGGGACTCCATTCTCACGGCGCGCCTCGCCGCCGCTCGAAGATGGTCCGGCGCGCAGTAGACGTTCGGGAAATATTCGAAATAATTCAACGGGCCCGTGCATTACGGGAGCGGGCTGAGAGGCCGGGAACACTCATTAGCATACTAACGACTGCCTTGAATTCCCCGCGTAACATTGAGGAGGAGCCATCCCGCTCTGATCTCCCCACCCTTCTCTGTCCTTTCTGTCCCCCTTTGTCGTTCGAGCCTCGTCCCATTTCTGGCGACACCGCGTTCCTTCGAAACCTGTCTTCAACCTCGACTCGATTGACAATCCCGGGAATTCGCGAAATGCTAAACGTTGTTTTCCTTTGAAAATCCGGGATCGTTGAAGTCTTACTTTGCGCCGGTCAATCTTCGGCGATCTTCATTTGACGTGGCCGGGTATTACTCTATTCTGAAAACCCCCAGGGCAAAATTTTTTCATCATTCATATTAACAGATACGTACGTGTATTGCTGATATTTTAAGCACCTCCGTGCAACTTTGAACCATCGTTCTGGCGATTTAAACCCCGTTCCTCGGAAGGTTAATCAACATTTCGACCGCAGCCGTGCGCCCAGGCTCTTTTTGCAAACTAGTTCCCGAGGTCCAAAAATAGAAGTCTAACGCTAGCACGTAGGAATCCAGGCCTCCACCCTCTTTTACGATTCTTCTTCTAGCAGCGCTTGGATTCCAACGACCGCTAGGTGGCAAAATGAGCGAAAAAAAGGCGGGAATGGTCGCTCGAAGGCCGATCGAAGAGATCCACCGTTGGATCCTGCTGCGCCTGACGTATGAATATTAACGTGACCCGGGCTGCTGCCCCCTTCTCCGTTGCACCAATTTGCAAGGCTCGACGCGCTCGTTATGCGAACTGGACTTAAAAGGAACAAGGGGGAGCGAAGATTTCGTGGATTCGCGGCGCGTTGCGATGCAAATGGCCCTGTCGAGGACCATTGTCTTCCGCGAGGCGATTATGCGCGACCGACATCGCGAACATTTTACGGGGACCAGCATGATTCACAGGGCGAGTTATTCATCGCGCGACAATGATGTCGAATGGATCTGGGACACGACGGCGAAGAAAGAAAGCAACCGAGGGCTCGATTTTCGCGCCTCCCGACCCGGTCTTGTCGAGTTGTTTCGCGAAGAATAACCTCAGCCTGGAATCCGGGCTACTTCCGGCGGGAGAATCTGAAAAGGCACTTAGCCTCGATGGAAGTGTCGGGTTTTCCGGTCCGGTGCCGTTGCATCAGGAGCTAGAAGTGCAGCTTCGAGCTTGTCGGAAGTGGTGAAGCGCACGTGCCGGAAAAGTTGGAACACGTTCGCTTAGAAACAATTGGCTTTGTTCGCGATAGGAGCTGCTAACACTGTTTCCTCCGATAAGACGCCGATTTTCTGGTCGAATTGACCGCAGGAAAGCGTGACGATAAACAATGTACGTGATAATTGTGCTCGTTCTGTGAGGCACGTTATTTTATTGTTCGACGCTGCTGAAAGAAGTTGCAGTACTCGAGAGTATTTAAAAATCGCAGACTTGACGCTCTAGCATCCTGTAAATAAGGATGTATGAAGGCCCTAAGTGAACTAACAAAATATGAGAGGAGCGGAAAGCATTTCCATAAGAGACGGTTGGAATTTTTGAAGGTAGTTGGTCGACCAGAGTGGGACTTCCTCGAAGAAGACAGAAATACGCAGATGTAATCGGCCATTTTGCGATGACAGCAGCGCTGGCTCTCGTCGATCGTTACGTCAGAAATGGGAAGCGCGGAATATCGATGTAGATTACCGGAGCAGTTTATGCAACGCAGCGAGCCACGCGCGTCCGTGCAACAAGAACACTTGTTCCGTCGAGGTGGAATAGAGGTGGACTCGCGAGACGCACAATGCCACGGGACCACGGCGAAAGAACGGCGAGGAAGAAAGAGAAAGAGAGAGGAACGGGGGACGGACAGACGCACGAAGACCGTTTTAGAGAAACCGTTTAGGCCGATTTCCACAAACGGCCGGACGATTTCGCGAGCGTCGATTACCGTTTCCCGTCACGATCGACAGATTAGTCGACCGGTTCGTTTTTTGCCGCGGCGCTTTATTGGCTTCGCTGGGAGTGTCCAGTCCGACTCGCGGCAGAATATATCGACTACGGAGTCCCTTAGACAGAACTGTCACGTCCCGTATTTTATACGAGCCACCGCACCGCACCGAGAGCACGCGCACACGGGGCCAGCACAGCACGGCATGGAATCGGTCTCCTTTCGTTACGCTAGCGAACTCGTCGCAAATCGTAACGATTCCGCGGGCAACATACACGAGAGGCAACGGCGCGGTTACGCAAAACCTGGAACGCCGGCGACTTTCGACGAACCGCGGCGAACCCATTGCAATTGTATCGTCGACGACTGCGGAGCGGTTTGCGAAACCGCCAGTGGCCTCGCGAACGGACGTAAATGAATTGCCGGCGACGACGCGTCTCCAACGTCCAACGTTTTCGAAAACTCTTACCCGAGCTGTCCGAGCACGGTTAAATTTACATCGGTTTAATCGCTAAATTCAAACTGTCAGCCTGATGAAGCCATCACAGCGGATTGGAATAATTGTTAAAGATAATTTTATTTTTTCGATGTTATTATGCGAAACGTTTCCTCGTTATTAGCCTGGAATTCGGTATTATTGCTCGGTTACTTAAACGCGTTGGAAGTTCGGAATTCTTGGCTGACATTGGCTGTCTATCACGATCTGAAATCGCCGGACTCGCGATAATAGCGCTTTCCCGATCTTGTTGCGTGGAACGTAGACACATTATTAGTCTGCGATTTGAAATTCTCAACTGGGTTCTTGAATATGTTGCAATTCTGGAACTGTGCTGTGATATTGCTTGTGTATCGCCCATTGAAATCACTGCAACATGGTTTACGTTTCTTTAATGACCTTGTTACAAGTTTAATCCAATATTATCTTTTACATTTATGTTGTCACGTGTGATAAAAGTTGAGAGTTTTTGCAAAAACGTCTGTACGAATTGAATAGACTAATAGAGTGAATATGTTAAACGCAGTGCGAGTTTCTACTGCGCGTTACGTGTTTCTATTTGTTAAACGAAAACTTTTCGTAGCTATTTTGACATTCGTACGTTCTTATGAATAATTTGCAACCTGAGTACATTGAGGGACTTAAATACAATCAGTGTTTCCTCCACTTTAATGAAGAATAAATACTACGGATGAATATGCATTTGGACCGAAAAAGATGGCCTGATATATTGGAGAAAAGTATTTGCTACCGCCATTTAGTTTCTCGATAAGTCGCGAGAAAAATGTCAAGTGTTTTTGAAAGGGAACAGCAAGTTCGACGCTCGGCCGTCGCCGGTTCGTTCCGCGACATCCGGCACGGTGGATCGCTGGCTCCGTTTATCGCGAGGATCTATTTGCAGCGGCGGTATTTAAATGGCCGGCAATTAGGCGACGTAATCGCAGCAGTTAAGGAGCGAGTCGCGCCGACGAAGTTGCCAACCGAATCGCCTGCGGATTGCGGCCGAGCGTAGAAAAGGAAGCCGCGGAAAAGAGCAAAGTCGATGGAGGCGGAGGAGGATGAGGATGAGGATGAAGAGGAGAGGAGTAGGAGGCGGAAGAGCGCGCCGCTGGAATCGCTCTCGGATTCTCCGCGTGTGTTAACACGCGCCACCTTATTGCCTGCCTAACGTCGGCTTTATGAGAGAGCTAATTGTGCCGGCCGGCCAGCCGCGGAGATATCGCGCGGAGATTGCCTCTATAATCGAGTTTACGGCGATGTTCGAGGCGAGCGCGCCACGGCTAAAAGCCTAAGTACTCGATCCCGCGAGCGTAAACGTAAGCGGTCAAAGAGCGGGCACCGAGTTTCCGTGTCACCTGCGTTCGACTTCGCCGCGAGCCGGCAGGTTCGAGAGGTCGCCACGGCCGTACCGATGCGCCCGGCCGTGCATCTTCCGCCGGCATTTCGGTGCCGACACCGCTGAGATATTTCCTGACGATTGCCCCTGCCTGAACTGGGAACTAGGCGAACGCGAAATGTTCGGCGGTTTTCAGTCGTGCCTTCCATTCCCTGCTTTGCTCTTCCCGCACGATCGCAAATAAATCCTCCAGCGGCTTCTAGTGCCTGCGAAGCTACACGGCGTTCTAAATTTTAGGCATCGTTGCGCTTCAGCCTTATTCTCTTAAACGATTACTCTTAGGCTTCTATCGTAATTCTAGTTGTTTACTCGAATTTTTGTGAACGTATTTACTGTGATATTAGAAATACAATTCACCTTTGCGGCTGAGAATTATTTCCTCTAAACTTTGCGATGAATCTCACATTTAATTCTTATACACATGTATTTCATAAAAATTTGTGCAGCATTATTATTTCGAAATCTTTCTAGACTGCTTTAAAGACGTTTCACGCACTTCTCACTAAAATTAAATTCGCCAGTTTGTGAACGTTGGGAGACAATTATAGAAAACATAGGCTACTATATAATTGACTGGTAAACCTGTTATTTGAAAATATAACCTTACATAACTTGTGTTTAATTTTAAATCGAACACGAACTTCTGCAATCATCTACATAGCAGTAGATGCACTACTTTACATCTTGAGCAGCTCAGTCCCGATTTTGCAAGAGCAGAAAAAAGTACAGGTTACGAGAGTCGAATAAAAACGGCGGACAAATTCCTCGGCGACGCTTCCCATGGAACATTTGCCATGGCGAGGTCGAGCCTGGCCGATGTCTAGCCCGGAGGAGCGTAAAACGTGACGGAGGGGAGGAAACCGCGGACCACAATGCGTCGCTCGTATAAAGCTGCGATTTACGAGCGGGCAGGGTGCCCAGCGCGGAAACGCGCGACGCCAAGCACCTTGCTCGTATGTGGGCCAAATCGCGGCACCGCGACGTCCGCTTTACGCTCCGTTTTACGAGCCAATAAATCGCGATCTATCGATCCCGACGCCGCGGCCCGAACCAGCCCGCTCCGGTCCGCGCTAGCTAGGTGCACCCTTTTCTCCTGAACGGATCCACCGGCGAAACCGTAACATCCGTGACATAATTTAACGCGCCAGCATAATTTACGACTATTTCTCGAATTAGGATCGGTCGCCCCCTCGCGAACGACCTGGAATCCCGTTAACGGAACCTCCGTTCGCTGTTGGAAACATTAGACTGTCAAAGTTTCTACGAACGTTATTCCGCACTTAGTTTCCGCTAATTGCAATCGGACTCGTGGTGCATTTAATATCGTTTAGTGTCTCTTAATTCCTTGTGTTAGATCAGACTTTACCGTATATAATCAATTGTATCGATAGTAAATATTTAATACTTATGTTTAATACTATATTTTTATGTTAACTGTTACGCCGAAAACATTAATTTATAAGTATTTACCGTAGAATTTGAAATAACCGCAAAATATTGATTAGTTCATGTTCGCTCCACTCTGTTTCTGTTTTGTTTTCTTTCTCTATTAACCTCGTGTCTGTACCACAGTAACCTGTGTACCGGTATAGAAACAACATGTGCTTATATGTAAATTCCTGTCTCTAGTTTTTTCGTAAAGCAGGTTGGTAATTCATTACCGTTATTTTGAATTCTGTATTTAAATCTGTTTTTCAGTACATTAATATTGAAAACTCTTTTAAAAATTTCTGGACGCAGTTGTTTCCCCTTTTTTGAAAAGGATCCATATTAGGATCGAAACGTAGAAAGTTTAATCAAACTAGCAAAATTGCTTTAATTTAATTTGTGATCGAACTTCTTGTTATAAACTACCTCACGATCGATAATCAACAAACACATTTATCGTAGAATCTTAAGAAATGTTCACCTCAACAATCGCTAATGTTGGAAATTAGGAAATTATTAGATTAGTGTTGCTGACTTGTGCTGGTTCACAATAGAGATTGTGAACTTTGAAAAATTATAAAATATGCGCCGGCAGGCAATGTGTCAAGAGAGAATAGAATCGTTGAACGACCCGGCAAAAGCTGGAGCGAAAGGATGGTCAAGATGGCCCAGTTCACGCCCGGAGCGATCATGTCCTCTTGCCACAGCAGCGCCGGCGCCCTTGAGTACAAGTGTTTAACATTCAGAAGACGGTGGTTCCCCGTCGCAACCGATGATGGTGGCGGCGTCGCGACGTCCGAGCTCACGTCCGCGACCGATCTTTTCAGAACGATCGGGCTTGCGCAAACCCAGAGCCTGACATACACAGAGCCTTGACGCAACCCGGTGAATTCTCGCGAAACCGACCGCTCTTGGAATCACCCAGACCGCATCCAATTCTCGGGAAAAAGAGGCTCCGGGAGGTTATGAATGCGGAATTACCAGCCGCGTGTTTTCAAAGGAGATACATCGAAAACTGGCGTAGAAACAACTCGCTGGGAACACAGGCACCCGTGTAATGAGTTGCGCGTGAAATCAGCCCAACATTTCGGTCGCTGAATACCTTAACCGAGGATTGCGTGGCACGTGCTCGCATTTGCATTGGCTGTCGACACTTTGGGAAATTCGTTATACTCTCGTACAGTTCCTCTCGCTTCTTCAGTTCTCTCAACGTACAACTTTTATGGTTTTCTCGATGAAGCATCTGAATTTCTAAATCGTACAACTTATATAATCCTATCAATAATAAATTATTTATTATAATGTTCTATTCAAAAGTTTTGAATTGAACAGTATCTAGTTTTCCTCTCACTTGCTTCGTGCACGAGATCAGATTCTTCGATCGCAAGGTCTGAATTCAACTCTGCAGCTTCTCCCAGCGGTTCAGAGGCAATTCGAGTCTTCGACAAATGGGCCCTGGCATGATCGAAAATTCGTGTTGGCCAGCTTTCACCGGAAACGAGACGCGTGTCTGACGTTCGTCAGGCTCGTAAATAAGCGTGCGCGTCTCTCGGGGTGTCTACGTTGGCGGCGGGGTCCGTTGTCTGCTAAATCTGTCTGTCTGTCCGCGAGACAATCGTCGTCGTTCCTGGTTCGCAAACGAGGCGGCCGGGGCCACAGTTAGTCACGCGAACCGGCCCAGGATGAAATATCGAACGCGAGGCAGCCGTGGAAAGCGTTCGTCGAACAGATTATCACGCGGGAATCGGATTCACGTGACCCGTCTTCTTGCAGGCATCCGTAGATCCCATGGCGGAGACGCGAGGCAAGGCAGCAGCATGGGACGGTGGCGGTGGCGTGCATCGCGGATGATCTTTCGGATTGAGTAAGGTCGCGAAGGAACGGTCCCGCTGCCTCGTGCCCGGCCTCTCTCGCGTAACGAGGAAACGCGGTATTGTTTTCTCGGTACTTCGCGTATCGCGACACGTTATCGTCGGCTACAGCCATCTCTCGATTCTCGAAAATTAGCGCGCTCCGCCAGGTGCTCGTTGTCGTCTTCGCGTTCATCTTGCTCGGCGAAGAGTGAAAGCAGCGAATTTATTATCCGAGTCCGAGCGACGAGGATCCTTTTAATAATATTCATGTTTGTTTTACGACACGGTGGGGAATTATTCTTCGCCGGTGTCCGTCCGTTCAATCAAGAAATTTGATCCGCGGGAGATTCTTTTCCCCGAGGACATAATAGGGAACGTAGGCAGCGACCGATCGCAGATTACGCCTCGATTAAGCAACGGTTCGGTAGCGGTTCGATAAACAATCGGTGGCAGTCGCCGAACAATTTATCGACTGCTTACGAAACCACAGCTCTCCGTCGATCGTTCGACATTTTCCCTCTGCGTTGCATCCCTTTCTCTTTCTCTCTCTTTTTCTTTCTCTTTCCCTCCCTTTCCCCTCCCTTTCTCCGCGTTTGAATATGATCGAGCAATTAAATCCATCTCGCGGTAGCTAAATGGTATGCGCGGCCTTTGCGCGGCGACATCCACGCGGCAAGACATTTTCCCGGCACACGCAACGAATAAATCACCGGTCCTAAGCGATCGATCACGCTCGCGGCGAGAGCAACCTCTCGTTCTCCGATGCCTCTCCGTCCGTTTCGGGGTAGAGCAGACTTTTCCGACGAGTCCGAACGGTTTCCTTGTCCCGACTTTGGTAATACCGTGAGGCCACGAAACACGGGGTACACAGGTGAAACTCTCGAGCATCGTGATCATCGACCGAGATGCCCGATTGTATCCAATTGAATCGGTCTCACCGCGAGGATAGATTCGACCGGCCGATTGCGCGCCACGGGAAAAGGACGAGCAGCTGAGTGAAACGCACACGTACATACAGATATAATACACACGCACGCTCCACGACCGCTCGTGTCCGACCATAACTTTTCCATCCGAGGCCCCTCGTCCAACCAGCAGCATTTTCTCGCAGCCCGATAACCAACCTGAAGAAATAATTCTTCGGTATCCGACGATCGATCCGATGGTTTCTTCTCTTGTCCCGCGCTTTTCTCACGTACCGACGCAGATACGTACCCTTTTCCGCGAGGAACACCTGTACACTATCGGTTTAATGTTTGGAAGGTGTTCCCGGCGATACAACGCTTTTCTATAGATTTTATTTACTTTAACGCTTCACCTACCAGAATTCTCTATTAATAAAATTTTCAGCAGTTGTACCGTTCAAAAGGAGATCTCGTAAATCTGATTATATGTATGATAGATACTTGGTCCCCGCAGGGTTTAAATCTGATTATATTTAATGAAGTACTGTCTGAGTCAATTGCATCAGTTTCATATATATATAATTAATATATATAAACAAAATTAATATAAAATTAAAAATATATAGGATAGAAAAATTCTAGATCACAAGATGTGTGCGGTATTCGAGTTAAAATAGATCCGAGTGCAAAGGGTTAATGTTAAAACGAAATACATTCGTATAAATTGTTTTTAAGAGGAATTTCGTGTGAAACACTGAATCGCAGAAACGGAGTTCCCTAGATCCAAACTTCGAGCGGCCAACGCATGCATCGGGCGTGCAACTTGTTTATCGTCCAGCTCGCATCTTCGAGCGTGAATCCTCAGCCGCGCATCAATCCCGGCATGCTAGGCTATCCGAGGTAGGATCCACGGAACACGTAGTTCGTCGTACGGTGTCCCTTCGAGATAGACTGAGCGGCTCCTCCGCGGCGCGGATCGCGACCGACTAATGTAAGCAAATAGCTCGCGCGCAGACAAATTCCCCGCGACCATATCGGGCCGCCGGAAAAATCGCTGACGTACGATCTTGTCCGCAACCATAAAGCGCCAGTCAGACGCAAGCGGAGGACTAGAGCTTGCGGCACGCTGACTGAAACACGGGCTCGTCTCGCCGCGAGAAGATCGATGACTTCCTGATCGAGACGCTCGAACGGCGACGCTCGAACCCGTTCCTCGAAAATATTTGGATAGGGCATTAGTAGAAACGTGCGAGCCGCCAAAATCAAGACGGGTCTGGCGGTCTCGAACGCTTCTCAAAGCACAATTCTCGTGTTCCATGTTTTCTTAGTTGTCGGTTCAAGATGGACATTTATTGGACTTGATGAGGAAACGCTTAGCTGCGTTTGTTGTGGAGGTTTGACAAAATCAGAAGAATTTTATTGGGGATTTTTTCAATTTCATTTCAAAATTTACAATAACTGTGCAAACATCTAAAGTATTTTTACGGTGCAGCATTTGCACGCTAATTTCTCCAAAAGTAGATTTCACCGGATTTCCTAAGTGATTCGAGCAATTACAGAGTCCGGCGGTTTCCGTGGAGGGCGAAAACGAAAATCGATTTCACCGAGCGTCAAACACCATTTCCCCGCACGTAGCGCCGGAGAAACGAACTTACAAAATCGCGATGTGGAATCAGCATACAATGACCGTCGTTCATTGTTCCCGCAGTTAGGAGCTGTCCCCGCCGCGATCTGCAATTCAATCGGCGGCGTACGTAGAACATGGAAGCATCCCGCGTCATAAAAGTGCGTTAAACCGCGCGAACTCGAATGACACGGCACTAAAACGCTGTGCCCAGGGACCATCGGTGAACTCTGTGTACTCCGGCGATCCTGTCAGTCGCATCGTCGACAATCAAGTTCCGAAAGTTACCCTGATTACATCGATCCGATACGCGGGGAATCGAGCGGGAAGACACGATCTACAAAGGCAGCACACGTAGCACGGTTAAAAATCCGAAACGAAAACGAGAGTGGCTCGGTTCTCTTGTTCGGCATGCAGGCCGCGCATCAGCCAAGGTCTCCACATCGCAGTGACGTCACCACGTCGGTTTTCAGCGATCCCGTTTCAGCAGAATTCCCTTGGATCGCGGCCAAATGTTCTCCGTTTGTGGCGAACGGATCGCAGAAATCATCTTTCCACCGGAGCACTTTCCATTTCGAAAGGGTAGTGACCCCAGGTAGAGGCCGAACAACCGCCACTCTCGGTCTCGATATCCGAAGGAAAAGGTGTACGCGGAAAAAGGAACTGCCTTCGGCGTTCGCAGTGGATCGGGTGAATATCGATCATACCTGGTGGCCAGTCATGCGCGGCGCCACGGGATCGCGAAAAGCGGAGTAAAATCGCGAGACTGGAACGTGCTGGTCTCGCGCGGTGGCCGCCAGCGACAGTCTAGAAATAGCTGGCCAGATCTAGATAAGTCATTACGTGGAACGGCTCGTTAACGATTCACACTCGTCCGTCCTCCCATCGCGCGTCAATCGGCGCGCAGACCAGTGCTGGTCGCACGATGGCATGGCAGCACACACAGGGAAAACGATTTCCCGACAAGACGTCACGAAAACCGGCGTGACCGATTATTACCGCGAGCGGAGCAGCTGGTACCACGTTGTGCCAGGACACGGAATTCAGATCTCCGAGCATCGCCGAGTCATCCCCGATGGGAAAGTCACGGGAGGAAGGAAACGCGAGCGAGCTAGCGAGTCAGCCAGCTAGCTAGCGGATTCGCTGGAACGAGGATGATGACGCGCGTTCCGCGAACATCGGCGAGCCTGAATCGTGCGCGTATCAGGGTCATGACGCGCCGACGCGCGTCCTAGTCACGCGCTTCGCGGACCACCGTCCGGGAAATTGGTGGGCAACCTCGGTTGACGCATCCGCGACCGGTTCTCCGATCCCCGGTGCAACAACTACACCACACACGTTGCATTCTGGGCATTCCCAGCGAATTTTGATCGGTGATCTACGAGCAGAATTTGCATTTTACTTACCCGTGGCTGGTTAATAGATTAAAAAATAAATCACCGTCAGGAACCCGATCTTATCATTCCTTTTCAAGATTGTTATCTAAAATAAAATTTTTAGTTTTCCTGTGGTGTAGCGCACTTGTGAATTGTACTAATAGGAAATTGCATAAACATCCGCTGTGTAGTGATTAGACTTACAATCTTCGTACACTCGTAACTGATCGAGATCTTTAAAATCGCAGGAGTAGAACACAGAAGGAAACTGTTTATTGAAGAAATTATAATATATTCATCAAGATGTGACATTTACAACAAATGTATTACGGGAGTTCGAAAATAAGGATGAAAAATGAGAAAGGAGCTCGTGTTAAATGTAAGAGAGAGGAAGGAAAGGAAAGGGAGCGTTTTTCGTCCTAGACCCATTAGAGGACTCATCAAGTAAGGCTATCTAGCGGGCCCTGCCTTAAACTTCGATAGGACGCCACAGTATGACCATCGATAAAATCAGTCTGTTATTGTTGGATACATTTGTATTACTCTCCGAGTACGATCATTTTCTGGAAAAAATCGCGAGCACCCTGTATATTCTGGTTTGTGAACCTGCACCGTAATCGTGACACTAGTGTACTCGTTTATAGCCTGAAACAGTTGCAGGATACAGGGCGCTTTTAGTGTTAAGTATATTGCCTGGTAAAATGAATTTAAGCACTGGTGCCTTGGCTGTGAGTAATGATACTACTGCCACGCGTTGAAATCTCCGGAGCGATACTACTTCCAGGCATTGAAATCACCAGCGCCAGACTATTAACTCCCGGCTAACATTTCAATTTTTCCATTTTAAAATTGATGATTCGAAACTAGTTATTTATCCCAACTTGTATCTAATTTGCGGTGCTAATTGCCTGTCTTTAAAAAATTGTTGCACAAAAACACTCTACATTTCTGTAACGTTCGCATACATTAGCGCTGACTTCAGAAAAAAATATGTTCGAATTAAAAGCTTGTATCTAAGTGGCACTAGTTGCCGGTCTTTAAAGAATACTTACGTAAAAACGTTCTACATTCCTGCATTGTCTCTTTGTAGAAGTCTCATTCTCTTCAAACTCGGAAGTATCGAATCCGCGATGGCTTCTTTACGAATGTCATCAATGCTATTAATATATTACCTCTTTCATCAGGAGGAAGTACAATTTTTCACTCGTATTGTCTCTTTAAAAATAGCGAACAGAACACGTTCCCCAGTTCCAAGCTGTTTGTACACAATCAGCTGAGACACCTGTGGGACCAGTGCCCTCGCTGTCGCACCCACATAGCAACGTCTCGCTCTCTTTCTCTCTCTCCTAGTCCCGCAGCCTTTATCCATCCGTTTTCGTTTATTCTCGCCTGTGGCCTCTTTCTACCTCTCGGAACGGTCTTCCTCGTATCCTCGTCCTTTTCATTTACCTTTCGCGTCCTTGTTCCGCGCGCCTCTTACTCGCTCGCGTATCAAGAATCTATATTAAGGACGTGGGAATGTGAAATGACCTGTCCAGCTAGACTGTAGAAGCCCGCGGTACGGTCTCGAGAGAGCAACATTGTGTGTCAAACCCGTCTGTTGCGCGCCGCGCAGCTGACTTTGAGCTAATTATTCCTTCATCCTGATTCAATCAGCTATCTCAACAAGAAACACGCCAATTCATTTTTGCTGCAAAATGCATCTCTGAAGATGCAGAGAAGGATTCCTCACTTCAATTACGATCCCATTGCAATGAAATAAAACCGATTATGGTTTCATTTAAATCTTCCTCAACAACCACTCCACTTTGTTGTCGCGATTAAAGAGGAAACGAGGAACAATCAAATTCTGATTCTCTTCGAGGAATCCCGAGTTTGCGGAATTTCCCCCAATTTTCACGCGGGCTGCGCGATCGTGATCTTCAATTAGAAGCGGACAGGCCGGCATCCGATCGGCGAGTTTTCCGTTTTACGTAATCCCGAGGCGTGTTCGGCGCACACGCGGCTCCCATTGTTCGGCGGGAGCGCGTCCGCGGGTTTCGCGATTGTCACGAGTGAAAATTATTTCAACCTCGAGGCGGTTGTCCCCTCTAATCGCGTTAACTCGCAACGTCATCCGCGTCTGTCGGCCGCGAAACTCGTGTTTGCCGGAGCATTTAGCCGGTGTCGCACGGACAAAGGTCGTGCTTGAATTCGCGGAATCGTCGAATCGCGGAGCTAACGAAAATTTGCTCGTGCTTCTCCACGAGCGACGTTCGCAATTCATGTTTTCCCGGAACGAAGCGTGCGCCGATCCGCGCCCAACGATCGCGTTGACCATTTACAATCCGTTTCAGCTCGCTTGAGACAGCGTCGATTGCCCGCGCCTCGAATTCCTGTCACGTGCGGGAAACTATCGGCGAGCTCGGGTTTTTTTCAACTCTCCCTCTCTCCCACCCTCTCTCCCCTTCTCTCTCTATCTGTTCGGGTCTCTCTCGCTCGCTCTTTCCACGAGGAAATTGTTCCAGCAACGCGCTCGAGCTTAGCAAACGCCGTGCCAATCGCATTCCCGACGCCGGGTCGAAGAAATGACCGTGTTCGGCGCTGTGACCCTATCCGCGCGAAATTAATCAATTCCTAGAACACCCGTTCCGATTCTCTTCTCGAGCAATATACAACGATCCGCAGCCGATTTTCATTCGTTTCTGTTGGGACGTTATTACATCGCGAATTAACACGTTGCGAATGACGACATTTTGCGGTTTCGCTTGCCTAATTAGATGCGAACGGCAGTTCGATTTGCCTAGATGTTCCAAGAAGACATTGTGTCTATTAATACGATCTGATGTTACAGTAATATGATTCGAGAAATAACTTCCAGTTACACAGAACCAAGTAATAAGGAAAATAGCCCCTATGTATTCTTGGAAATGTATCTGTAAAGACAATCTGATGTTACAGTAATTTGATTCGAGAAGTGGCTGACAATCGTGTCGAAGGTAATTTCAGATCTCGATCGTAATGTTAAGATAATTAGAATTGATTTTTGCGGATCAGGTACTAACGAGAAAGACTGTCACTCGCTGTCCATCTTGCGGCAAAGATGGGAAAGCCGGACGCCACAATCGCAATACAATACAAGGTCAGATAGCAAGTAAAATTCTCGAGCCAACAAAGCCGATAGAATTATGCAATTTGAAACGAAAATGCTGAAATGGTGCATGGTGAAATAGACAATCGAAGTCGGAAGGATACGGTATGAATTTTCACGAGCGGTTTTTGCGCGGCCTAACTATGGCACGATGTGTTCTTGTACAACGCCGTCGACAATTTGTCAAACTTTCCCGCGGCGATTGCCGCTTCACGATCACGGACAACGATTTCCCCGCTGGCGTTTTATATGGCGTTGCAAATCAGTCCGGGATTCCGGGCATGCCGGCTGATTTGTGATAATCTCTGGCGTCCATGACGGATTTGTCGCAGCCGACCGGCCCTAAATGGCTCGCGTTTCAGCCGCTGAGAATTTTCTGCTCGCGACGCGACGCGCGGCGGTTTGATTCCGTGGACTGCGTTGCTGCCGGTACGTGATTCGCGACCGGACGAGGACCGGCAAAAACTTGAAAAGCCGAGGAACACGCGCTCGCACGCTCTTACGCAATCACGCGAATCCCGTTGTCCACCTTGTTTTCTGTCTACGGTCAAGATACGCACAGCTGACCGACTCCGGCGACGCAATCGCGAACGCGAACCCGATTGTACGCGCGGCAGCTTCACGTTCCGTCGGCGCGTTTCACTTCGTAAAGAATATCTTTCCCAACCAATTTGATAACACTATCCTAGCTCCTTGTATTACGATTTATGTTACGTTTCCAGCGACTACAACTTTATTGTTATTCATAATTTCTTAAAAGAATCATTGTATATTAGCACCATAGAATTTGATATCGATTTAAAAGAAATTCATAGAAGCAGTATCGTTGGCAAAAGTGTGAGTTTATATTGAGTAATTATTGACAAATGGTGCATATTAAATGATGGTACTCACCACGCATTGAAATCACTGAAAGATGACTTCTTGCCGATAATCAACATTGCCAGGCATAGAAATCATTGAAAGGTAGATTCTATCACACATTGATTTGAATGAAAGATAGCTCTTACCGTGTATTAAGGTCTCCACAGAATGTCGCTTGCCACGCATTCAAGTTTCCGAAAAATTGCTTTTACCACGCATTGAAGTCTCTACAAGATACCTTTCACCATACATTGAAGTCTCCGAAAGATAGCTCTTAGCAAGTCTCGGAAAGTCATCTCTTGCCATGCATTGAAATCTTCAAAAGACACAGCTTACGCATTGGAGTCCTCGAGAAACATGTTTTTCCACGCATTGAAATCTCCGAAACATAGTTCTTACCATGGACTAAAATCTCTAAAAGACATATCTCGCCACGCATTGAATAGTTGGAAAGTCTCCAAATCTTCGCAGTGAATTCATCATGGTATTAACGTTTCCTTGGAGCACAATTAAACCTGGTTCCGATCTTGACTCCCATTGATGCACATCGGCTCGGAACGGGTTCAAGTGAAATTCAGGTTCATAGTTCAATAGCTGGGCCCATAAAACTCCGCATTTTCCGCGGGAGCGTGCAGCTCCGGCAGAAACTATCGGCGTCTCGGGATCTCCCATTGAAGCATTAATCAAAATAATCAATCTAGCTGGGCCGCTCACGAGTCCCATAGCAGAGTTTCTCCATAAAACCAGAAACCGGGTATCGGTAGGATTTAAACCATCGCGGCGATTCCGATCGCAAAGAAAACGCTTTCTAACGGAACGCTCTTGGACTCACGCTGTCCGCCTCTGCTTCCCTCCATCCCCGACAGACCGCACAAGTATACGTACTGTAACAGACACACGAGCGAGCCTATATAATATTCCGTACACCGCGAAAGTCCCGCTCTCGCAGCCGGACCGCCGCCGATGCTATAAGCCGACACGCGTGTACACTAGATCATATTGCAGCGCGGACAATGAGCGTTTCGTAGGCGGAAGCGATCGGGTCCCGAGGCCGTGCCGGTTTTCGCGTGCGCATAGACGGCACCGTGACCTCTTTCACACAGTCGCGGTGACAGCCAAGGATCATCTGGCGTACAGGAGCCATTTCCAACGCGTCCGACCGAGCGCGCAGATCTAAGATCGTTGCCGGGAGATTATCACCGCCGCCGCTGTGCTGGTCCAGCGATCCCAGCTCGCATCTCGCGATCATTACCAGTTTGTCAACCTTCCGGCGCTCTTTCTCGGGTACCCGTGACATCGATTAATCAACGCCACCGTGCGCCCTAGCTGACGCTCGAATCTCCACGTTTCAAGCTCCCCGTTTCACCGGGACTCGCACCGCTAATAAACAAGTGTATCCCCGCGGACCGTCCGGCCATTCTAATTGCCGAGCAACGAGCCAGTTTCTCACGACTGCCCTGCGCGTTAGCCAATTCGAATCACCGCGCAATTATTTCCATACTGACCAACAATCAAAATCTTCCTTGTGTTACGTACTCGATTCTTTTACGTTTCAACCGCGATGTCTGCTTCGCGGTAGTATAAAACCACATATGTGTAAGTAGCTCAGCAGGAACAGTTATTAACATACGGTATGGGACATCCTTTGATTATCATTACTGAAAATATTCTCTACGTTAAGCACCTACGTGATTAATTATTCTGACGGCTGCGCGATGTGATTGATCGATCATTTTTTCGAATTTGCCGGATGATTTGCCTCTCTCATTTGAGATATACCTTTAGTCATTCTTTGGATGGTTCGGACCGTTATCGTGCCACCCACGCGGACGCGTCAGGTGAAATCCAGAATCCGAGCGTTTCCGGTGTGCGATGAAATATGGACGCGCGGAGAATGACTCGTGGGTTTCGTGTTTTATAGTCTCCGCATTCGATGCGCTTGATCATATCGATCGAGATCGCTTATGCAGAAGTGCCTTTAAATTCTACTTCGATTCACATTGACTTTATTTGAAATCTTACGGATCGAGAATGAATTAAGTTGTATGTATTACTTATTCTATCAATCTCCTCATAAACTTAAACTTCCCACTTTCAACATCGAATATCTTCGGTTGTAAATTTAAAATTCCGCGGTGCATAATAGCGAAAGATGCGTTAATTCTTCATTCATATTCAAATTTATTCTGGATAGATTCAGGAAAAGGAATCGAGGTTTCATGTTACAGCACCAACGTGGAACATGTGATAAACACAGTTCGGGAAAGGTGCGCTCGACAAAGTAACTTGAAAAGAAGCTGATGAACATACGCGATACTTTATATGCTCCCAGGCCGCGATGAAAGAAGTTGATCGCCACTATGAGCATTCTCGAAAGAATAAAATGGTTCCCAAGACGCGGGAGAGTATCGTCGTAAATTAGAACTCGATGCTCGTCGGTTTCGAGGCGGTTTTATTGTCGGCCGACAGGCGTCTAACTTTACGAGCGGCCGTGTGCTCAATCTCATGCGCTACCCTGCCACCCCCTCGTCGTTGCCTCTTCTTCTAGGCATGCTAATTCTCGTGACGTGCGTAACATTAACCTCTGACGTTTAATCCGGTAGAAAACGCGGTCCGCGCGCGGTCGGCCCTTTATATCGAACGGGCGATCCTTCGTTCTAGATGTACACGGTGTTTAACAAAATCTGTTCCATAAAACATAACTTGATTATTAGATTTTTCAAGATCAAGAAGTCTCCCGTGGTAAAATGTTATTCTTCATTTCGATCTAGTTCCCGGCCAGTGGCTTCTACCATTACTTTCGTGACACCTTGTATAGCCGGCAGAGTCCTCGACGAAAAGAACGGCGGATTCTGTGCCGCGCGATTCGCTATTTGCTTCCACTCGGTGTCCCCGTAAGGAAGTTACCGGGATGACTTGCCTTTCGCAGAAACCGTGGCAAAAATTTGTGGCAATAAGTCACCACGCCGTTGATCTCCGGAGGAAATGTATTGTCACCGATAGAGCTGCTTCTGGCGAGGATTTTTTACCGTTTTAGGAAAACGATTTAGGAATCTGCAGGCTTGATCAAACGAGCTCTGCTCTCCTATCGTAGGATCAGCTAGTGTTAGCCCGTGATCTAGATAAAATGTGACTATAACAATATTCTTGAAACACAAATATTTTATATACTCTACTAGAACATAAGAGTTCCTTGACTGTGAAATATTTCGCGTGAAACGAGGGATTTTCCTGGCGCAGCTGGTAATTAACTAAAACGAAGATGATAATATCATAATCACAGAACAGCAGTCTCGTTACCCGGCACCGGTAGCCATTAATGAACGCAACACGATTGGAGGTTATAAACGACACCCGGCTTCCCAGAAGCATGCCCGGCTAGTCTATTAGTGACGAGTAGAAGAAATCATTCGCTATGCGTCGAATGATAAGAGGCGGGCTATGAAAAACATGATTAGCAAAGCGGTAAATCGCTGTCTAAACGATTCAACCACCGGCAATAAGAATTTTCTTCGATCGCGCTCGCCGTGGCTTCGAAAAAGTCGCTATGAATTTTATGCTCAATAAACAATCGTCGTTCGTCCGCCTCGAAAGAAATACCACCCACGAGAACGTCGAAGGAGATTCGTGTACGTTTACGACATTTGCAGTTAGATATTGTGACGTCCGTCACTTCTCGACCTCCTTATTTGGGCAAACCAGGCATATTCTTTATCATCATTCAATATTTATTCTATACTAACATAACGTTAATATTATATTCAAATTATAATTCAAAAACCGATCCTCAATTGTGACGTCACCACTCCGGAATTTCGTAAATCCGGCGGTCTAGGTCTAGCCGTTGGAGCCATCGATCCAACCCCGAACGTTGCGGACTTGTTCCAGCAGTTCGGGCTCCCTCCTCGTTCACGGTCAGGCGGACTTGGTCTAGCCGCCGGGAATTCCCGAATCCTGATTTGAACCCGTCACGTACAAATTAATTCCCTTCCCTCTTTCCCCCCCCCCCTCTCTCTCTCTCTCTCTTGGCGAGCGAACCGACGCGACACGTCGTACGTCACCGATAACCGGTATAACGACAATTCCCGTGTTAGTTAAACATTACATCCCGAACGCCATTTTTCGTGACGTAGCAATATGTACGATTTTATGTATTATCTATCTACACACAAGCAGTAGTCACTAATCCGTTCTCTCTTCTGATTACAGTCATTCTTTGGGCGGACTTACAACAACCTGAGTAGCATCTCGGAATGCAAGAACGGCGGAGTATGTGTAATCAACAAGAAGAATCGCACCGCGTGCAAAGCGTGTCGCCTGCGCAAGTGCCTGTTCGTCGGGATGTCGAAGAGCGGATCGCGATATGGCCGCAGGTCGAATTGGTTCAAAATCCATTGTCTCCTGCAGGAACAGACCAACGGGAGTCAGAACGTAAATGTGACACCTGGTGCTGGATCGCCGTTCGGTCCAGGATTCATACCTGGTTTCCTGCCTCAAGCTCAAGGACAGCAAGGTAGCGGGGTGTACAAGAACGAGAAGGATCGTGCTTCACCTAGTCAAGAGGACATAGCCCTCCAATCGCACCTTCTACACGTGGCGATGATGAAGCAAGAGCGCGAACGGAACAACAAATCGCCACACCCAGGCGACGTGGCCCTGCAAAACCAATTACGCCTTTTAGCGTGGCAGAAGGAACGCGAGAGGATCGGCAGCAATCCCCAACAACCTCCTACAACACCCCCAAGGGACACCACTACTCCACCTTTCTACAAACAACAGCAGCATCCAACCTCGCCAATGTTCCCCATGAACTTTGCTCAAAAGGACGTCTGTGTATCGTCCAGTCCTACGGAAGTCTTCAGACCCTTCCTCGGAACGTATAAGAGGGCGGCGGACACCCCCAGCGATAGTGGAGCGTCGTCGGTCGACGGCGGTGATGGACATGACACCGAATCCAGGAGCAATTCAGCGCTGAGTTACTTCAAGGCTAGCGCAGCGTCCCCGACCCTCTCTGAGAGAGACTTCCCGTCCAGGAAGATCAACGCTACCGTTACCCTAACGACAGGGTATCATTCTCATCATACTCTAGGCCTGGTATATCCTCCACCTGGCTTAGTAACCCCGGCAGCATCGCAACACTCGCCTAGAGGCGGCGATCTGCTGTTAGTTAGCCCCAGTCCAGGCGGCCTAGCTGTTGAGCAAGACGAACCAATCGATCTCAGCGTTCGGTCTAGCAGAAGCTCACCGAGACCCAGTCAGTCATCCGAGGAGGACAACAGGTCGATCGAGAATGTCTGCGATCGCGAGAGCCCGGCGAAAGAGGAGGCGACAACCAAGAGCAAACCATTGGACCTGACCTTGGGAGTGAAGAGGCCGACGGAGCTACCTCTGTCGCTGTGAAGCTCCGGATGTCTTTGCAGCCCAGGACGGGCTGATCTCGAGTTCTGACGCACCGCATGGTGCTGGTGAATCCTCTTTCAAGGAGGATCACGGTTGGACTGATGAATGACTTCGAGAGAATCGATGAAAAATGGGGAGACCGATGGGACTGATTACAAAGCAGGGTCGATGTATCCACTCCACAGTGGATCAACGTTCCGGTGCACCGGCGTCGAACTGTAAGAATGTGTTCAAATTTGTACATAGAGTGTGCATCGAATCGACCCAAGAGTCAAGATTAATTTATTACGGCAACGGCTAGAAAGCGAGCGAGACAGTCGACATAATCGTTGATTTCACTTAACTCTGTAATTCCGACATGTAGAGGTTTTTCCGTCCCAAGTCGTGCCGCCTCTATATACGCACGGACAACTGATAAATACCGCGAGCAATGAGTGCTGTTTAAAGAAATTCGGGAGAGTCGCGGTTATACCGGCCAGTAGTGGAGTGCCTTAACGTAATGTATTTATAGAAATATTCTTTATGTATATGTACGTAGAATGCCGGCCCGTTTTAGGACAGCCACGGCTAGATTGCCGCGCGATCGCTCGGCTAGCGTGATCTTCTTGTACAGTGATGTTAGGTTGAATTTACAATAAATTAAATTTTATACTACCATGGCAGTTTCTCATGATTGAGCTGAAATCACTCCCAGGCAGCACTCGGATGTCCGATAGATGTCCAAAGTACGTCCGTATCGCACCTTCTTATGTCCCAGGGATGTCCGAATCATGCCCGTAGGTCCGAGATACTAGAAATTTAAGTCCATCGGACATCCTAGGGACGTATGCAACGGACGTCGGACGTATGGACGTTGCTACTTGAGCTGGGATTCCCACCAAGTTCTAGAATTCGTGGTGAGGTTTGTGTTGGCCACATATCTCGAGTAGTATAGGGAGTGGGGACATACGGAGTGCAAAAATGGAAAAATTATATCGCGCGATTGGCCGACCGCCTTTCGTTGCTCAACCTGTATCTTTCCCTCTTCCCATTTCGTTCAACCAGCGAGGTTGTACTGTATATTCATTCTGCTAAGCGAGACGTGCGTGTCGAAACGCGGAAACGGCGTTCCTCGCGTGTCCGTGACTCCGTCGCCGACGATAGAGGCCAGTAAATGAAACGCACGGGAGGAGTGACGTCAGTTCGACGTCGAGAACGACCGTGCATCTAGTAAATTCGCGAGGGGCGAGGGGGCAGGACTTTGCCTGCGAATCAGAATGCTGCTTCTGTGCTTCCGCTTGGTGTACGACCTCTCGGCTGGCGTGACAGGCCATTGTATATTTGTTTCTCTCTTTTTTCTCCGTTCATAATGTTTTATAGACGGAGCTTCTTTCCTTTCCATTTTATACATAATAGTATATAAGCGGTGAACCCGAGCGGCCAGTACCTATACATAACGCGGAATTAAATATTTTTGTTTAATCTACTGTGCACTGTGTCTGTTATTACCATACCCCTCCTCCTTGCCATCCAGCATCGACGTCTTGCAAAGAGGAGGATAAGTATTGGTGATCCCCCCTTTTCGGGCGGGGAGGTCAAACCTGGCTTCCGTGACCTCTACAGTAGCGACCGAACTTCGCAGCGAGGGGAAAAAAGCCCCTTGGAATAATTTTTACCACACCGGGGATCGAACCCCCGACTTCCCGCTACGAGTCCGGCACGCTAACTGCCCGAGCTACGACCCGCCCTACTGCAAAAAGGAGATCCGAAGAATTTCTGGTAAGTATATAATCTTTGGTAAGTATACCATTCTCTATTAACAATTTCAGTATTCATCCAAAGATAAATCCCACAGAATTAGCTAAATATCCGTCCAATAAAATAAAAAACGGATGGTTAAATCGAATAAAATGGGATCAATGCTCATCCAAAAGTTTGATCAAAAATAGAATGATGGTTCCCCCCGATAGTAACCAAGATTATAGCTACATGAAAATGAGCACATCGATACGAAAATATAATGATGAATCGGAAAAAGCAATACTGCCCATAAAAGAAGATTATCGCTCAACTTTACGCCCTCTTAAGCCCCGATCAGATCTCAGAGGGTCCATTTACTTTAAAGTCAAGAACACATCAGAGATGCCAATGCAATCCCGCACACGATGAAAGGTGCTCGGCAGCCGGCATTAATCGCAATAGGAAGCGCGAGAACGTCGTAAAATCGTTAAGCTCCATAACTCTGGTATCCGATCATCCCACGCGGTTAACCTTGGCAAGTCGATCGTTCCTTCCACGTCCGGATCATGCGGGAATGATGCACGTCCCGAGTCTGTTCTCCGTGTTGGGTCCACGTGACACGTCTTCCCGTCGATTATCGATGCTAATCACGCGTGGTATTATTCGCGGCGCGATAATAACTTTACGTAAGCTCCACGAGAGACCGGAGTAGCCGGCTCTCGTCGTCGGATTCCCGTGTTCATCGCGATCAACGATCGGCCATCGCCGTCTGACAAGAAACTCTCATCGGAACCCGGGTTTTATTATCAGGCTTGTGCGAGAACCCGAACTCTTGGGTTCGGGTCGAGAACTTTCGGTCGAGAATAATCGGGTTCCTGAAAGACATTTATTGTAGGTTGAGCTATCTCTGTTATCTCAGGACTCATAGAGACCTATTATAACCCTAGTAGCATTTACGGTTGGCCAACGGTGGCCAACGGTTGGGAGTTTGTTGGGGAATGGTTGGGCAGTGGTTTTGCCGACAAATCCCCAACGTAGGGCTAAGGAAGAAATATTATGTCAATTTGCCGACGAATTTTCAACGTAGGGCCAACGACGAATACCCAACGTAGGGCCTACAGATATTATAGTTGGGGAATTAACGTGAAAGAGGAAAAAGACAAATAAACAGATTGAATTTACCCTGATGTCATACTTACCTTGAGTTTTGAATTTTGAGTTTTACCTATCCGTAGAAGTGAAGATGGAAATCTGAAAAGAAAAAAATCGATGCTATGAACGGCATAGATCAATTTGTCGACGTTCCATGATCCTGATAGGGTACATTTACACTGTTACGATCTAGGGTTGCGCTGCCGCACATCAGCCTGTGTTCGAGAGTCTAAGCTTGACCTGTTACCTGAGCTAGCCAGGCCACGAATGTTCATGCTGGCACAATTAACACGGTGGTTCGTGAAGTAACGTTTAATTAATATGAATCTGCTAAGAGATTTGAATCTTGCTACCCGTTGAAAGGAGACATTGTGCTAAGTTTTTGTGAGCTGGCTATGAAAACTGACAGGAAGTCGTAGTTTGTTTACGAAATTGAGGGTTTTAGCAGGTTTGCTGTGAGGTTGAAATTGCAGTGCTGTTTGTGGTTCTTAGCGGGATGTAGTCTACGGAATTGATTTAGGCTTTGAAGGTATAGGAATACGCTAATTCATGAATATGAATCTCGCTGGTATGATTATGTTTGTACAAAAGATATTTAACCTTACGTAGATAGATCAATGCGGATTTGTATGTAACAATTTCTTTTACTGATAGTATAAGTATTTATTCGCGGCGCACTGGTTCGATCATTTATGACAATGCAAAAGAAAAGGAAAGAGGTGTTTCGTCCTGGACGTTCTTTTCCATTGTCATAAATGATCGAGCCAGTGCGCCGCGAATAAATACTTCTACTATCATTAAGATAAATTACGATCGAGAACCAATTAATTAATTTCTTTTACACTTCTTTCAACCGATTTATTTGAGGTCAACATTGATTCCCTTATTAGATCTAAGTTAGTGGAAAGAATTAATGAAATAAAATTAAGGTTCTGACGCCAACGATCTAGGTTCTCATTGCAGCCTCCCACCATGGCGGCAGTAAGTTATAATTCTCTCCGGCGGGTCGCTTCATTAAAATCATCCCTTTCTTGTCGGCCGGTCGTTACGGAGGATCGTAGCCGGTGTAAAGGTGCCCTTAAGCGAGTCCGCGGAGTACGCGCACGTACATGGACCGAACGCGAATCGCATTCGCCGAGCGGAAAAGAGAGCTACACTCGCGGAGGCTCACGTACCGACTCCTTGGTATCGTGTGTACACGGTTACACAGGCTATCCAGGATAACAAACGGGCGAGACTCGGACCAATGCGTCAGTCCGCGGCGACTGGTTGCACCACCCGAGCAATAAGCAATCGCTTAGACTCGTCATGACTCTATGCATGAGTTGGGCAACGCTGGAGTACGATACTCGTATACACTGGTATAGTCTAGCTCGTACGCAGGACGCGATTTTACCCGGTAAGCGTTCCCTCGGCCTCTCGCCGAGTGAAATATCGCCGGGCCCGGGGTTACCGGTTAGGGTTCGAGAGATCGACGTCGGCCGCTTGATCCGCTCTGCGGGAGAAACTGGAGCGATCTCGATCGAGCGGACCTCCTTCGACGAGAGCTCCTTCGTGATTCCTTCCCGGTTGTACTGCGATCGAGCCGTACCTCTTCGATTCGTAGATCTGGATCAAATCACTTGCAGATTCCACATCAAACGATTTGAATTTTCTGAATGTTTGTACACATTCTGAAACAATTTTTTATTCTCACGCGTACAGTCGCGTAAGTCGAAATTTTGAGCGAAGTAGATTTTATCCCTATTTCTATTTTGTAACCCCAACAATGAACGTAAGAAGGTAGGAAAAGTGCTAGAACTCCTGTCACATGGAATTCATTTAATATCCTTTTCCTCTAAATATTTCGAAACAAGAAACATATAACTTAGACCAGTTTCATAATTACGGTTACAATTCATCCTTACGTACAATTAAATTATACCACTATTAATTTATTCAGATGCGTTGGATCATTTGTGTGTCGTTCGAATCAGAATCAGAAGCAATTTACTGGCAATATCTCGCGTTTAATACGCTATTACAGGCATTTCAACGTAACTTCTTGAACCGTAAAACAGAACACGTGCAAAACAGGTGTATAATAAAATCTACAGGTTCGTGTAATTAAGGTAAACATTATCTCAATTAATAATTCATTTGCATGCGTCTGAATCAATCGAACAGCTGGAGCCGTCGTCGTGGAACTTTCACTCCGCATCCGGAAGTTGTTCGCCGACACGACGCGACAGAGTTCGCCAAAAACCGCTTAGAACTCCGAGCGTGTAAACCAATTAACCCTCGGCAGACCTATCGTAAAATTAACATTGGCAGGCAGGTTTCAAGGTGAAATTATGCGAGAAACTTTAAAGCCGGAGAGATGCCCTTGCATTAGCTAAACGAGGATGCGCGCCGACGTTGATAGGTTCATTTGCACAAAACAAAAACTACACAGGGCAGCCAGCTCACGGCATTGTTGGCATGCCGATCGGCAACTTCCGGAAGTCCTCTGAGAACCACCAGGAGACTGGCAAACGAGATATCTTGGCCAATACCGATCGGGATGCCTTTTCTCTTTCGCACACTGAAGAAGATCGTCTTCGAAAGGAGAAACGCGCGCTGTATAAAATACGAGCACCGGCGAACATAGCGCACCGAGTGCTCGACGTCAACAGCTCTCCGGGGACCTGGGAGACTATCGGGACCCAGCTCGGGCCCCGAACGCGGACACGCAGAGCCATTGATCGACTACTTACTTACTATCCTACGCGGATCGAATAAGAAGTCACCTCGTAGAACACAGCCTCCTGTCTGTCCCCCATTTTTTCTCCACCTTCTCCTTCCCCTCCCTGTCGTCAGGTCGAGCGAATTAACGACCGCGAGGAGAGAGAGAAGGACAACCGTAATGAGCTTTAATTGATTACACTGTACGCGTACACGCGTAACCACCGGCTGCTAGACCGGTGAGTAATGAGCCGCGTCTTCGCGCGATTATTAATTCATAAAGTGCGCCAGCCACCTGCGATTCGAAGGATAGCCTCGGACGCTCTGAAATGTTTACGCGACAGCATCCTGTAGCGAGTCGGCGCCCGAAAAAGTAAAATGAGAGGCTTGATAGCGTCCGAACACGCGATGTATCGATCGTCCGGTGAGTTGAAGCGTTCGCGAGTCGCTAGAGGATTGACGGATGTTGAGAAAAGGATGTAGCTCGCAGATCGTGAAAAAGACTGGATGGACAGTCTGCTTTTCAATCCAGTATTTTTACCATCGCCACCACGGAAACAATATTTTAGCGTTACTGACATGTACGTATGTAAACACGGTCCAATTTTCGGTCGAACCACTGGAATGTAACTTGCTGGTGACTAGACTGGTGTTTTATTTTGAAATCGGACAGAAACATCTGCAACAATCTAATATATCGAACTTGGAATCCGTTCACTACTTGGACAGTGTCTCCGCGGAAAGGCTACCGTAACAAACGAAACAATGACTATCGGCGAGCAGACTGATCCCCGAGTAGTCGCGAGGAGTCCTAAAGCGATCCTTGGACGAAATACAAGCGCTGGAATCTGTTGGAACGAGACCGGCACTACCCTACCGGCCGTAATTGCCCAATAAAATTATCCTAATGGCGCGGACTCGGCGAGCGAGCTCCACGGCAAGAGCGAATCGCGCGCGCCTCGTTTATACGGTTCGAGATACGAGTGTCCCGGAGGATGGTGTGGAGCTAGAGCATCGAGCACGGTCGCAACAGTCGCATCCGGCGGATAAAATCCGCGGTGAAAGCGCGGTGTTCCCGCTCGGGAACGCGTCCCATAAAGAGCGATCGACGCCGGCGGAATCGGCGCGGCGACGAGACGCTCGACCCTCGATCCAGATTTCGATAGTCAAAAGGGACGACACTCGGAACTAGTCCAACGCGTGGTACGACTTCCTGCATGCCCATATACGCGTCCAGCTGGCTGGAAACCGAACGCGAACAGACGTGGAGAGGAGAGGAGAGGAGCGAGAGAGCACACGTTGGGTGCAGCCTACGACGTCGTCGCGAGCCATCCTCTTCGGTTTCGAGAGGGAGAGGAGAGCCGAAGAGCGGAACCATGGCGTGCACGGAGAGCGTTAGGGGTTAACGAGGGCCGATCGTGCGATCGGTCGATCTTTCCCAAGAGCCGAGGCGGCCCAATTAGAAGGCACGTAAAAGCCGGGCGCATAATCAGCAATTTGTATTGTTGAAGGATAAGGCTGCTCTCTATGGACGACGGAATCCCTCTTTTTCTCTCGTTAGCTCCTTCGTTGCCTCTTCTTGCCTCCGCTAGTCTCTGTCTTTCCTCTCTCTATCTCTCGCTCCTTCACTCGATCCTCCACTTTACGGAATAACTTCATACGAGCCATGGTCGAGAGGCGATAGAGTGCCGAGATGATGAAGAGCAGCCACGAGGAGAACACGTGGGAGGAGACGGGGAGGGGGTGGCACCCTATTAAACCTATGCAGTCGCCAATTATCGGCAATTTGATCCGGTTATAACTCAATTTAAAGTAATTGGGCCGCGCCGAGTGTTGCTCGTTGAATCTACCTTTTGGCGCATTTCGATGTGTGTGCACCGGGAACGCACGCGAACGGAAAGAGGAGGACGTCGCGAGGATCACGTTTCAAGTCGACCGGGACTGCTACGTCGCTCTTAGCACCCTCCAGTGATCGTAAATCGCTGATCCAGCAGACGATCTTCGGGAGAAGCGCGCGCAAGCTGACCGGTATGCTCCCGATACCACAACCTGGCACTTAGTTTTACTCGGGAGGAAATGGAACGGCTTATTACGACGTTACGCTCCCGATGCGAATTTTTCGGCGAGATTGCCACCTTGCTCTGCCGGATACACTCGTTCGGCTAATCGCTAGAGCGATTTTAAGGCCAGGTGCGATAGGTAGTCTAATTTAGAGAGAGAGAGAGAGAACTCGGGGTGCTGTTAGGTTCCTGGAGCGAGGAGATCGTTGCTCGGTTTTATTGACTGAAGATCGAACCAATCGCTTTGTTAGTCGAAATTCAAATTTGCATCATTTTGCGGCTATAAATATTCTTTGTTTAATGAAGTCCTTTTTAGGAGGTACACGGCCATAAAATAGATGGATGAGGCTACGATGTTGCTGTGGGAACATTTCACAATAATTACTTATTGAAGTAATTTGGATGATGATGGGATCGAGGAAGAACAGTATCTAGTTGATGCTAATGTTACGAGGTTGTTAAAAATGTTACAAGCTTAATGTATGTTAATTTTAGATGACAATAAATCATTCTAAATTGTTTCCACTACGTTGATACACTTTGTTTTTAAGTGTTAATGAAAAAGTAACTATGTTTCGTGTTAACATATAGTGAACATCGTGCATTAGGATGTCCCCGTTTCAACTAGGAGTATTTATTATTTGTTGGATCTCGCGGATAGAAAAGTAAGACGAGCGGTGAAATCGCCGAAAGAGCAACGAGCTTTCGCCCGATCGAGTAATCGAGCCCCAATCGCGTCGATGCTTTTTCTGCGGTCGCTCGAACGACGACGCGACCTTGTTTCGAGATCGAAGATAGCCGGAAAACGGCTACCGTGAGCACGGACGAATCGCGATCCGAGGGGGATCGATCGAGGCGCGAGATCGGCGAAGAAGGAAGCCCGCGAACGTCGGTGGCTCGGAGCGGCGCGGAGCGGAGCGGAGCGTGGCCGGGAGATTTCCGTGAGAGCCGACGTGATCGAAAAGCCAATATCTGTTGCGCTCGATCCCGGCCGCAGGGAGAAACGAGCCTGATCCGCCTAATGAACCGATCGCTGTATCGATTAGCGCCGGTTAAGAGCGATCGATTGCGTGTCTTGTCAAATTTGTCAACGGGTGCGAACCGGCCGCAGACATAACGATCACGCCGGCCAACTCGCTCGACGTTCTCTTACGAAACCCGAGGCACAGCCGGGAACGAGAATCGTGGCGAGGAACAAGGACGAGGAGGGGACACGAAACAACCGTTTCGATTGCGGGACGCGTGCCGGGATGCTACCGTTCACATCGTTTCACATCGCCGAAAACACCCTCTCTAATTCGCTCGTTCCCTATTTCTTCTAGAAAAGATCAATCTTCTCTACAGCTACAATGATTAGAACTGATCTGCTGACTTTTTGAAGCTGACAATTTTACAGTATTTTGTAGCGTGTAATGTAATTTCTATTCGTACAAAAATGTACACTCGTGTTCGTAATTGTACGTTGGGCGCGAATGATGAAAAATATTCCTATTAGTTTGAGGATTTTTGTTTAAGATTATGCTGTATCAAACAAAATGTTTAAGTATATATTTGCCACGTTGTGAAATAAAAGAAAATAAGAAAGCGACCGTTCAAGATAAATTCAGTGACCAAAAAATGTCAGAGTGGTGCTGTGGATGATCCTAAGGATCGTCGACTACACAGTTAAAAGTCGTCCACCATCAGCTAATTGAGTTTCCTTATGAATTCGTTAACGACAGTGTTGGGTGCATGCGCAGCGTCCGCGGTAGACATCTTCATCACGCTTTCACGCAGCTTGGTCGGCCGGCTGGTTCGGTGGTAGCAGCGTCTGGTTACTTTCTGATCGAAGGGACGAGGAACGCGACCGTCCGGAGGCGCGTACACGCAGAGAAACTTGATCCCGGCGGAGGAGAGGAGTAATTATTAATGAAGATCCGAAGGACCCGACGGCCCCGGCCAGAACATTCTTCATCCTTCCTCGCTCCTTTTCCTGATCCGGCGATTCGACCTGTGCGTCCGCGTGTGCGTGGTATATCGCGTGGAAATCGAAGACGCGCGCTTTATCATCGAGGGAAACGCGGCCCTCGTGCGACTCCTCGAAACGTTACCCGCTCGAAGGTTGATTTTCCGGAATCGAGAGGACGAATGGTTTAGAGGGCCCCGAAGGCCAGGTAGATGCCAGCTCCGAGATAAGGATCGTTATCGGTGCTGGTGGCGCTAATCAAACGGGACATTTCCATTCGGTGCCTGACAGCCCAATATTTTTCGTAAACCGCTCGAATTCGTCGCTCGTTAACCTCTGTCACTGGTAACCAGCCAGGGACACGCGTTTTCCCGTTTGCCCCTTCCGTGGACCAAGCCAGCGCGTTCGAAAGGGAATTAGTCAGTTCACGGTCGTGGCCAGGTACCGTTTAATCGATGCTGAATCTTCAACTTGGCATCTCAATATTTGTCAACGATCTTGTACCTATTTAGTATCGGAATACCTGGGGTTCGTTCCCGGAAATGTTATGGTGCACGCATGGCTAGATGGATGCAGGATGCAGTTAAAACCTTGGAATCAATTAGGCGCGATGAGACTTTTTATGTCTCCTCGTGGAATGCAATTTGTAATGATTACTTCACTGGGAGCAGCAGTGACCGTAGCCCCTTGGCTATGGAACTCTATTAGCGTAGAATATTTTGTTTCGACGAATGTTTCAATTTATTGTATGTTTTCATTGTATTTGTACAGTTATTTTTGTCACAGTAAACATTCTAGAACAGGAATAAATATAAGATATATCTATAATCCTGGTATTACTTTTTCCACTTAGGTTGTCCATTTGTTCCACTGCGGCACAGGGAGTTTGCCGAATGTTCGAGAGCAGTTCTGATCCGTCGCTAGGCGCGAGGCAATTTCCCTGAAACCCCATTAACCCTTCGGAGATGAACGACGAAGAGGCAGGCAGCAAGGTGGTGGGACGGTCTCCGAAGAGGGATAAGGACGGATAGGCGCGAGGAGGATCAGAGGGGAGGACGTGGAAGATCGCACTTGTCGCTTGCCAGGTTCCTCCGGTGTGTTGCATCGCGTGGAGATGCGCTGAGGTTCTACATAGTTGGTTCGAACCGCATGATCCGAAGGTAAGAAGGAGAGGAGAATGAAAGCAGGAGGGCGGAGGAGTAAGAGGCGAGGAAGAAGAAGGAGGAGGCGGAGGAAGAGCGAGAAGAAGAAGAAGAGGCCCTCGCGAGGCGAGGGGTCACAGCCGCTTATGTAAACCATATAGAAGCACACACTATCTAGCAGCGCGCCGTTTATCTAATAATATTATGGTGCAACGCCAGCGCAACCCATAACAGGCGCTCGGGATGCACTGGCCGCGATGCATATAGATACACTTAGGGCCGAGCTCATACGCCTCTATAGGGTAATGCTCGTGTATACGCCGAGCCACGGCGCAAGGTGTGCGCTGTCCACGACCCATGGGGGTGTGCGAGCACTTGTACAGATACTATCAGCAGATATTTCGTGAGATAGAGGATATATCCCGGCGATATTATCGCCGCGGAACGAATACGGTTCTCGCGCCGAGACTCCGCGCGGACCCTGCGAACGTAATCGAGCGCACGGGAATTTGTTTGCCATCCTTGCCGGCGAATTTTCGATGTTTTTCCAAACCCCCTCTCATTCCTCCGACCCGCTCCTTATTAGGATTGCTCGTTTGTTCACGGAAAAATGCATACACACAGGGTTGGTTAAATAAGAATATTTCAAGATGATCCGCTAAAATATAATGTGTTTCCGGCCTGCTATTAGAAGAAAAATCGATTTGACGATTCCTCGAGTAGCACGATCGATCGCGTCTCGCGGGCGCTTCTAAGCTGTTCACCGTTTAACAGTTCATAGATTCGCAATTCGCAAATCATTTGGCCGCGAGCGGTTCGCATGTATATCGATTCCAGGCGCGACGACTAGAAGATCGTGAGGGTTTCACGAACGGCACCGTGCGTGGAGCGCAGTTTTGACGGTCGTAAGTTCCCATGTAATGACTTAGAGGATTGGATCCGCTCGACCCGCGATTTACGCGGCTCGTAAGTCGCCTGCCCGGCCGGGCCGACTTACAAAGTAACATGCGTCCACCTCTGATAGAACGCCTCGTAATTTCGACGCTAACGATCCCGGAACGCAACTTCGATTTCACACCGGTTCCCCGTCGCGTTCGGTTCGCGCGTCGCGATCGTGCGACTCCGTCGATCGAAACTGGATTTGCGGGCCTCGTATTACTGAAAGGTTGCGTTGATTCGTGCCGGTTTTTGACTTGTATATTTATTATGTTCGCGATATGTTCTAATCAGTCATCGGTTGAAATATTTTCTATTGTTCTTGTATATTTATAATACATATTATAAAGATCAATATCAAGTTTTTAGTGGTTCGATCAATTGTCGAGTTGCGTGTTGGCAGTGAACCGCGCCCGGAGGAAAACTGTGCGCGCACTTGTCGAGCCTAAAGGATCAAGTTCCCCGGGATGACCGATGGGACGGTTTGGCTGATCGAGGTATTATTAAGAGACTCGTCGAAACCGTTTAGACGAACCGGCAGCTGGCAAAAAGCGACACAGAAATATAAGCGAAGGTCCGCGTGACACGGCGCACTTACCATTCCGCCGGGCGGTTGAATGTCTTCGGGTTGTCAACAAGATCGTCATGAATATCTCCGGGCCGCGAAGTGGTTTGATCCCGGTCGTCGCGTCGGGGAGATCGGCACCGACCGAGGCAAAACACTCGGCAACGAAGACAAACGTATCGGCGGCCGCAAAAGTGGAACGATAGGCGGCTTTAACGGTGGCACACGCGTGATTGCGGGCGATCACGCGTATACTTTAAAGGTTAATGCCGGGACGCCAGAAAAATGCCGGAATTAATGCGTCGCGTGTGCTACTGGTTGCGTGCCCGATGACCATTCCCGGTGGCCCGCGGGAAAAAAGGCAACAAGACTCCATGGGTAAATCGGCGTAAACACACGAGCGCTAGTGCGCGCGCACACGCGCGAACACGAGAGCGGAGAAATTCGACGCGTCTTCTGCGAGAGCTACCATACCGAAGGAAGTCTGTTAGCGGAATCCGTATTGGTAGCCTGTGGCTATAATCGGATCTACTCCGATATCAACGCGATTACAGGCTACCGGCGATCCCTCGGACCGACGATGATCTCAAAATAACCCGATTTAGTCACAATGTTGCGGCCCCAGACTCCGGTATTCCATGTTTATCTCGCACCTTTTATCTCTGCCCCGCGGGCTTTCGTTAGATTATAACACACTCCGAGCATCTATTAGCGACACTTTGTGCCGAGTGTTCGGCGGAATTTTATTAAATTCCTGCACGCAGATCGGTCCATTTGAATAATGATGCTGCACGGGTAATTGTGACATTAGCGTTTTGCGAATCACACTGGACGGTGATTGACATCTAATTAAGCTTAATAACTGCTTTACAACTCCGTACACAGTGTGTATGAATTAGTCGTATGAAATTCGTACTTCACTAAAAATGTGAAAGATATTTATATAGACTTTCCCGGAAATCCATAAATTCGTCAGATTTCAGTATGCTTTTCGTAGAGTTTCGAGTGTCAGACTCGATTTTGCAAATCGTAGTCGATCCAGGAGAGTGGTGACACAATCGGTTAATTAATCCGGCAGAAATCGTTCGCGGCGGTAATTGAATGGCTGACAATGGCGCGCGGTAAGATCGCACGAAACAATTTGCTGTCGCGACTCGTTAGCGCGGGACGTTGACGTGCAATCGTTCCCGATTTCGAAGGCGGCCGCTAATAAATTAACCCGGCGCGGCGCGGCGGATCCCTGCGGGCGAGCAACGACGACGAGCGTTCCGTTCTGGCGCGTAATTAAGTTCGCCGGATCGGAGAGTCGACGCTTGCGACCCGAGGTCGTCGCTTCTCCTCGCTTTTCTTTCTTGCCCGTCTGTGTCCGTCGTCGTGTCCGTCACCTTAGCTGCGTTAATCTACTCCGATCCGGCCGGCCCATGCGTGAAGACAAAGCCCGGCAACTTCGACGTCCGATCATCGATCTTTACGGCCCGCGGGGCCATTTTTACGGTGCGCAATTGAGTTACCTTTATGACGGATTGACGAGCCGCGCCGACGCCATCGAGCGTATCGAGAAAAAGCGGTTAACACGAAACTGTTCGACGCCTTATGGTTTCGTTCATTACAATTTCATTATGCCAATATTCGCCACCTTTGGGCATAAGACGATTTTTTACAATAATTTACGATAAAACAAGTAAAAATTGACAGATGTTTTTGTGGGTCATACAATCCATGAAGTTCATGTAGGTGAAACATCTTAATTTAGCGTGAAAAACCGCAGTCTAATCATGTGACACTATCAGGCAATGCAGTGAAGGAATTATTGATTGAATTAAGAAGAAAGTGAGAAGTTACGAAAGACCGTGTTGAGCGTGAATGACAAGTTAATTTGTCATCCTCGACTACTAGGTTAAAGTTCGTTTGCTGAATCAGGGAATGATAAAAATCGAATGCAAGGAGTTGGATTTTTAATAGTCGCGTGTCTATTTTCCAGCTGGTGTATCACCGTAACAATTTAATGTGCCGCCTCGTTTGTAACAATGATTATATTCTAATGAAGATGACATACATCTCTCGATTGAAAGGAACAGATGATTCCTGTATGATCTGCATTGACTGCGTACAACACAATCGTCCGAGGTTTCTCTTCCAGGATAACGCGAATTAAAGATCGTTTTAACGCTAAACGCCGCTTTCGACGGTTAATCTGCAATCTCGATTTGCGGAGTCAAACGTGAGTGGATAATGGAGGAAGTGCAGAGACGATGGAAGATATTAAGATAATGGGGAAAATTGACGATACACGTCGGAGGGTTAACGATGACTTACGGGGCCGAAGTGAAAACGTTATTACGTATCGATGAAGTCTGCCAGAACGGTTTGTAAGTACGTTTCCTAGGTTTGCAACTTAATTAACTATCGATCCTGATGTTTTATGTAAGAAATGCCCAGGAGATATCTCTATATTTACCGACGTCTCGATGATAGTTTAATTCCCGAGTGTCAGCGGGTCGGCAATCACCCCGTCACGACTCCATTGAAAAATTGAACCCGCGGACGAACTACTGAACAGAGCAACACTGTCCGGGATTAAGAAGAGATCGATAAAATTGCAATGCGCACCGTGAGAAAACGGAACCGCGATCCGTTTCGCGAAAGTAGGATTTTCTCCCGTGAGAAAATTTTATATAAATCATTTACACAAATTGTATACTGTAACACCTACCAGGATAAAAATTTAAATTGTGTGTACCTCACAATCAGGTTATACTGGTAGCACTCGAGTGGTAACTCAGAGTCACCACTAAAAATTGCTGTCTCATATTCAGAATATTGTTTAACATTATTAAATAATGTTGATATGTATACAATTGATTTCTCCACATTCAAGTATTGTACGAGGTATCATATCAATTTCATATACATAAAATGAAAAAAAGATGTTCTCGAATCAGCATGAGGGATGGATATCGCGGAATGAAGCTATGATCCGGAGTATGGATGGAGCAAGGAGGACATCGTACAAGAATGAACGCGGCGTTTCGTAACGTGGACGTCGTATCGATCGGATCAGAGCGATACAAAGACTTGGACCGATTTCCAATGGTAAAGTCCTCCCGCGGTCGGTCGTAGCGAACGTGACGTTGCCACGGCCATCGTCGTAGAGGTTAAAACGGTAGGGACTGAACGAGGACGGAGGACACTAAGGAGAGCGAGCCTCTGCCCCATGAATATTTAGGGCCCCCGGTACTCCCGCAATGGAGTATTTATTCGCGGATGCCGGTTTTATATCACTCAACCGGAGCGGAGGCCAGCGGTACGTCCGCGGAGAGTTCTGCCGGCTTCTCAAAGGAGGCTTTCCCGATGGGGGATCCCGTGCGCTCGATCCCCGAGATCGAGTTTCACCGTCCACGGTCCCGATCAGCTTGAAATATCGCCGGGATCGGACTACCGATCAACGATACGAGGCAATCGACGCGTTGCTAATCACGGATTACCTGTTATCGCGGTAGCTCCTGTCTACCTGCTTTCTACCGGGCTTTACCAATGACGCGTTTCCGGTGATTAAGAAGATACACGCGTTCCAACGATCCAGCTGCTGTATGGATCCGTAACCCACTTCGCATTTTTATTGAGTACCGAAAGAAGCGACCGTGGACTCTCAGAAATGCAATTTTTCTCAGAAGAAAAATCTAATCCAGTAATCCAATCTATCTAACAGCTTAGCAGAAAAGTCACTCCGATTTAAAATGTCCATTAATTATAAGACTTCATCAGGAGCCGTTACTCGACATTATAGGGAAACGAGTTAAACGATCTCGAAACATTTGATCTTATCGCATCGCCGAGGATTGAATGGTAAAAGTGTCTTCGAGCTAATAAAAGTAGAGAAGCCTACCTTAAGGTTACGAGGAAGTGACAGAGCGGCGAGCATGATGAGTCGATGGATTCCAGGGATCAGAGACCTCCGAACAGATTATCTTTTTTCATCGACACGGTGCGGTGGATGGAGTTTTTAATATCTGCGAATCGCACCGCGAGGCAAAATAATGCTGGGACGGTATGTACGAGAGTAAACAGCCGCAATCAGCGCAACCTTTCGAACAGGTTGGTGAATAGGCATCGATAGCTCCAGGTGCGTCGCGAATTACAATCGCACCGCTCGCCGGCCCGACGAGTAACGAGTACTCCCAGAGAATGATTCAACGTTTCGACGTAAGAAAAGTGTAAAAAGGTACAAATAATATCGCACTGTCCTCGATGCCTTTCACCGAGGCGCGCTAATGGTAAAGCCGCCTTGCGATATAGCGCGTGCACGCGCCGCGCCGCGCGCTCCGATGAAATTCAAATTTGCTGCCGCTATACCAATCTTCAAACTACTAATTCCACGTCATTTCGCTGATGGACGAGACTGCGCGTAGTTCAACGGCTGTATTTCATCATTCGGCACCTTCGAACCCGGCAACGAGACAGCTCCCCCGATCTATGCACGCGAACGCCACTCTCGATCCCGTAGATCCGGGCCCCGACAAATGGATCCTCGCCGCCACAATGCGCATGTCCAATGATTTATGGGAAAGCAATCGTACGATTTCGATTCTATATGCACTTTTAATTAATACCCGGAGCTCTGATGAATGAGATGACTCGGGAGTTTCGCGAGCGTTCGCCGGAGGTACGAACAGTTTATTATTTCTTAACAGATCTCCGGCTGAATAGAAACTTAATTATTGTCTTTATTTTATCATTCTAGATTTTGATGACAGGGAAACATAGCCTCAAGTTTTCCGGACAACGTGTATCCTTCTCCTTAAACTAATGAAAATATCTTGCGCACCTTTCCATTAATCAATCCATCTCGTACACGCGTTTAAGATTAGGTTAATAACAGCTTGTGGCCGTGCCTCGCCTGTGCCAGCGAATTTTATTATTTTCTTACTGTGTACGTTCTAAATTAATGGCATATTATTCTCGCAATAAAGACGCGCGGAAATAATAATAATATCACGACAATAACAGTAAATAATTACAACGGCAGGTGAATTTATTAGAAACATGTCCGAAGGCGCTAGGTTCAGCAATGCCATTAAACAGCACTATATTTCAGTGGAACGTCTGCCTTGCCAGTGTGTTTAAATACACCAGCGATACAGCTGTATAATTAAATACACTAGTCAATGATTTTTCACTTGACCCATAAGTTGTTGTAGTATTCAAATCAGTATTTAAAACAACGTGTTAATAAATATTCATAGTCATATGTGGATAATTGATAACGGCGAGGATTCTTGATCTGCGATCGGAAAGGTTTGCAGAGGTTTTCGTAGAAATCGACGATTGTCACAGACAATGACGTGCTTCTAGCATCCACGAGCGCAATTATTCACGTGGGAGAGTTGATCGTCGGGGTATTAGAATCGAGTATGGTCGAACAGGCTCGTTTCCTCGGCTCGTTTTCATCGAGAATCGATCTGGCCGACGATCGTACGACGTATGCGTCCGATCGGCTCGATTTTAGCGAGATCGAAATCACGGGGACTGCGTCGTCCGTCTGTCCGAGGGTTTTCCATTTAAATGCGAGCGCGAGCTCACCGGCCAGAATAAATTATCCGGTCCATCGATTATTTCCTTACAACACCGCCGGCAGCCCCTTATTTAGAGAGGACTCGCGGCAAGTCCGAGAGCTGGAAGCGTCCGCGCGGATGCCTGCGCGCCCAGAATAGGAGAAATTCCCTGACAATCGGAGAGGCGCGCGCGATCCTTCTCCCAGATATACATCGATTGCCGATTCGATTCGACTCGATTCGATTCGGAGCGAGTGCGGAGGAAGAGCTGTGTCGTCCGATGTCGTCTAGAAACGCGGCTCGAGAAATCGCGGAAACCGTGTCGTGTCGTCTCGAAAGGTCAGCACGGCGACATTTCGGTGTGGCGAGACGGTGAACCTGCTCGCGACAATAACGCTCGGCGAATTAGCCGACGATCGCTCCTGCTACCTTGCACCTGATAGCAACGGGTTCAAGCGATTCGCAAGCACGCTCCAACCATGACTACATTTTATCCGCAATACGAATTTTTCACATTATTTTTAACACATTATACAAAATTTCTCAGTATCAATGGTCTAGTGCAGTTTTTCTCAACCTTTTTTGATTGACGGCACACTAAAAAGGTCTGGAATTATTTGCAGCACACCCAAATATAAAAAATGAAAAAGTTTATTCAACGAGAAGGCTGAGCCTGTTTTCTTGAACAAATTATATCTAAAATTCCAAAGTCGCTGGACAAATTCGATGTTACAAATCCCAGGCAATTTTAATTGTTTGTCAAAAACCCTTGCGGCACATATTACAATCACTCGTGGCATACAGGTTGAGAAAGACTGGTGTGGAGGATGATTCTGCACGAGAGAGTAAGTCGGAAATATAGAATTTTGTTCCACTGGAAAATTCGTCGGACGTGTCTGTGCATGGTTCACAGATTCTACTTCGAACGAATACTCAGCACACTTCCGATAGGTAAAGTGTTGTCTTCACCAATAGTTGAAGAAAATTTATATTAGTGGTATGCCTACATTTACTGTAATGCTTAAATATTAATCACGGAAGAATGGAATTTTATTTCACGGTTAATGATTTCTTACATACCCACGGTAGAAAGTCTCCGGTCACTTTCTTTTAATCGGTCAATGAAATTCTATAAATTGTGGTAAGTTCTCTGGCTCACGAAATTTATGGCCAATTTTCGGAATGCTAGAATTAAATAGAACCTCATATTTCCAATATATAAGAGGTTATTGCACGTTTCGTGTTCTCAATTTTTACTCGATTGCGTCTATTACAAGTGCATAAAATTTTACAATTAATTAATTTTCTATCGGCCGCAATACTGTAATCTAGTTTTACTAGATTACTAATTTTAAGAATGTAGACTAGCTCATCTAGTAAATCCTTTTATTTCTTGTTTCAAATGACGGAGTCCTTAATACAGTCTTCAGAAACATGGCTGCTGCAAGCTATTAATTCGCACGATGTCGTTAAAATTTTGTGGAGGCAATCTAAAATAATACTTCTTTGAAGCTGGACCTTCTTTTCCAATAAAAATTAAATTTAAGCTCAGCAGAAAATTCGTGCAGGTGCTCGGTACACTTACAGCAGTGGCGATGCGACCTGCACAGGGCCTCCTCGCGTTGACTGTACAATCTCCAGATCTTCGATTAACTTGTAATTCGCCGAGATTCCCGGCGATAGTGACGACCATCGGGAGACACCCGATCTCTCGTTAAAAATTCCATCGACGCCGATCGGGTTTCCCCGAATCATCGCGTTCGGCATCCCGGTAATTTACTAACTCGCGTCCCGTGGTGCACGCGCGAGAAGGACGAGACGGAGAAAGGACGCGAAAGAAAGAAAGAGAGAGAGAGGATATGGATAGGTGGGAAGGGGACAAGTTATCGGAGGCATCCGATCGATAAATTACAGTCAAGCATATGAAAGGCAGCGGGTAAGGACGATGCGTGTTCCCGATCGAGCGGCGTGTCTGCCACCGTCGCGCGGTAATAACTTCGCGGACGTTTATTCGCGACATCGATGGATTTGTACTGCGCAAATTATCAGTGATTAATTGAGTCACGATCCTCTCGGGAGGACGAGGAAGCGGAAGAGGCAACTGCGTGGCCCCTGCAGCCATGGAACCCCGAATCTGTCGCCGCAAAGAGGACCGGCCACCCTCTGGCCCCCTGAACAGGATCCCCCTAATAACACGTTGCCGACCTCGCCCGGCCAATATATTAATTACCGCTCAATATATTAATTACTGACCCTGTAATCACGCCGGTACGCGTCGTGGGATCTCGCCAAACCGTCCTCGCGTTCTCTATAACGCCCCTCCGCCCCCTCGTTCTCCACGCTCGCCCCTTTTCGACCCCCTCGGGCCTCGATTTCTTCTCCCTTTTCTTCGTCCCTGGTATCTTGATTCCGAACCTGAGCCGCAGCAATTTGGGACGGTTCCAAGGGATCGATCACGGAGATCTTTAAGGGATTGACGATTTCATGAAACAACTCCACCCCGGCAATTTGATTCCCCGAGCAACGAGCGTGCGCGAGAGCAATTTTTCTCTTCTACATGATCACCCCTCCAACGGGACCGCTGAAATTCAGAGTTTCTCTTCGTTAAAAAATTAATTGCGACCGTAAACACATATTTGGAAATACAATAAAATCATTAAATTAAATGAAACGACTGTACCTTGTTGTATCAATTTCACTCAGGTTGTAAATGTTAACCTCTATTCTACGATGCTCTAACGGTCACTTTCCACTAAAAACGCGATTGTTACGCGAATAATATAATTCTATATAATTTAACGTAATGATAGTTTAGAGCGCAGACAATAAAAGTGATTGAAGAATATTTTGCCATTCCTAAACGATTAAAAGTGTTAAACCCTGTGCAATTTCAAGCATTTTGTTCACCGAAGATACAAATATTAACGTAATTCTACGTAATTTGAGATAATGTTAGTCTATCGGAGAGACTATAAAAGTAGTAGGAGTGAATTTTACACTTTCTCTTGCCGAAGAGTGTCAACCTCAAGTATAGTTGTCCTAGGAGCTCACTAAAAGTGAAATAAGTGCTTAAATATTTTTGAGAAGTAAAACAAATAATATGTATTTTATGCAGTTATTTTAAACGTTGTTTCTATTGCTATAGCAGAATCAGCGAACGCGGGTGATTTCAACGCACGGTAATGCGATATGACGCGATGTATCAGTGACATTGCCGCTTCCTCGAGAGATCCTTGATAAGAATAGTAATCGAGCATTAAGCCGGGACGTTTAATAAGCGGTAATGATAATTAGTGCTCGTCTCAGAATAGAAAGACGATCATCGTTACAGCTGGATCGTTTCGCGGCATACGATCCCACAAGAAGAATATCCTCTAACTTAATATCAATCGACAGCAGAATTTTTCCACTGGCAACGTAACAAACAATTTATTGTCGCAAAACACGAATATTACTTCCGCGAGATTCGCTGCGACCATTATTGTAATAGATTTTCAGCAACGTTCTACCGTGTGTGTTTTATTGGAACCAATTACATTGCGAACGGTATATAATTAGTACTTGAATTTTATTTTCGTATTTGCATTTTCTAATAAGGTTATTGTAGATTGCATCTGGCTTTATGGTTTACTATTGTAAATCACTGGTTCACCTAAAAATGGACGATGCAGAGTTAAAATGGCTAAAATAATTTGAAGGTCCTTCCACAACTGCAATGTGCCAGTGTGACAGGGGACGTTTGTGTTGAAAACTTCTTCGGAGACCGTTATAAAGGAAGGAAACGTTTGGATGGCTCTTCTCGAAAGTATCTGAATTGCGTTTCGTGTTCGGATCGGATCGTTCTTTCCCTTCCCTCCTTAACGACGTGCTTATCCTTGCGAGGAACTTATTACACGCTCGTAAGGACCCTGCACGTAGGATGCAGCCAGGGTGCTCGCCACCGTCAGCCTTGCACTTTTTCTCTCATTAGTCAGCCTCGACGTCCGACGACAGCGGGATAATGCACGCCACAAACGGTACACCCACGCACGGAAGATAACGATTTCGCGTGTGCTTGTTCTAGAACTCCCGCCGGAAAGTGGGGGACTGTCGTCGTTATCTTCGACACTGCCTAATTTGCTTTGTGCGAATCGTCGGCCGATCCTCCATTCCTCGGTATCTCAGATAATTCTCCAACGAGATACATACGTTTGCAATATTAGGTCTCGTGTGTGGATTATGATTATTCTAAATTGGAAGTTACCAGTCGCGCAAGTACAATTAACTTAGCAGCTTTCTTAGCATTTGTGTAACACGGAAGTGCTGCAGATTATTGCTGGAGAAATTTTGAAAAAATGCCAGAATATAAAATTCTACAGAATTTGGTACAATTTTTATTTATTTCGGATCTACAAGGACTACTACTATTGAATATACGATTTTATTTGATTCCACTTGTTTAAACTTCGTCTACTAAAATTGCAAATTCGTGAAGAATATTTTTATTTCTTTATTCAAGTGCATATTACCATAAATATTATATGAAATGTTTCGATCATCCGTAAGGTTGAAACAGCGATCAGAGCCTCTCGGAGCAAATACAAAGTAACGTAGAACACCGAAGACTAATTAAAAAGCTCGGGAATTGTTCGAGCGATTCAGGAGACTGTGGAAGAGGGTAGCGTTTCAGGGTAAAGGGGGGTCATTTGTCTGTATCGTGGTGGAGATCTTAATTCGCGTTCCGAAGCTTAGCATTCTATACCTAGATTGCGGGTAATTTACCAGCAAGAATTCCCGAAACGCTGCTCGTCCAACCGGGATCCAGATAAGCGGCTGGGTCGGGAAGATCCTTGGAACGCGATAGTGGACCGATCGCGCGGGAAAAACAGACTGGAACGGCAGCGAAATCGTGAAACGCGATGCTCCGGAGGGGCTCGCATACCGAGCGGGGTCCTCCGATGGTCCGATACCGGGTCGGAATTCAAATGAGACGCCGATCGATCCCGCGTGCGTTCGCGGCCAGAAATTCGTGTCGGGCCGGGCCAAGAAGACGTCGTCGTCGGGTACCGGCTCGCGGCTTGTCAAGATCACGTCATCGCGCGGAGGTCTTATTAAATCAAAGAAGCCGATTCGAGCGCGCGATAAGGGCGTACCTGTCGACAGGTGGATTCGTTTCTCGGTCGAACGTTACGGGAGCGCTCGCGATCGTGCCGATAAGCTGCTTTAAAAACCTAACCGAGGACGTCACGAGTGTCACGCACGCCGGCTCGCTGCTACTTGTAACTATGAGTGATCAACACGAACGATACCGCGGACGATGTGATTAACAAGCCCGGGAAGAAATTATGGTTCGATCGTGTCGTCGATAGTTTCAGCCTGTTGGCCAGCATCGCGGTGATATATGAACACGCGGGCCGGGCTGCGGACCGACGACGAACAATGCTATATGCCTGCGTTTAACGAAGAGACAATTGTGGGAGGACGGAGCCGCTTGCTAAAGTGTGAGAACGATTTTAGGTCGTCCGATCCGTGGCTGCGAGAAACTTCGCGGGTGCTGAAATACTGAAAATCTCGAATTGCTAGCTTACGATAAAATAATAATATACACATATCTATATCTTCTATATAAATAGAAATTAAATGCTGTTCGTTTAGGGAATGAAAAATTGGAAAAATTGCCCGCACAGAGAAATGGAAAATTCTTCAACTCAACACTATAACTCACGATTCCAATTATGGATATGTGTAATTCTTTTTTATTTTGTTCGTTATGGTGCTAAAAAAGTTTGCAAGAAAAAAATTCAAGACGATTACAATGAAAAGTCAGAAAATTCAGACAAACTGCAAAACTCATAATTTTTGAAACTGTACAAGTAGCAGGTTGACATATTTGGCAGCGCATTATCAGTTCCCAATGAGTTCAAAACATTTCCAATAGCTTTTCACAAATTCACAAAACGATTACAAACAAATTTATTCAAATTTGGACAAGACAACGTCTGTCGGATCAGCTAGTTTACAATAAAATAAAAAAAAATTTAAAAATACATAAAAGAGTAGAGGTCTAAGGGGGAGTTCAAGTCTTATCACTATTACATTGAAAGAATTAAAACTAGACTAAATAGCATTGTATGTCAGTCAATTTCGTATTGTTCCCAGGATCTGAAGGATTCCACGCGCAAGAAATGCCTGAAAAGATAGTAGCGAAACTAATTGGTTCCATCGTCGTCTTTCAACTGTTCCTACAACCCGATGCAGCGATACTGTAACAAAAACCCTGACATTATCAAAGAAGTGCCACCACCGAGCACCAAAGTCTCCTAGCGGTTTATCTACTATCGTTCAATGGAATCTCCAGGAAGTTTCCTCCCACCGTTACTCAATATCGAAGTCCGTAGCAGGAACATAGACCACCAGGCATTGAAGTCTCCAAGCAGCGTTGTCGCAATCAGGCATCGAAATCTCAGAGAAGTTTCTTGGACTTCGACTCTAAGGAACATGCTGTGACTGCTAGGCACTGGAGACTTTAAACTTTTAACGCACATTGCCAGGCATCGACCTGTGCTATCAGTATTGCTAGTAGCAGTGAAATATTCGTGGAATTCTTTCGGTTTTGATTTTCACTGATCAGTAGACTGCGATAGTAACCGTAACGACGCGACGATTCGATATTAGTTACTTATTGATTATTCATTATTCTGGTTCGACGTATTGAATAGAAGACGTGTTTGATCTCAGACGGAGATTTAAATGAGACAATTTAATTAATTGTATTCAAGGTAATTGGAATTAAAAGTTAAACTATTGTCTTTACGGACGTGTTATTAGAAAACATTATTTTCAATTTGCACCACAACATCGAGTACAGACTCGCGTCGAAGATTTCCATTAAACCGAAATTTATGAATAACACTTCTTTTTCCTAAGAAAATATGACCGACAAAGAAATTATAATCACTGTAATCGCCAATAAATCATCATTCAAGGGGTTAACGGAGGAGATAAATTTCCATGTAACTCTGGTGCCTTGCATTGGATATAAACAATTTTCATTTCGCATAAAGATCGATAAAGCGTTTGACGTTCAATCAAAGCGGTAAAGGAGGTTCACCTTTATTCCGTGGAACGTTTCTAATTAATATATCGCAGGATAGAGGTGAACTTAAGGAGTTCGCGGAGAGTAAACGTTCCCGCAACATTTTCCACCTACGTCCACTTGTTGCAAAACGAGCGCCGCCAATCAACGGGAATGTAGAATGATTCTTCCACGTTTCATACGCGTCGAGGGGAACGACGCGACGCGACAAAGGAATCTCTCCGACGTATTGCGTCGAGATCGGAATGCAGGTGGAGGCGTCGTGACCGATTGCGATCGTTTCGCGCGCGCGTCCGTCGCAGATTCTCGATACATTTAAATCGCCTCGTTTGCCTCGATCCTGCCACGAACCTGGTCCCCCGCCGTTTCTTTTTCTCCCTCAACCCTTCCACGGACGTCCGATAAGCTCTTGACGGAGATGATTTTTCGGTGCCAGAGGCCTCGAGGACCACCGCCGACGTGGCTCGATCCGCCGACACGATTTCGAACGTGGAACACGAAGAGTAAAAGAGCGGCGAGGAACGAAAGCGTGAAAGCAACAGCATTATTTCGCGCGAGGCAAAAAGAATCAGTAAAACGATCATAAACAGACAGAAAACAATAAATCGAAACATTGGTGTTTAAATCTGACGTGCACACAATCCACAATCTAGCAATCAAATATCATTTGGGATTAAAAAATATCATCACTATGCCTTTAAAATCTAGATATTAACAAAACTACATACTACTTTTTTAAATCATATCAATGAATGTAATTTAGTTCGACATATATAAAATCAATTCCAAAAATGGAAGGCTGCATGGAAGATCGTGGTCTAGTTATTGCAGTTTTGAAACGAGGGTGTACCGAACGTTTTTGGTTGTGTGTGTCGAAATACTTTCGGCTCGCCTTCCGTGAGAAAATGCTTCTGGAGCATCTCCGGGATCAGAAACGTAGTAAGTCGTGCAGGATACAGAAGCTGGATCGGTGCGGGCTGGCGATCACTGCTCTTTGCGACTCGAGCCGCCCACGAGAAACCATCAATTATGCCGAATGATTCCCGTAGCCGGTAATTACCGGTAGCCAGGCCCGATTTATGCCAGCTGCTGCAACAACGTCGCGAACCGATCGATTGTTTAACGCGCCACAGTGAATGGGGATTGTGACAATAGAGTAGCGTGGTCTCAAATACTGCCAATTTTTCAGAAAACACCTCCTCTTTCTTTTCCTCCTATTAAAAACATTTCAGTAGCTAACGTGGTTCTTGAACCGGGAGATTCAAACCCGAATCCAGCGTTTAGTATTCCTATAAAATAACTATTTGTTATGTAGAAAAATGATCGAACCGTGGCGCCGAGAATAAAATTCATAATATCCGTAATATAATTACGATCGATAAACTAATTAATGAAGTATCAGATCTTTATCTTCAGGAAGACCGCGTACAGGATAAAGGCCGAAATAAGGCACATTTACCATTTTGGCTGGTCAGATTTTGCACATTGGTTCGCCTAAAGTACAATACCATTTATCATTCGCGTTCAACGCTCGCCGTCTTCGGAAAATAAGTGGTGCCGGCGTTTTATCTCGAATTCCCATCGTTCCGCGGAATCGAATCCCCGGTCCGGTTGCTTCATCGAGTGTCGGTCGGGTTCAAGATTCTCTCATCGATCGATCGACCGGGTTGCGACGCGCGGTGCTCGCTATGCTCGCGGCTTGCGAGTCCATCGGCCGATGGTAATTAACCCATAAAGGAGAAGGAGAGCCCCGCGCGAGTGGAGGCCGTGGATCGGGTGCACACGCGTGTGCACCTTGTGCACGTAGAGGCGAGGGCCGCGGTGCGGCGCAGCGCGGCGCGGAGGAGATCACTGCGCGCCGAGGAAAGACAATGGAACGAGGCGTTCCGATCGCTTAACGGTATAGAAATATCTTCGCCACTCGGGCTCCGACAGAGACAATCGCGGGGAACCCGGGGGGAGCAGGTCGACGACGTCTTATTCCCGCGGCTAAGGTCGTACCCTTATACGCGACGGTGTTGTATATAATGCAACGGCAGGGGGCACGGGGGGCGAGGGAGAAAGGAGATGGACGAGAGGCTTGAACCCACGTCGTGCGGGAGCCGGCAGGTTCACCAGGGTTTAACCTTGAGGATGATTAGAAAGCAAAAGATCCCACCGTCCCTCCCCCCCTTCACCCCTCTAAGTAAGGTTTGCGCGCTAGATCACGACTCGTCCTCGCTCCTGCGCCCTCGGCGGAGGACTTCTTCCATCGTCGTCGTTGTCGTCGTCGTCGTTACGCCGATATCTGGCCCAGAAAGCTTCTTCCACTCCGATCACGTGTGAACATCGCTCCGGGCAAGCTAAGGATGGTTACAGCCCGGTCGGTCGTCTTCCACTTCGTTCGTTCTTGATCCTCTTCGTGTTCGATCTAATCCACCTGACTCCTCGTGGCGACACGTTGTTGCGGGTAACGACGAGAGAACGGATCCTACGGCGACTGCCTTTGCCGCTGATCGAGTCCTACCTGGTGGCTACAGCGAGGGAATGTTGTTCACAGGGTGCGACATGTGGAGTACTGCTTCTTGATTCAGTTTAACCTTTCAGCCACGCGAATCGCCGCGTGGATCGTACGTAGGCCACACTGGAATATTTTTGTTTACATAAAGTATTTCAAGAGAAGTTACCATGGCAATATTGTATAGGGTGTGTTACTTGACCGCTCGTTTGACAAATCGGTGAACTCTACAGAATAAAAAGTAGAGGAAAAATTCTTTCAATTATTGCCAATTCCATGATATTCAGCCCCACGAAGTTTGATTTAATCGGATAAATTTCAAACACTAATGAAAAGATGTCAGCATGTAATAAAAAAAGTATAAAATAAGAAAAGATTGAATTCTGTAGAGATTTAATTGTAGAATCATTGTAAATAGGAGCGACTCCGTTTGGCGTAAAATAACGAAGATTCGAACGTTGTCCTCCCTTATTCCTGTGACACGTGGAACCACCCAGGTAGCCGTGTGTAACCAATCCCCGAGACGGCGTGCCAAGTGAATAGGTGAGAACGAATCCAACGAATATGTCCGTCGTGTTACGACAAAGACCACGGGGCCGCTCGCTATCGGTGTTTCGCGCGAGCGCGAGATAAGTAAGTGCTTTAATTTATTCGAAACACCTCGGTTATTAATCGTCCGCTCCGTGGACTCCGACTGTCTCTGTTTCGCTGTCTCCGACCGTCCTTCTCTACCACCTTCACGCTCCTTCTTCCCTTTTTATTTCTTCCTACTCTCCTAGTTATACCTTTTTCTCTCCCTCTTCTCACTTCCTCTTTCCCATGTCCTCCAGGTTCTTTCGTTTCTCATATTTCATCGCGATTTTTGCCGACCGAAACTTTCCTGAATCCACTTCGCGTATATTCCCTTTCTCCTTTAATATTATTTCTGCTGACCAACGTATTGATAATTTACACATTCGTCGGACGGGAAAGTATGCTTGAACTCCCGTAAAATCGTGACTTTTGCAATACCATAGTAATCACGCGTAGCTTCCTTTCGTATACTTTCATTTCAGTAATTGTGTGGTTAATGAGCTCGAACTTACGCGAAATCAATATGACTTGTTAAGAGCAATGATTTTTATTGAGGATGTTGGGAAATTATATTTTACTCGTATGGCTTCGACTTTCAGCACGTCGATTGTAATTGTTCCGAACTAATCATTAATCTTATAATAATATATAATGTTCCATGCTTTTTAATTCCAGATCTGTCCCAATAAATACCTTCACCTATACAATCTTTCATTAGCATTTTACAATTTCTGAATTTTATTAAATTCGACGCTACAATCGATTCGAGAACAAGTCGACATCTAAGCCCATTAACTGGGCTGGCAGCGAGCTTCGCAGATACAACTGTCAGCACACAGCTGGAGCACATCCGCCTCGATTCCCGCTGCACTCGTACCGCTGCGACGGTTTCTGCTAAATGCTGGCTAGCAAAGTGGGTCACGCAAGCAGTGATCAACCCGCGGGGTCCTCTCACCTTTTCACCTAATCGGATCCTTCGGAATTCGACACGTTCGGTAAACGGTCCTTGGCGGAGGCTGTTGGGTCTTTGCGGGTATTACAGACACCGGCAGTGTTTGCGGAGCCATTAGAAGGCTCGTTAGGTGTCATTGCCGGCGATATCAGGGGGCCATCGTCTTGGTCCTTGCGCGGAGCGGCTTTGGCGTCGTCCTCCTGTCCGCTCGTAACCGCGGCGCGGACACGAAAAGCCGGGTCGGCTAGCGCGGCTCGCACAATTATGCATCCGCGGAAGACAGAACATTAATTTATGGTTGAAATAAGGGCCCGGCGTGTGCGCGCGCGTGTCGGCGCGTCTGTTGGCGCGGACGAGCGTGGGCGCCGTGAGTGGCTCGCTTAAAACATTTCTCTGGTTCAGCTCTCCGGTGCGCGCCTCCAACGAGCTCCGGCCCCGAGACACGGCCGCGTGTTCGTTATTTGTACCCACGTATTTATATGCATATATAACTGCCCCATGTGCATATATACATATTATATACGCGACCCCGTATGTACGTATTATACGTGCGCGAGCACTGTTATATCGCGAGAGTCGGAATGCATACACACGTACCGAGATGGGGACCAACCTCTTAACCCGTGCCCTCAGCGGCCTCCAAGGGATCCGTTGCCGTAGCTGACACCCTCGGATGTTCGTTGGAAGGCAGAGGGATGGACGTTGCTTCGGCAACGTAGGGAATCGTGGTGGGAAATGGCCGGAAGACGCGAAACGTTCGAATTCGCCAACATTTTGGCAAGACTGTCCTTGTACATTTCATATTCAGCAACTGTTTGGGATTGGCTGCTCTTATCGAGAGATCGCGACCGTCACGAGATCGAGGATCGATTAGCAGCGCGCCTCATTACAGGTTGACGCAGTCGGATCGATTATCGACCCGCTAATAGACCGTCTATTGGCCCTTCGAAAAATCCGCATCGTCATCGTCCGACTGTGGAAACAAAAACGCGCTCTGCTGATCGATCAGTGTGACTTTATCAAGTATCGAATCGAAAACGCCGTGCGTAGTAATACCGGTTTTCTCGATATCTTCATTTCTCACCAAACTTCTCCATCGCTCTGTAAAAATAATCGGGAGTTTCCTTTTATTTCACTGTAAAATTGTTAGAAGTCGACATTCCGTCGACTTGACAGCTGTACATAGTGTTTTCTTCACTAAAACTTGACTCTTCTCCATCTGGAGAAATAAACTGTGTTTGTGAAAAGTGAAAGTGATTTTATTTTAACTCGAGTCAACTTTGTGAACAATTTAGGTGACTACTGTATGCTGTTTTATAAAAATGAATAGCAATTGTTATGCCACGTCTCTGAATGGAAAAAATCTATTTAATAATTGTACTGCTCGTTATCTTCGATTAATCTCCGAAAGTGAAGTGCGTTCAGCGTAACGCGTACGTCCGTGAAGAAATCTCGGCATACGATCGTTCGGTAGCCGCGTGCCATTGAAACGAGAGCAACTTCATCGATCGCTAGTCAGCATTCTCATTCATAAGTCTTGATTTCCATACCTGCGTCGTGATCGCGATCGAGCATAGTTGAACACAATGTACGTACTACCGAGGCAGGCTCTAAACGGCGGTAGTAATCGCGGGTCGTCAGGTATTAGAATTCGCGTCTACCGAGTCGCGACACGCATGCTCGCAGCGCTCGCGCTCGCACGCATGCACGGAGAGTGCGTGAGACCATAAATTAAAGTTCGCGACGATGGCGTCAGCCGGTGTTTTCCTTGCACTTTGCATACGTAATGGTTGTTAATCGTCGCGCGAAGCGCCGTTGCACGGCGTCGTATAAATCGGGGCGGCCTTAGATGCGCCGGCGATGACAACGAGACGCGTACAAAAATAACGTTGAAAGCGAATCGGGGAGAGTTCAAGAGCGAAGGCCTCTCTCGCTTTTGCCGATGAAGCGAGACGGCCAGACCAGAGGGACGAGGAGACAATGGGTCGAATGCAAATGCACGTGGACGTGAGCGACATCCCGATCCACCGTACGTTCGACGAACGGAACGAGAAGCGATGTTCTGTCTCATCGGGCTTTATTCATCGCGGTGAATTCAAGAATCCCAAACGCGACCACTTCCTGTCCCTCCCAGCGATATAAATTTTCATCGCCAGTCGCGAACGGTTCGTGAAACGATTTTTATTGCACCTCGGGGCCGCTCGTGAAAATTCAATCGTCTCGCCACTGACTTCGGGGAAGGGACACACTTTGTCACTGAATCGCTAATTCCTCGTTTCCGATTTGCAAGACGGTCTCGTCTTCCACTTTTCAACTTCCTTTCGCAACTATGGTTTAATCCTCTCGTGTACGCGAGTCTAGCCGAAACCGTCAATCCACTTGAAATTACAAATTTTAAATTATGACCACGTGTGCGTTCCACTTTTCTAGCTATAACAATAACCACTTTGCATGATGAGCGATATTTAACATTGAATGCTTAGATGATTAAGCACATAATTATTTTTCCAGTTAAAACACTGCGTCACGAGTACATTGCGGATCTCCATGCAAAATAAAAATTGTCTTTCTAATCTTTCTGATAAATCTTCTGAACAGAAACGCAGTATATGTGACGCTTGATAACAGATTGTATTGAAAGTACCTTTTACCCGAAAAGGGAGATGACAGCTGTAAAGATCAACCTTGATCCACCCGAGGCGACCGATCGTCGAGCGAGCGATCGCTCCTTACATCATCCCCGTTACTTTCATCTCGATTCCGCTCCGATTGCCCGCTCGACGGTCGTCATCTCGAGCACCCACTCGACCAAGATAGTCGGGAGTCGCTGTGGATAGTCGCGAGGGATAATTGTATCGCGGCTGCTCGAATAGGTATGACACGAGGGGGAGACGTACACGGGAACATGCTCGCACGAACGTGCGGTTTCGCAGCCACCTTGTTATGCGCTCCAGCTTTTATCTGCCGCATCCCGCGGTGACGAAGCCGACCTGTCACTCACGCGGGGTTTGATTTTATCGCGTGACCGCTTTTGCATACGACCATGTTGTACCCGCGGCGTTCGCTTTTTTCGCGAGCCCCACGATAATAACGTAAGCGGAATTGCGAGGCGATGCTCGGGGAAGATGCTCTTCGGAGAAGATGGAACAGGTCGATACTTTATGCTTGTCCGCGAACTAATTCGACGCAAAATGGTCCTAAAACTGATACATATTTCCTTCCCTCTCTTTTCGATCTTTGCTGAGGTTTGGTTTTTGAGAATTTTGCCGTTTTTAAGAAAATTAGTGTATAAAATATTTTGGTCGCAATTTTATATTTGAGAAAAATGTGTTACCGGATCGAGAGGAGATAAATAGTGGGGGAAATGCTGTAGTCAGAACCTGAGTGACGTCACGAAGCTATAGTGTAGTCTAACGTCGCGATTCCGAGGGTGGGGATCCTATCATGACCCTACAGTACAGATCGTGACGCCACTGGATACTCCTACATGTGGCATCATATGATCCCTTTGAGGGACTTTGCTCCCAACGCTGGTTCCAAACGGTTTCAACCTCATTTTCTCTTCATGCATTCTTCTCCCAAGAGCTTCAACGTTTCCTCTGATGGGGGCATGGTGTGGTGCCCGAGGCTGTCCCATACCGAACCTGTGGGGTTCCGGTTGGGCAATGTTTTGAAGCTCTGCAATTCGCACGTACGTGTATCGTCCTTGATCGAGTCTGGAACGTCCGAAGATGGCCACTGTGGTCGATTTTAAGGCGATCCGTGCCTGCTAATTCGACGGTTTAAAAGCGAGCCACAATCCGGCGGCGCGCGTTCTTCGTGCGTGGCCCTGGTGCGCTCGCCTAAGGTCGTCCCATGATGGTGACATCCGACGTGCGACGAATAGCAAAACTACTCCCGCGGGTTCGCGAATCCACGCTCCGAAGAATCCTGTAACGTCTGACCCTGATCGAATTCCAGCGGAATACTCAATTGCGGCTTCCTCTCCGTCGTTTTCTGATCCTTATATCGATCTAGACAGAGGAGACCCCGGGACACGGCCGGTACGCTGCATCGCTGATGAAGCTACTTCTTCGGAAGGTACCTGGAAGCTTCGAATATTTTAATACAATTATTTAGTCGTCGGTGGGGAATGCCCCTTTTTGTATCGCTCAGAATGAATTTTGACATTGTTCCTGTGTACTGGTTTCACTTTTCTAGCTGAAACAACGTGTTAAATGGTAATTACAGAATACAAGCTTCCAGCTTCATTTTATTGGTTTATTTTGATTAGATGTAGTTATTAGACGATAATATTTGAATACACAAAATGATATGTGTATATGTTTCGACGATAATACGCAAATTAAATGCAAATGATCATTTAATCTTGCTCTCCGAAGACTACATGTAAAAAATTAAAAATCTTTAAATTCGTAACCTTAGACAATATAATTTTGAAAAATATTAGTGTCGTTTAAAAGTTTGTTCAAATAGTATACGTATATACTACATACTATATACTATATATACTATTTGAATAAACTTATAAACAGCACTAATATTTTACAAAATTATATTGTTTGATTATTTGCATTTAATTTGCATATTATCGTCGAAACACATTATATAAATTGTCAATTGCTCGTAAGTTATTTTTAGTAAACTTCCGACAAAATTGAGTTAGCGGTGTACACGGGATTGCGTTCGTCACAGTTTACGTTCCCCTTTCATTGCCAATTCACCGATGAAGACTCTTAATTCCCCTCGACTCGGAACAATCACGGTCGGCTCGGTTATTAGCCACGGAATTATCGACGCGCACCGAAATCCAGAGAGCACTGGTGCTCTTTTTCGCGCAATAAATCAAGAGGCGTGTTAATGACGCCTGGCGTCGGGCGATTGATGCACGCGGAGGCGAAGAAATTGCGGAAAATAAACGACGCGAGCGTAATGCTTAAAGCGTAATTAAGATAGCGCGTATCTACACGGGCGCAGACCTCTTCGAGCTGTCCTGCTCAAGAAACTCGACGAGAATAGATTTTTACACGACCTGTGCTAACTTAATCCTCTCGAGCCGAACACTGTAGACGATCTTACGACAACCATAACGAAATCCCTACAGATCCTTTTAAATAAACTTTCTTTACATGCTTTTGTACCCAATTCTTGGGGATCAATATCGCTGATATATTTTTGTCAATTTTATTAAATTATTAAAGAAAGACATTTCTATTTGTCTCCTATTTATTGATACAGATCATTTTTCCTTTGTATACAGAGCTGCAGTCTACTTATTAAAACAAAGAATGTAAAAATCCTTTAGAAAATCATTCTGAAAGGAATTATTCATGACCATAATTGAGTAATCTGTTATGAAATTTACAGTTAAAAATCATCAATGAAATGCATAAAATTAAGGAAGATTTTTAGGTAAGAAAATTCTTTCCACTTTGTATTCGGTCTTCGAACTCGCTCGAACTTGCCCGGAAGTTAGCTTCCCGTGTCTCCCAGGGAATCTCGATCTATTCCCAGAAGAGTAGTCACGTTCGTTGCGTCGTAATACTCACAGCTGTCAAACAAATAATGCGTCTTCACGCTAACCACGTTTCCAAGATCGACTCGTACCACTTTCCTGACACGCAGGCCCGATTCACGGCTCGATCCAGGGAACACGCGTTTACCGTCGATTGTTGACTTCGAGCTGAGGGAACTTGCGCCATTCAGTCGGTTGCATTCGTTACCCCTAACAGTCGTCTGTCAATTGAGAGCGACAATTGAAGCCTGTTCACAAATATGAAACTGAAAAACGCGAAAGGGCAGTTCCTTGGACGGTGGTTCTTTCAGAGCTTCGACATTGTAATTGAATTTTTGCACAGAAAATGTACTAAGGAAGGAGATTAACATAACTGCCATCCAAGTCCATTCACTTACCAGAGAACTGCAGAGCATAAACTTAGTCTGACGATCGTGAACACGTTGGATTAAATATTAAGTTTAACCTTCGATAAATAACCTATTGTCTCTATTACAAGTGCACTATAGAAGCAGCATAATATAACTGAACCTTCCAGCTCGTCCACTTACCAGAGAATGTCCGAGCTCACTGAATTCCTTAGATCTCGAAGATCTAGTTTGTCCGCGCGATCTAAAATAAATCGGTCTGACCTGAGATCTAGGATCGCACGTGCGGCTCGTTTCCGGTCGGCCATTCGCATCTCGGTCGGCTCGTCCTGTAATAAGCGTATTACAATTCCCCTCTCGTATATACATGTTAATGGCGAATCGTAGGCGCACGTAATTGGAGAAAATTAAGACTCGCCGAATGAGTGCTCGAGATGCGCGCAAAGGCATGAGGGCCGGTTCAAAGATTGTGCCCTACAAGGACCTCTTGCTCGTGGGCGCAGGCTGCTGGCTGGTCACCGATCTTGGTACAAGGAATGGGAAACAAGAAGAAAAGGACACGAGGTCCTTGCTGGGAGGACCCTGCGACAGCTCCGAACCTTGTTAAGGGGTTACACATGTTCGATCCGAAACTGGGTCGAACTTGACAAATTTTTCATCGTTCCGAAATTACAATCTACTGAATGACAACATACGTGTGCTGTTGAAAAATTGCTGGGTCAGTAAACGTTTGCAAGCTCTGAAAATTGTTGCCTATATTGCAAGTGCATGAAGATATTCAATTAATGGCGCAATAATTTGCACCAGTTATCCAAGGAGGAATCCTGGACCGTGTACCGATACGAAAGGATCAGTTTAATCGCAATCGGAGAATCTCGTGGAGGCTTCCCCGTGTCAAGGAAGCGTTCGCGTTCTCAGCACGGACAACGACGTTACCATAATCGCCTCCGTACCGTTCGATACCTGGCATCGATCGTCGCCGGTGCCCGTTTGCCTATCAGAAGCATCGTCGTTTCGCCGGGGTAATTACACCGGCAGGATAATTTGCAATACGCGGTCTTCGCCATCCATCGTCCTACCCCTCTCCTCGATCTCTCTTCTTCGGTGCATTGTTTTCCAACTCGGTCAATCGAGATGTCCTTCGATCGAGGATCGGCCGAGATAGGATCGAAATCTCAGGGTCGCTCGACCGCTCTCAGGACTCTCCGTTGCTAAACGGCTCGTTCCATCGAGACTCGTCGTGTTATTCAACTGCACCTTCCATCGGACACCTGTCCACGCTCACGGAGCGCTTCGATTCTCAATTTATTGGAATCCTCGTCTCATAAACCGTTCCTTCTGTCTTCCCCACGGAAAGTTCTACTGTCAAAATTTATTGGAGTAGACAACGATTCGACGGCTGTCTTCTCTGGATATTAAGATGTGATCGATGATCCTTTCATTGGACAGGTGACTTCGAAATCTAGAACACTTTGGCGCGCTTGTAAGAATTTACAATTGCTTGAAGGATTTTACAAATTCCTCGACTGTCGCCTCTTTGAAATCATTAAAATATACAGACATGTTTAGGTAGACTAAATATTTTTCTCCGTCTTGTTAAAAAAAGAAGTTAAACATCGATATGGTCAAGGGACAATTTCTGTAAAATAGAAAGGGACGTTCAGCGGTTGTGAGGAGATCGGTGGCCACATGGAAAGAGGACAAATCGATGGAACAGATTCCCATGAACGGAGGCCGGAGCTCGAGGCGAGAATCCTTAATATCCCCCGCGATCAAAGACACTATGAGAGGCCAACCGATTCGTCTAGCGGAGCCTATCGTGACGATAATGAAGCGGCGTCGTCGGTGGACGATCAAGAGGATCCTGTGTGCACCTCGCCGGTGCAGCATGTAACGGTTATACTAGATGCGCGTTCCCTTGGACCATTCTAATATCAAGGACTCCAAGACACACGGAGACGGAAGAAGGGTGGGGGCGGTAGGAGCAAATGCAATCGACCCCTGACCCGGCACGCTGAAACCTGGAGGATATCTGACTCATGACGCGCTCGGCGTCCTATCGTAGCGGCGCGTCATCGCGCGTACTCAAGCGGTTCGTCTTACCGAGCGGAACGGGAATCCTCGCTTGAAAACCGTCCCGTGGACCAACCTCGTTAATCCACCTCCTAATAATGGTAACTTGATAGGTGAAGCAGCTGCGCGAGTCACGGCACTGTCGTCTCTTGTGTTCTGGAGACCATTCTCGCAATTTTGGGGCCCTTGTCACGTGGCGCAAGAAAAAACTAACACTCGTACTTTGTCGCGAACGAAATAGAAGACAGAAACTCGCGAAGAGATATATCTTATAACTAATAAGGCAAGGTGAAGCGAAAATGAGTTGTATTCGTGGCTAAAGACAACTTTTTATTATCATTCTTACAGTGGCTCATCGGTTATATATACTGGGTCTTATCGGTGTATCGTGGGGGGTATCGATTGGGTCTCAGGTGAATTGTATAGTGAATCGTTTTTTATCGGCGTATCGAGTGGTGTCTATAGATTAAGATTACATCCTCATTCTGTTAATAAAACAAGAGCAAACAACAAAAATTTTCCACATATAATAAATGCCATCTCCATGTCATTCAATTCTGTAACTTTATATTTTCATTGGAAGATTTATCTTTTCCTAGCATCGTAAAAGAATCAGCTTTCGAACGATCGGTCCTGCTGAACTCTATATCTATTGTATTTCCAGGGACAAATTGACCGTCCGAAAGAGGTTTCACGTTCCGTTCATCGAAAGTTTGCGGAACGTGCAATCGAATCTAAGGGAAGATCTCTCCCGTTCCACAAAGTGTGCAAAACAGCGGGACCGGCTACGTGATTCGCGATCGCAATCGTACGCGACTGGTTACGGTGTACGGGACATGATTATTGCCCGATCGGAATAATAATTGTAATCATCGCCGGGGGATAATGACGAGGTGACGACGACCGGCGAAGCTTCGACTCCGTGGGTGACACACGGTCATCCACACCTTCCCGTTTGAAATCGAATGTCTTCTGCGGGACTGTGAAAGAAAAAGGAGATAATTTGGTTCAGGGATGATTGATCACAAGCATGGTTGATCACCGGGGCTGAATAATAAAACTATGGAGACTAATCGCTCGGATGTCTATACAAATTTCGAATTTTGCAACGTGAACAGCAAGGAGGATTAAGCAGAAGCCGATTTCTGTTGTTAATGGCCTCGTCGCGTCAGAAATAGAAAAAGACTGGATCACATCTCGTTAAAACTTTTGTTCCTCACAGTACAGAGCATCCGCAGACTGCTCGTTATACTATTCATTGAATCATCTCATGAATTGATCAGCACGGTACAAAAGTCCTGACTTTGTTCGAGCATACGTTATCTATTATTTTTAAAACTGTTGTGTAAGCGCCACAAAAAATCGGCTGGGCAAATGAAAGCACCGGTAATCCAAGTTCAAGGATCGATCGTTTAACACTCAAACGATTAATCATGTCTAAACGAGTGGCCACAGAGGCGAAAAAAAAGAAGCAATATGCAACAGGAACGAGGCGACTTAATAAACTGATTTTACAGCGAGCAGAATCTTCTACTAGAAGGAGGGTCTTATTGTGGAGCTGAATTGTCAGTGACAAACAGCCATCACCGACCAATTAAACTTGCAAATTCGCGAACGTTTACTGCTAACGTCGATCAACGCACTGATCATTATTCACTGACACGACGAAGTCGATCGGTCGCGTGAACTGTCGGTTTTTTCGACATTCCGGATGAATTCCGAACAAACAAGATGGCGGCGATGACGTCCGCGATCTCGCGCGCTTTTATAGATCAATTTAAAGGTTAGGCTTGTTAGAGCCTCGCCTTGAACCTTCGATCCTTTTTTCCTGCGGTCCGGTATCCTTGGATTTTTGCTCGCGACTTTTTAGAATCGTTCGCCAGTTACTTTGCATTTCACGGATGCCCAAGGCCGCTGTCGATCCGGCTGGGATCGACCCGCTTTTCCCGATCTTTATCTCCGAGCCTTTTTCATCCTGCTCCGTAGATCGCGATGATCTTTCCCGGGATCGTCGTTGATGATTTTCCCCTTCTTACCAACCTTCCGTTCCAATCCGATGGCTCAACTTTGTTGCGAAGAAAAACAGTGGTAAGAACTATGTGACCATTCTAAAAGTTTTTGTTGCTTCAGAAAATATGAGTATAACTTTTAAGAGGAAGCGTGTTGAATTGTTCGAAGAAGTTGCACACAAAAAGAGGGGAACTACAGCGATGACTAATTGTTTAATTAAATTAAACATATACAAGCGCAAGCAATAAATATTGTTGAATTTCAAGGTACGTCTACATAACAGATTCATTGTGAAACTAAGTCTCCATGCAATGATTACAAAATAGTAGTAAATTGGATCGATTGTTATTCCCAGAAGGTCTGGGAATCGAAAAAATCGAAACGGAAATGGAACAAAGCGTGTGCGTTCAGATTCATGGAAGGAGTTTCGAGCTGGCTAGAATCAACAGAGCTGACCCGAAATTATGCAAATGGCAAACGGTAGCCGATCGTAACAGGGACCTTGATTCCCTGGATCATTCTTTTTTTTTCGACAGACCGAATCAGTCCAAGTCAAGGTTCCGTAATTGCGAGGTAGTAACGATTCGAAAGATCGAGACGGCTGTCGACAATTAAAGAAAGAAAAATAGAGAGCAAGGAGCCTGGAACGATCCTTGGCGATCGTCTCGATCGAAGGGGAAAAAGCTCGGCCGCGTCACGGCTGCAAGCGGCGCGAGATCCTCGACTGTGCCGATTCTTAATCGATTAGTTCATAGGGGAAAGTGTTTATTACTCATTAGCAGCGTTGAAAACAACAAGGCGATCGCGATCGGTCGTCTGGGAAACCGAGTGCGGCCGTGTTCCTCGGGATGAAGGATTGAGATGACCGATGCGCGGTGTTTTCAATGCTGTTGTCGCTATCAGTGATCAATTCTACTTCGAGCACGAAAGGAACATTGACGTCCACGCTATTCTTAGATCGGCATTTTTCTTCCTCAGCCTGCGAGGGTATCAATACAGCCACTCTACTTGCATTCAGAGACGTCAAAGACTTGTCTCCCTACTCTACCTTACCCCTCTGCAGCGCTATTCACCCACGCTTCCGCCACAGCTTGGCCACGTGGTCACATGGCCAATAATTTCTGATTCTGCAAATGCATTATGATAATTCCGTTTTTATTGGTAAAAATTGTAACTACCGCGTCAAATTATAAAGGAATCAATTCTAGACGACTTTTAAGTTGTTTCTAAGACAGTTGAGTATATATTGATTAATATAGATATCTAAAGAACAGTGCCACATAGTGTGCAAACGTTGCAAAACTCGAATGAATGTATGAAAGGCTGCAACCATGTGGAATCCTTTGAAATTCAGGCATAAATCACCGGATCGGGTGCCTCCAATCAATTAGAAAAAGTGTACATTTCGCTTGCAATACTTTTCACTAGAAATAAGCCGAGCAATATTTCTGGCGACACATAACGTTGCAGTTTATTAGCGTAACGAGGAAGTCAAAGCGAGCTGGTATGGCAGGACGCGCAATAAATCGTAAGCAGTGGCGCGGGGTCCATCCCGTTTCAGTCCTTGTTACGATTAACGATCAATTAGGACTACTGGTTTGCATATTCAGTCGTAGCGGCGACGGTTGCAAACAAAAACAAAAAAATTCCGCCGACGTCGCGTCGTTTAAATCCATTAGCCGTCGATAAATCACCTATATTGTACTACGAAGCGTGCAATTTCGCTCGCCGCCAGGCAAACGTACGTTTAGAAAAACAACCGCGCCTTTTTTCCATCCGATGTTTATAGATTACTCTCGTTTGATGTCACGGGTTTTTTTTCTCTGCTCCACCGTCGGCGGCGGCGTATGTTCGAGTGCCATGCGGCGGAACGCGTCGCTCGGAACCCGTGATTTAAAAGTCACATCCAACCGGCAACCTTTTCTGCCGGCGCTGAAGATGTCCGAGTTGATGACAGCTGCGAGCCCGATATAAGGTCTCCCGTCGTCGGTCGCTCTCGATCGAATCGTTTAATCATGGGAAGTGGTTCGGTTCTAATTCGAGTGACTTTCACGCGTCATCGGAGGAGGACCGTTCCATCCCGTTGACATGGAACGCCTCAGTCTAACACCGAGCATTAATAAACGTTACGGACAGTTTGACCCATTAAACGCAAAGGTTACGCGCCGATAAAAACTGGCATCGAAACTCCTTTGACCGAGCAATCTTCTTAACGCGCTTTTTCAATCGGCGGGAATCGGCGCGGCTAAAGCCGGCCATAAATCCTCTTGTCACCTCGCGACGCTGTGGAACACTCGATCTAGAATGTTTGAATAATTATTGGGTTACTGGTATGATGTCGCTACGGCCATCCGCGATATTCATTAAATTAATCTTCTTAAAATTTAATTACGTCCGAAATTTAATAGAGAAATGAGGGGAATTAGCTGCGAAACGGGAGGGCGAGGTGGATGTCGAAACGAGGGAAGAGGAAGCGCCGGGGCGCGCGGTTCGGAGGCGGCTCGCGAGCGTCGCGTAATTACTTAAACGCGGCCGTAATCACATTGTTTGCCGGTAATTGCGCATTAATAGATGAGAACTGGGTCTGCGGCGGCTGCAGGGCTACGTCGGTCGGCTGACCCGCCTTCACCTTGCGCAATACCATCGGCGGTCGTGCCGGGTCGAAATATACGTCGGACGTACACCGTGGCGGCTCGTAATTCGCGAATTCCACGCTGGGTAACCGCTCCGGGCCGCCACGCCGGATTTCTCGGGTTTATCCTCTAAGAGCCGTGTATTACACATTTTTCAAGACGATGTTCACGCGAGGCCCCAGTCCGCTGTGTGTACCGTTCGCCCTTAATCCACGCGGAGCGGAGCGGTGCCGCGCGCTGCAAACATTTATTATTCTCGGGAACGCTTGTCGAGGCACTGTGTCTTCGGTGAAACTGTTATTTCGGAACCAGATCGTTGCAATTAGGTTTTATCGTGTCCGGCCGGTTCCATCGCCTGGTTTCAATTTGGTAGCACCGTTTCCTGCGCCGATCCCTGGACCCAGCACCTCCGTTAAGTCGCAGAACACCGTCCCCGTTATAACTGCTTCATCCAATTTTATACGCAATTAAAACCAAGATCAGAGAAAACGAAATCCTCGCCCGCTGTATAGATTTTTATAAATATTCTTCAGATATTCAATTTACTAGAGGAAATATGATTTAAAAATTTACAGCATTACTTGACGATTTTCAGTTTTACCTTTTAATATGTTTAAAAAAGCCAATTATTTTTGCCATTTAGAAGAAGTTTTATGACATGTTGTTCTATGATTTCTTGCGATGTTTCAAGCAAGTTTAAAGATCCCATGCTCGTAGAATTTCTATCTTTTATTAGCAAAAAATTGAGTTACATGACTTGTTACGACTCTATTTGAAATTAAATTTATACCGCATAAACAATGTTGAAAAAAGCGAAAAAATGGTAATCCGATGTTCCCCTTAAACAGCACAGAAATTTTTCTTTCGTGCACTGCATTTTTAGCCTTGCGGTGATAAAAAAGCAAAAGGTGATGGAAACGCGTACTTTGATTTTGCATGTTTGATGTGATGACTAAAAAATGCTTGGACCTCGTTCGAAATGTCAGCTGTGATCATATACCAGGAATTGCGAATTAAAATAAAGTTAAGTAAACACAAATAGAAGCAATGTCACCTCTATACGAGAAACGAAATTACTTCCCGAATGACCTACTAAGTGTGCACCATCATAAAGGATTTTAATTTTCATCCATTTTTGCTTCATGCTTAATTCAGCGAGCGATGTTTAAAAGACACAGAATGGTTGATTTCTCACATGAGGAATGTACGAGACTTCAAGGTTGAAAAAAGTGAAAGAAGTGGCCAATTAACCATACACATATGTAATCCTGTTTAAGTCGCACAATTTAGATTCGTATTTTACGACTCCTTTCATTCTATCATTATAATTGCACATGACATATTGTTCCCCTACCTCTTTGTAACCCAACAATTCTCTTCTTGCGATTATCCAGCTTTTTCAACTCCATATACTTCCCAGACGACTTTTACGTTGAAGAAAAAAAATTGCGAGACATCTTCAACGCCCAGATAGTTGAGGCGAAGGCTGTGGTAATGATTTATTTACATTTCGTCCGCGTTGCGTAGCGCGGATTGCGACACGAAAATTAGAGTTTACGGTTAAGAGAGCTATTAAAATAGAGTAACGATCCTAACAGCAGTTGCCAATAACGCCGCGAACATGACGAAACGTTCGACTGTTGCCACTCTCCGGCAGGCAACCTATCCAAAGATCACCCACATAATTCAGTGAGCGCTGACTGACTGACTCATCGATACCGGAACTTCGCGAAACCAGCGCCGGCGGAACGCATTCAGTCACGTCCTTGAACCTTGCCTTCGCTCGCGTAGAATGCACGCCGGAGTAATTGAACGAGCGCACCGATCGATCGTCGTCACCCAGAAGACGGATCGCTGGATCGTTGTGCAAGAAGCGACGCTCGGCCCGCGTTCATCCTAGCGACGCACTTGTCTCTCTCGCCGAGGTTTTACCTACTTCACAAAATTCATTTTCCCTCGAAAGTGAAGTATCCGCTATTGTCTCTAGAAAGGATCGATTTCAAAAAATCTTAGAAACAATAAATAATTATTTTCAATTTTGTAGACTATAACAATGAAATATTTTTCACATTTTATACTTGGTATGGTATAAAGAGGAACATCTCTTTCATACAGTTTTCGAACAAAATTAGCATGACCCAATCTATACATGTATTCATAACGACAGTAGAACAATGAATTTCCTTAAAACAATAACCAAAAATCTGATTGTTTCTAGGAAACTTGTCGAAAGTCTTTCCTTGATGATAATTAGATAGTAATAATTTAGTTGTTGGTTCGAAGCGAACCACCCAGTATGCAAGTATTCGTGACTCATACAGGGATGTTAATCCAATAGCCACGATCTCGCGAGGAATTCGCTGAAGAAGATTTTATGCCTGTAAGAATTTCATTCTTGGAAAACGTTTAGTGCCGAGGAATCTCTTGTAAAAGTAAAAGCAACTTTACGAGACGAAACTGTACGAGGGGGCTCTTCTGCATTTCTATAGACTCGATAATAGGCTGTTAAACGTCGAGGAAAAATGGCATCGAGTTTGTTCGGACACGGGGAACAGGATCAGGAAGTTGCGAACACATTTCCCAGGAAATCCGAGTCCCGATTGTGCGGTATACGAGGAGTCTTGTAATCGGCTGATCAATCTTTTGTCGCTGTTGAGGACGCGCTCGATCGTCGTCTCCTAATGCTTTCCAGGGAATCCGGTGATCATTAGATCGGTGGAATCGGAACGGTGGCGTTGCCGACGCGGTTTATATGCGTCGTTTCAACGTGGGCCGCTCCGGCAATCGGAAAAAACGTATTACGAATGGCTCACAAATTACTGCGCTCGCTCAACATCATTAATTAGAGAGCATGACTCACGCGTTATCGAACGGACCACGGCGCGGCGCCTCTCATTGCTGATACGTCGCTCGGCTGTGAACGAGACTCGGAACGCCCGAGTTCCAGCTATGATTTCGTAATCGCACCCTTTTCCCGACTGTCTGCAGGAAGGACACGCGTTGGATGATCTTTATGGCCGGCGAAGTTCGTATCTCCTGCGAGGGAGAGGCTCAGCTTTTGTGGGAAGTGGTGAAACGAGCTACAAACACTCGACCGAGTGATCTCTCTGGTGGAACGGGATTCGTCGTTCAGGGATTTTGTAATAATTATAGAAATTACTATGGAACGTAGTCGAAACACATCCACTGCTTCAGAATTTTAAATTATTACAAGGAAAAATAATTTTTTGTTACAGGTCGATGGTAATTCTTCTTAGTAATTCTTCTGCGGTACAAGAACATGAGTAATGATTTTTAACGAGTGGGTTACATATACATAATTAAATAACCAACACGTTTGTAGCAATATATTCACGATTAAGATAAGAACAATATTTATTAGTTTGGAGAAAGTGATCGACCGATAAAGTGATTGCAGTGGTACGTAAGTATATGTGGTTTTGGGTAAACAAGTTCTTTTTTGCAACTTGAATATATTTCGTTTATATGTTCTTTGACTTCTCTCTCGTCGCATATGAATGAAAACATTCGAAACGAATGCATACTAAAATAATCGAAGGAAGTATCTAAAAAAAAAACGAATTAATGATTCTCGATGGCCTTTTAAATTGATTCCACTTACAATTCTAATCAGATACGCAAGAACTTATTCTTGAATTATAAATCTCCGATACCTTCTGGAGCGTATATAAATGTGTAATAAATCCAGAACCTCTAAATAAGGAGCAACTTTCTCGAAAAGTAGCTTCTGGTTCAGTCAGATTTCGGAGCTAAGAAAGCCGTCAATCTCTTCACGGTCTCCCATATTATACGGAATATAATTTCACCAAAAAAAAAAAAGAATAAAAGGACATGTTCCGATACCGAATCGGGTCTCTGTCGAGCCGCTTTCACCGTTCGAATTTTTTCGTCGATGAAATAATTATTATTAAATGTTTAAAGTCACATTTATCCAAAGGAATCATTAGCAACTACATCACATTACGTTTCAGTTACGATTAAATATTAATACAATTATTAAATAAATTGAGATATCGATAAAATCGTATGCGGCATTACCGAATACTTCGTGTAGAGTATTTTCTCTTTGGGACAAAAAAAATGTAGTTCCAAGAACAGCAATAAAGAAATTTACTTATGGTTATTTTAATATGTGTCAGCATAAGTTTTATTTTCATACAGGAATGTTTGCAATCACGTAATATTGTACACTTTGAGATAATTAAATCAAAAGGAAATTTGGCTTTTTACTGAGGGTGACCTACTCCTTTAATTGGGGAGGATAAAAGGGTGTAGGTTTGAGACGCAGGATACGGCGCGTTATGCCGCGTAATGAGAAAATCTTAATTACGCGCGTGACACGCACGCCAGCACGTAATCCGCGCGTGCAATAATCCCGACACAATTCCCCGCGTCGGAACGCATCGCGCCGGGACGCCTCTCGGCATCGACGCGACGCGTAGAACGAATCGCCGTCGACGCCGACTTCCCCGTTCGCGTCTGTGAGAAAGGCCATGCCGGAATACGCGATTAGGCTCGAAGATGAGAACGACCGGCTCTGGGAATCTGGGAAAATCCCATACACGCCTTAATATTAGGTTCAGTTATTAAACAACCTATATCTAACGGCAATTGAAATCCAGCTTTGAAAAGATTTCGGATGAATCTTATCCTCTGTTTCACCTGTTCATGCTTGCGCGACACTCATCCCGTGAAGAACACGTGCTCCCCGGGAGATTGAATTAGCAGTGTTTATAGATGGTGGAAAAAAGCAGGATGCGCAATCACGGAGGCGTTGATAAGAGCCGTTTATCCATCGGCGTAATATACGGTGGCGATGCTCTTATTAACTACCGGTCTTACTCGCGCCTAACACGCACCGGGAGCCTCTAATTACGAAGCGACACGGGCGCGCGCGGCCACGCAGAAAAACCGATCGCATTACGTACGATAATCTCGGTCTCGGGCGCGTAAACGAGCTCCGGTGTGTCGGCGTGACATGAAAAATAACCGGCGCAAATTGACCGCGTCGATCGTGCTAATCGCGGCAAAACGCTTGGCTCGATTCGACTCGACTCTACTCTACTCGTTCGCTCGCCGCGGTCGCTTCCCCGCTTCCGGCGGATAAATTAATTAGCGTAATTAGTATATAAATCGACAGGGATAGCCGGCCGTCACGCTTAATCGCGGCTAACGAGTCAAATCGAACTGCCGGTATCGACGCGCGTGTCATTTTCTTGTTTGAGCGAGAGCGAGACGCGTGGGATCGCGACACGCTTGATTTCTCTTTACTCGCGCGCGCTTTTTCTCCGTTCTTTTTCTATCGACGATCGTGACCGCCGATAAACCTACAGCTTTAATACTAATCGATATCCCTTTTTTGTACGCCGTGATTGATACGTCGAAAGTAGCCCCCAGCGTTGAAAACGTTTTTCTGGGGTAAAAATCGATTTTATATAAGTCGCACGAAGTTAAGTTGTACCTCGTACAGATAGCAGACGTCGTATCCGACTGTCAAATAAATTAATGAAACCATAGAACAAGTTAATGCACTCGCCGAATTAATTCTTATATCGACAGTTACCGGTGATTCGATCTCTCAATCGCCGATGGTTCCACTTACAGTGTGGCACGTGAAATTTATGCAAGGCTCGCAGCAGTTCCCAGAGAATATTATCATTAATTAATTCCGACGATTTTCGACCGGGTAATTAATTACAGCGGAGCCGGACGATAAATCTACCACGATCCCGAGATAGGTTAATGCTTGTGCACCAGATTTTTACAGCATCGTAGAATAATTATGATCCGCGCTTTTTTGCTGGGCCAACGGTGTCCGTTAGCGGTCGGCGAATCAATCAATATTTGTACTTTCGAAATTCGTGAGCGATGGTTCTCCTGTCTTACAGTGCAATATTATTCATTAACCATTTCAATAAACCATTGTTACCAACACTAACATTTCATTGTACCGTCAGTTAGCTGTCCATTCCATTACTTCAGATTTTGAACAGAAAAATTCAATTATTCGATCTAAATTCTCAATATTTAAATAATTATATGTACAAGTATCTCCAGCGACTTTTATACTTAATGGAGATAATTTATTTTAAGGGGGCCGTAAACAAGAAAGGGTAGGGAAACAATGTTTTACACGGTTCCAAGCAAGCGTTAATTTTTTGGGGCACAAAACGGAGGGTATGCAATGTAGAACACGATCCGACCCCTAACCGGTGCATGACGTGACCCCAGGGCAAGGAATTTATTGGAGCCCTGCACCTGAAAGTCGCTCACCTGCCAGCTGGTCCGGCTCGATGGAATTTTGTGAGGAACGGGCCGGTGCACCCATGGAACCCATAAATTCCGGGAACGTACTTCGCGCTAAATGGGGTGGAACACCATCTTGATTGTCAGAAATATTCGAGGGCAATTGCTTCGACGGTTATCCGATCAACGATCGACACTCGATACCCTGAACGATATTAAAATTTCCCTTCCCGATTATCCTCGGGGTGCTCCCTTGGTACGGCCGTCTACAAAAAGTTCCGGAGAATGTTGTTTTGCATTCTTTTAAAAATACGCGTCTTTTGTCAGAACACTTTTTTAAATTGCATAGTGATATTGTTGTTATAAATGCGTGAAATACGCAGTTCAATGATCATCAGCTGTTAAAATAGAAGCATTGATGGATCAAATTGAGAGTGATCTTACAAACACTTATGTACAAAGCTATTACCCAAATCAAACAGACACATTGCCTTCGGCTCTGTCGAGGCACGTTCATCCATAAAAGTCAAGTTTCGAATTCTTTAGCATTGCCACTTCAAGGCAAGACAAGTCGAAGACACCATCGAATGCCGAAGAGCATACGGGCAATCTCGGAGACTTCAATGTCAGGTCGAGTCAGCTGACTCCGCGGTCGGTTCGATTTCTGACCCGATTTCGAACCGCAACGTTCTGCTGGCATTTATCACTGTCAAGAATATGTAGCTGATAAATCGCCGTTTAATCGCGACAGGAACCGACCATCTGGTGACATGCCGAGCGGTTGCTATCTCGGAAATGAGTTGAAGAGAGAGACTGAGAGAAAAATATCACTCTCGCCGTCGGTCGCGACAGGTACGTAAAAGGCGTCCGTGGGACTTTCCTCTGACTTGGCAAAAAGCTGCTCCAGTTTACCATCCGCGATTGCGGCCGGAGAGGACAAACGATCGCGCGCGGAACCGGCGACGACGGCGCAGACGAAGACGAGGATGGCGGCGACCCAAGCGCGTACAAATCTTTGCTGGAAAAAAGAGGAGCGGCGGTTTAGCAGGACGCGCGGAAATAAATCAGCGCGGCGCTTCTGCGAGTACTTTCCCGTTGTGAGGTCGACAGCCCAGGGCTCTACCGCGACCGAAGGGAGCAACAAAACGAGCCGGCGTCCGCGCCAAACAAGGTTTAATTGCCGGAGCATTGACATGCGTGCGGCTCGCCCCTCGACTCTACGCAACCGCGCCTTTTGTCTTCGGCTTCGTGGAAGTTCTGCGCCGCGCGGCCGCCAGAAAAATCCACGGCCGTGTTTCGCAACCTCGCGAAAACGCGCGCTCCGAGAAACCCGCACGGCTCCCTGGAAAATGTGGCTCGAACAAGCCGACGCCCATAACTTCGGCTGTGACGCGATCGATGTCAATGCCGCATGGCGGTTCACGGTTTTTCACCGTACGCGAATAGAACGAAAGGCACGCGGAAGACACGTACTTGTAAAAATTGTATCCTAGTACCTACAATGAAGTTCATGAATCCAATGGAAGAACTAAAATGCATTTTACTCTCCGAAATGGCCTACGTCAATTGTGATGCATTTACTCCATCTTGCAGGTAATTAATGAATTATAGATTCATATGCAAAAATAAAAATCATCTGTATCAGTTACAAATCATATAAGTCAAATGAAAAGTTCCATCTGCAACTGCAGACCCCACTTGACATCCAGTTGACATCGATCCTGACACCTCTTGACATCCACTTGACATGTAGTATAATATATAATACAACTAATATTAATATAAGACAACTTAAATTAATTTAACATCTCATAGTATTTTGAACAAATTTTCGCTGTATCATATAGATCATACAACTAATTTCTTTCGATTGTATGAACTTCGAGATTAAAAGTGCCTTCAAATTCACTACTTCATTAACTTTGTATTATTGTATTTAAATGAACATATATTTAATTAATATTGTGTGAAATACACACTTACCTGCAACAACACTATCCATAATCAGTTTTCTTGAAATAGCTTCAGTGAATAAAAATTTCACTTCAAACGTTGCTAATGCGGACAACAAGGTGGAAGGTACGAGCACTGCACTAAATGACTAAACTTAAAATTGGGAAATACCGACGGTTATTGACCCACCAATATTCAACTTTTCCAGCTAACAACTCATTTTTATCTTGGATGAATTTGACGTAATCGACCTTTGGCCAGTTAAATCGGCCAAATGCCCCTTAGTGCGACGGTTCGCATGGTTTCGCGAGTGTATAACGCATTAGTTTCGGCTTGGACGGGGTTCCTCGGTGCTGCGTTTGAATCGTTGGCCTGGGAGCGAAGAGTATAACACCACCCCCGGCCTTTCGCCGGTAAAGATGCCGCGGATTACGGGATTCCTAACTTCTTTCGGTCGCCGCGTAGCGTTATTCTTGCCTTCGAGCAAGGTCTATCGCGGGATCGTGAGAAAAACTAGCGAGCGCCGATTCAAGCCGCTCTTCTAATTCATAAGGAGGCTGTTGCGAAGCCTGCCCGCAACGTTTACGATAAAATGACATAATTGTGATGAATTTACCTCTATCTTGGCTCGTTTGAGGTCTATATCGTGCAGCAGACACAAATTACACCATCCGATGCTCGTCAAGGATAAAGTGTGAATGTTATAAAAATCGGTACTCGACTCTTTCAGGTAATTCTAGAGAGATCTATATTGTACTCGTACCCGTGATTATAGCCCGCAACACCGTACACCATGAAAACGTTCATTCTTTTTCACGGCAGGCGGTCATTACCCACACACTCGCGGCGTAATCCGATTTTTCACAGGAGCATCATCGCTTCCATTAAAAATTACCGTCGTTATGTCCGGAAAGAATTAATCCGAGAGCGCTGATCTCTGAAACACAATTACACTCTACGTTCACTCAACAATTTGTTCTTTAGACATTTATCTATTTTAATCCTCACACGCCTCCTTATATTCTTTATTTGTTTATGATCATGTTTTAAAAATATGAGAATATATATCAAACAAAATTGGTGGAGTTAAAGTGAAAAATTAAAATGAATAATTATTTTTTGGAAAGGTCAATACGATTAACTTTAAAACTTTATTGTTCGAAACTTAAAAGCGAAGTTTACAATAGGATTATTCGTATTGACTGATTGACTATTACTGAAATACAGTCTTAAAATATTTTTATCAATTTAGAACGACTGGTAAAGCGTTTTTGGAGCGAAATGATCGCAGTCGGTGGAACGAAGGGGATCGCGGAATTGATTGCCGATCGTGGCCGATCGACACGATCGAACATACGAGTACAAAGTTGGTACACACGGTATCGAACCGGCGGATCTCTATTACCGGTAAAACATTGCCAACTTCCCCGGAATGAAGCGATACGGTGTGCAATAGAGAAGCCGGTGGAATCGTATCGACGACGACAATCGATTCTCCCGATCCCGAAAGGACTCCGGTTAGTTTCTCATGATGCGCCATTCTCGGGTCTAGGCTGTCAAGGAACTTTCACGGCCCTGAGAGAACGTTCGGTCCTTGACCGTTTCCCGTGATCCCTTTAATAAGCGCGATATGGAAAGCAATCGGAACGCGGCTAGTCTTCTCGCGCGTGTTAATCGCCACCGTGATCGAACCGACACGCGATGAAAAATCGCGTAATTGTTCGCTACCATTAGGACTTAATTGTGAGACCGGGTAAGCCGCTTGTGAAACCGCTCGTTCGAACATTAGAAGAAAAACACGGACTCTAAAAACGCTGTGCGGCTCATCTTACAATCTTCGTACATATCTCTATATCTGATCGGTGTTTTTCTTCTGTTCATCTCTCTGCTGTTTTCTTATATACTTTTTAATAAATTATGATTTTATCTTTCATTGATAGCCATTAATTGTTTCAGCCCACTCCAATATCGATGAAATAAACAAGAAAAATATTTATACATTTATAATTATAGATTCTTACTCGATTGATAATATATTTGCAAATTTTTGCGATACAAAATAATTTATTAAATATTTCATATTCGATAAACGTGGCAATCTATTAATGGATTTCAGTGCAGCATTGAGAAAAAGCAATGTTGCTTAAAAGAGTCCTCAGAAAAATCGTGATATTGTATTTCTTACGATGACTAGCTGATTCGCAATCATCGTTGCTGCTGACATTGACAAATTTATTAAGAAATCCTTAGCTGTTAATCATCGGTTCTTAAAAGACTATTAAGAGACCTTGGTAGGTGTTAATGCTTATGAATCGTTGTATACTTATTTTTAGCTTGAGGCTTTATATTTGTAATTTGTAGTGATCATAAAAAAATAATGGATTACACACTTAATAGAATTTCATTTTTAATTTCCTTGAAAATACACTTCTTTGTATCTTTTTGTGTGTTTCTCTGTTCTGTCTCTCTCGTAAAAAAGAAGGGTTTGTTTATTGTAAGTACATTAAACAGAGTTACATCTCGAACCAAGAAGACAAAGACATGTAGAAAAAGACAGAATAAATCGTCATCTTCGAGCATGTTCAACCTAACGAAAGCATCTGCGAGGCGTTAAAGAACTCACGTCAGAATCTCGGAGCTGCCGACCGGCTTATTATCTGCGAAACAATAAAATCACCCGATAAGGATCAACCGTGGTCCGCCGGCGGGCTCTGAAATATTTCCTCGGTCGAAGGCGCGGACGTAGCCGCGATGTCCGATTGAAATCGATTTATGGTCCAGCGACAGACGAGATATCGCCCGGGGCGGGGTCGAATCGAGACGGAACGAGACGAGACGAGTTTCGGGACGTGGGAAGAACACTTGATTTTTTCGTTTCCCCGTCCCCCCGCGCACCTCCGCTCGCCCCCATATAGCCTCGTCAACGGGAGGAGATACCGTCGCTGATTGCCAGGTGAGCTGAGGTGAGTGGTGAGCGAGCGGGTGAGTCAGTGAGTCACCTTGTAGGAGTGGTGACTGCGAGCAGAGCTCGCGATCGGCGTGATCGGCGGCTCGCCGATCGTGTTTGGAGTCCAGGTCGGGCCGGACCGGCGCGTTGCCTTGTACACCGTCAAAACGAATGACGTCCCGACGTTTTACACGACGTGCACGAGTTCGTCTCTTCCGCGGACGGGCCAGTATGCGAGCCGATCGGCAGAAGGAACCGAGATCGCACGACCTTAGGCTAGCTGTTCATTTGAGAATGGTACTAGCTGGCTCTAAAGAGCACGCAGGTGGACGCTGCGTGAAGAATGATTGCGAGCATGGTTCTTCAATGTTTGATAATGGTCCTTCCTCCTGATGGGTTAGGGGGATCGTTGATTCTAAAGGATTAGTCTACTACAAGGTGACTAAGCATTGGAACATTTTTTTTGGGTGAAATGATCGAAGTAAACGATAAATCATTGACAAGCCAAGTGACTTTCCACCCATTAGTGTACTTATATTTTACTACAGAGTTTCTGAGAGATCAATATGATACCCCTTTTTGGGTGTGGGAGAACCGGCAGAACCTGTGACCCCAGCGACACCTTCTCGAAAAGGTGCACACCGGAGACCGGGGGTACCTAAACTCCCACACCCAGGGTACCAGGTGATCTGGGCCCTTTTGTCTCACACTGATTGTGAGTTGGAAAATCCCCACTCTACGACCCGCTATCCGCATACTGCAAGGGTGGATATGCCTAATTCCACTCCTGTTCTTGGCTTAACCCTTAGCACTCGAGAGGCGCCTCTAAGACGTCACTAAAGATTGCTGTACTATTATTAAAAAGATAAAATAGATTATTAATAAGTTATATATAATAATAGAAATATTCTAGGTCAGAAGGTAGTTTGATTTTCGAGTTGAAATAGCTCCGAGGGCAAAGGGTTAAATGATAGCAAGCTCCTGGCCGATCATTTTAGTATCTAACAGAAACAAAATAAAATTCAACTGTACTGTCGAGGGTACAGCCCCGAAATGGATACTCAGCTTTAGTAACTGAAGCGGAAGACGCGGGGGAGATGAAATTCGTGGACGGTGCAATTAAAATCGCCGGTCGCGGTAAAGCAAATACTTTGTATCAGACCCTGGCAGCGCCGTTAAATGGCGTTTCTCATTAAACGTTGATTGCGATTTGACGGCCTTCGCGGCGGAGTTTCCGTGGCGTTTTAACGGAGGCTGCGCCGGTGTTTCAGTGCACGGCAGACTTTTCTATAGGAACTTGTTTACCGGTATGACTCCCTGGCACCCGTTGCCAACCATCAAACTCGGTTGCCGGACGATCGCGTGACGATAATCACGACGTAGACCAGTTAGCCGGCCATGGAAACGAAACCGGGATGAGTCGTGTGAACCGATTGCGCGATTAAGTGAACGTCATAGTGGCATTTAGCTGGGATCTGTCTCTGGACACCGGGTCATTCAGTTCAGGATTCTGAAGATACTGGTATGTGGTAGGCGACCGTTTCCAGCGACTTGAAATCGAACGTAGTCCGAATGGCATAATTCACAAGTATGACCATCGATAACAGAACATAGTATTCTACGTCTTTCTCCCACATCGTTCATCATGTGGCGACCTGTGCAACGAGCACACCGTCCGCCAACATACATTGTACGCGCGACGACGATCGTCCTCGGGAAGCCGCAGAGAAACACTCGAAGATCGGTTCCCAGGACGATCGTCGTTTGTTCTAACCATTGACGGACGAAGGCGAGAATTCGACAGACGAATCTAGGCTATTTACGAGCAGTCGCTCGCGAGAACTTGGTCGAAGCAGACCAAGGAAAAGTGAACGAATCCTCATTTATTTCACCCGTGCACCACAATCCCAAACTTGCTGTTCAGCTAGCAGATCTGCCACCTTCTCACAGTGTCCAACTTCATTTTCAAGATTCGAGAGGGGACGAATCCTCAGGTGAGTAGTTTTGCAGTGTCGCACACAGATTTCTCACGATTCCGTGTGCCGATGATCTCCGAGGCACGAGAGACGAGCAATTTCCCGGCGAGACGCCGGTAAATCGCGTCGATGCTTGCGACCGATCTCGGGCCGATACCTTTGAGCGTGAACCGGTAGTGGGTGCAGATGGGTGGACACGGCCACGGCGCGATTAGCCGGCCCCGATACGGCTATCTCCGTACAAGGGGCTGGCACGGCTGCACGGGGTTTCGCGGCAGGAACGCGCGCCTCGAATTCTTCCTGCTGCGGGTAGAAACGAGCGCGAGAGCGAGGAGGCGCTTCCGATTCCGAGCGGCAGATAGGGGCCCCGGGTGTCGGTGTCGGGTCTGTCCCGAAAAAAATCGCGAGGGCCGGCCGGCCAGCGAGCGGGTAAAAATCGCACGGGATCGGCTCGCCGAATGCAACCGAGAGGCCTTGCCTGCAACTAGGTGCCGCCGCTCTAGCGGTGGCGTCGCTTAATTAACGCCGGGCCGGTAGCGTCCGCGCGCTACCTTGCACTCTCCTAGCACCTCTCCACTCTCTGTGCAACACCGGCCGAGATCGCGAGATCGTGATAGCGGCTCCACCGACCGGCCGCGAGAGATCCTCTCTTTCTCTCTCTTTACCCCCTTCGGTTTTTCTTTTCCCCCTTTTAATGCGCTCCTCGGCGTCCTCGTTTTTTCTTCCGCCGATCTTGCCGATCGATGCGCCGCGATGCACGGCAACCCCGACAGCCTCCGAGCGTCCCGTCCGCCGAGCCGTGTCCCGTGCATCGATAAATTTCGGAATCGGCGCCTCCGCCGACCCGGGGCCCACCTAATTAAGCGGTTCGCCCCGTAATTACAGCCAATTAACGTCAAACTCGGCCGGCACCGACCGCTGACCGCTATCGCGCCCGGTGATTGCGCGCCCTTGCCTCTGCGTGAGTCGAGATGAATCCTACGGCACCGGCCTCTCGCGAATACACGCGACGCTTTATCATTTTTGCCAACGTATCCCTCGAGCTGTGTCTGATAAGCGAGGGGACGTTTCTGTGGATGCTGTGATGCAAGATGTAAAATCGTCAAGGTGGTCAAACGAGTTACATACTACGTTTCTTTATATTTCTCTATGGGCTGTTTGTCGCGCCTCCAACCTAAACGTACCCTAAATCACGATTTCATGCTTCGATAGAAAAGCAAAAATATAATTATCGCCAGAGTACTGAATGTCAGGTAAACGAGGAAGGCAATTAAATACTTTAAACATCGAATCAGCAGACTTGTTATTAAATATCAAGGCAATGTATTACATGTGAGCATAATATTCATCGTACCCTAAAGAGGTGTAGTTGGGTACGTTCCTCATCTCGGAACAAATTGCATAAACGAGATTTGATCGGGAGATTTGCCAGACAGTCCACCGTTATTCTGAAGCCGCTAATTAGCAGACTGCAGGTGTTTATGCAAATTAACGTACCTCTTTTTCCTCGGCTTAATTTGTACAACCTGTTATCAAACATAAATTTATTTGCCCCGTAATCAACATACCATCGGATTGTAAACGGGGTGAAAGCTTCATCGGATTTTATAAAAACGTGCTCATTGTAAATTCCAAGCGCTCACGTGTGAACGCGTAAACACATAATTTGGGACGTGACGATTGGACGATAATGTGTGGACGGAGCTTGCGACGTTAGCGAAGTCTTTGAATTGGACCGGATTATATCACATCAGATCAAATTAGACTTGATCATACTAATCGATGTAGATCCAACTGAAGATAACTAGAAACCTAACTAGACTAAGCTGGATTAAGCTAGGAAAAACAAGACCAATCCTAGATCAAGGTATACTTACTTAATATTAGATACATACTTAACGAGACCAAACTAGATTGAAGTAAACAGTAGGACTTGATGCAAATTCTTACTTTCAAAGGCAAATTCAATAAAATTGAAATCAGAAGAGACTTTGTCTCCCTGAGGAATGCTTGCATGCTCTGTTCAGTCTGTTGGCGGATTCTTAGTGACGGAGTTAGAAATCCGTTCGGTGGGAAAAGGTTAAAATCCATCAGCGTTGGTGTGGGTCACTGGAAGGCCTCAATTAAACGACTCGGAATCGCTGGCCCTGCGACGCAAGAAATTCATCCACCGTGACGAGCGTCCAGGCGAGAGCGCGCGCACCGGTACCGAGAGAGCCACGGCTCGCTCATTTATTCAGACACCCTAATGAACCGGGGGACGATTTCGACGGGCGTTCTCAGCCGTGGCCTTAATATCAGCCGGACGACCAGCGTTACATAAGCCGCGTGCACACAGACCGAGCCGAGAGGGCCGTGTATGCAGCAGAGACGTGACCACGATGCACGGAACGGAGACCGTGCTCGTGAGCCGTGGGCCGGCCCGGCCCGACAAAAATCCCATTAATTGCTTCTATGGTGATAAATTTCCCCCTGGCTCTGCACGATTCCACCTCTCTCGCTCTCTCTTTCCTTCTCCCCCTTTCCCTGCTCTCTTTCCTCTCTCTCCTCACCGCGGTTACCCTCGCACTCCCCTCGAACCTCTTGCCGCTGCATCCAGACCGAACCTCTCGGCTCGAGAGAGCTTCTTTAGCGACCATATCAGCCGCCTATGTTAATTTTCAGTTTAATAAGGTGCACCAGGAAGTGACACGGAGAGGCCGTGGCCGCTCGAGCGCGGTGTTCACCGCCGGTACGGCCGAATGCCAGGTGAAAATGTCGCGGCGGGAGTGACATTTCAATTAATGTTTACCGTGTTTGCGTGGGAAGGGACACGCTGGCAGGCCTCGCCGGGACCGGTGCAGCAGGTGCAAAAAGAGGACGACCGATCGGCGGATCTTTGCTACGCCAGCCGATTCGAGATCGGCCGTAACGGGATCCCGACCGAACCCGTGGATTCTGTAACATTGTTTCAATCTACCGGGATGTTCTACCTATCTGCCGCAAGCGGAATTTATGTAATCAGTTGCTGAAAGACATGCATTGCAGGATCCGCTTGCCCGATTCAAGGACTAATTATTTCAGGCTTCGCGGAAGTAACTTGTGAACAATTTTTACCGAATAATGACGCGTATATTCAAAACCTTGATAATCATAAATTAAACGATTCACGAACCACTTAAAAAAAGACTACAGTCGAAGCAAAGTAAAAAATTCAGATTTCGTTGGAGAAGGAAGATTTCTTCCTCGAAATGGAAGAGCTAAGTTTCTCCAAAGAGAATGCGATCGAAGTATTTTTCTCAGGAGGCGATTCTTGTGGCTTCATGTTGTTCGAGCGCCTCGAGCGAGTCTTAATTCAATTATTCGGTACGAGCGTTCTTAACGCCGGCTTGAGAGCGTGTTAATGATCGCGGAGTAAAGAAAGAAGACGCTTTTACTACAGAAACGAGAATTCCGCTCACGAAACCGTGCCTGACTCAACGTAATAATATCTGTGTCGCGGGTAATAAATGGCGCCGTCGCGGCATGCTGAACCGGGTAGTGAAATGATTATCACGCCGCGGCGTGAGGAGGAAGGAACGACGAAAAAAGAAGGAAGGAAAATCCGGGGTGAATCATCATTGTGCGGATGGAATGCTCCCCGGTTTCGCGCGCGATCGCCGCGCTCCTTTTCGCGCGCGATGTAAACGCGCGAACACGGCAGCAAGGTAATGAGCAACGACGGCAATAACGCAGGCGATAACTATTAACCAGATTGTTCGGTTAACGACGAAGGTGATGAGAAGCGTACGCGAATCACGTCGCGCCGGAGCGAGGCGCTTTCGTTTATCAAGGACGATGGAAAACCGACCAGCGCAACCTGCAATTCTAATTGGCGAGCGGGAATCGCGGCCGAATAAAAGACCAGCTGAGATGGAATTACGTGGAATCGAGACTTTCGGCGATCCACGATCTTCCGTACGATCGTACCTTGCGTGCAAATGGTGTTGCCGATTTCGCAAAACCCGGTGATTCGCGTTTACAGCAGCTAACTTGACCTCGTCTCTAAATTTCTGTTTTATTCGTGTGTGTCGTCCGCTAACATGAAATAATCATGAAAAAGTCAGCAGTAAAAATAGTATCTTTTTCCCGGGAGAAGCGGAATAGAAGTTTCGCTGGACCAGCGTAACATTTAATTGGGGAGACACTCGAGGCGCAGATTTTGTGGGAACGATTTTACGAATCAATTTTCTGGCGGCAATTTAACGAGCCGCGGGACGATTGCACCACGCGAAGAATTTGAGTAATTTGCTGCTCCCGTAGAAACGCTAATTACGATCCACGGCATTCCTAAAACGTCCCGCCGAACTTTCTCCCGGTCGGGCAAGAAACGGGTGTACCGGGCAGAAAAATTTCAGCGGGCGATCGACGACGGTCGATGCATTCGCGGGGATCGAGATACGCGCGCGCGGCACGGAATTTAAACGATATCTTAATTACCCGGACGCGCCGGGAAATGAGCGTACGGTGATTCTTTACGGTCGAACCTGTCCTCGTAGACGCGGCGAGGAGGTCCAATTTCGGTGAACAGCAATTACAGGCGTCGAGAGAGCGCACGTCATGGTGTGCGCCCACCTCCACCTCCTCCCCCGTTTCTTTTTCTTCGCATTTTTCTGCGCGCGCCATCTTATCGTGATTATCCCGATCATCGACACACGGGGCCTCTTTGGGACCAGACTCCTCCGGTACTTTCGGTGTGACGTAAGACGGTCCCCGGCCAGCTTTCCTCGGCGCGGGGCTTCTTCCACCCGAGGCGATCTATCGTTCGTCACGGTTCTCACGATCCCGATCTGCGCCAGTTTCGTCCGAAAATGGCGAACCGGGGCGAGCGTGGCCCCGGTGAGAGCACCGCACCATGGCCGTTGAAAAAATCAATTAATCTCAATCGAGGCGACCGCGCCGCGGAAGGGTAATTTCCAATTTGTCGCGGCCCCGAAACAGCCGCGCGCCTCTGCCCGCTGAGGATCGGGCCCCGTCTCCGAACCAACGAAATGGCCCTCCGGGGAATCACGAGCGAAAGTATCCTCGGTTAAGGGCATCGCGCTCGGCGCTGTCGTCGCCGCAGGTGACGATCGGTGATACCTTTCTGGGCAGACTTTAATGAAACGTGCGAAATTCATTTTTATCAAACGTGGATTATACGAACGTTTCGACTCGACTGCCGCTAAAATTCTTCCAAGTTCCTTTACCTTCTGTTTGTGAACGAGGACATGGTATGGTGCAAATATTTTTTATTATATTTTGCAATCTTTGGATCCTGTTGGGGTGAATTCAATAAGGTGTCATTAGTCTTCAATTTCATACATTCCAGCTCTTTGGAAAAATTTGATTAGCTTTATAAGAAAAATATTTAGATCGTGGGATTGACATCTTGTTCCAATATTCCAAGGGAGAAATCTATTATAAGAAAGCCATTAAAAATACTGCGTGCATAAAAGGCAAAGCTATAGAGGTAAAATGAATATTACCATCGAGCATTGTAAAAGACCGGTGGCACTCCTGGCCCGAAATGAATGAAATCAATTCCACCGGAGATGGTTGCGCGCATATCTCGGACACCTTCGACTGGTTCGACAACGAATTCTTTATGCAAATCCGTATCGACGACATCGAGCGATTATGCAAATTTTTTTTACTGCAGCATTGACAGCAACGATTCCGTATCGTTCGTTTGTTCGCGCGTTCTTTTGTTCACCTTCTTCGGTCCCTCGATCCTCCGACGTGCCTGGTATACTAGTAGAATGTGTCTGACAGTCTGATGTACGAATATTTTCCCGATAGAGATCTACGATATTCGAGACACCTAGGAATTATCACCGAGTACGCTTTTTGGAAAGAGACGTTCGAGGTTGGTGTTGTTTTGAATTATTTACGAAGATTCGTAGAATAAAAAGGCCATTCAGAATAAATATCGGGAATGCTTTTTTTTAGTAGAGACGTTTGGGTAGAAAGTTTAAAATTATGGTTGGATTAAGTTATGTCCGAAGATTTGCGTATCGAGAGATAAAATTTACAGACAATAATAAAGTAGTTCCTATAAACAAATATACACCATTAAATAATCATGTAAAAATTATCATTCATCAGTTTTATAGAATATTAAAAGATAAGAAATCTCCAACTCTCACAAAAATCACAGGATTCGAGATCGAAGTATAACTCACAACCGTGCATACAAATTCATAGACGGAAAAAGTGAATAAAACGTAGCATTCTAAGCAACTTTTACTAAAGTACCGTATGATCGATACTAGTATCGCGTCAAACTACTGATACAACCACATTCTGCGGCAATAAATCATGGGTCAGAATGTAGAATCATGATTTCGTTTATAAAATATTGTATGTGCTTGAGTCTGCGCTTTCACGCTCCGGGGCAACAAGTAGTAGAAACTTATTGAAATTCTACTTCCTTAATTATACAATCATTCTCGCGTTAATACACGCAAGTCCACGGTGTGTAGAATAAATATCTATAAAGTATCATATTTTTCTACAACTTCTAAAAAATCCTCGGATGTATGCTTTCTCGCTGAAAACGAACGATGCCAGAATGTGAAACAGATTGCCCACTAAGAAACATAGCAGGCTCTTGAGAATATTACCAATTTTTAAGGGGAAGACGAATATTTAAGGCGAAGTCTCGGATGTTTCAAAATCATTACCTCAGATAATTGTCTACATCTTTACATAAATATTTCTGTCATCTTAAATTTACCGTGGATAAAGTCAAGTTTTAATTTCTTAGCAGATTATGATGATTACACCGTCACAAAATAAAATTAATTGGTTACTAAAATTTTTAGCTTAAAGAAGTTTGAGCTGAGCAGTCAGCACAAAAAACGAACAAAGGAGTTGTGATCGGTAAAATATTAAAAAATGTGTGCGACCTACTTTCAAAGTCGGTCTACACCGCACAGATTGCCATAATCCTTATAAGCAATTCCTGAGATATAGGAAACGATTAATAAACTGGTGGGAAAGACCGTTGCACGCCGGAGACTTCAATGCCGCGCGAGAAACTTCAATGCCGCGCAGACGATGCTTCGAGCGATCTACGCGTTCGCGATCGCGATCGAATCTGGATCTTTCGCGGCCCATCAAAGGAGAGCATCGACGACACGATCGCGATAGGGACCGATTACCAGGTACCAGTTCCCGAGCCGGGAATAAGCCTCGATCCTGCACGCGTCCCGATCGGCGCGAGATGTGCTCGCGGACTCGAAACATGATCTACTTACCGCGGTAGCCGTTCGCGCGATCGCCAACCATAGATCGGCAAATGTATCGATCTACCCACGGTCGTCTAGCACGTATCCACTGTCCAATCACCGCCGGTACGTACAAAAGGTGCGGAGAACCGGGCTGCGAACGTGTCCGTGTTGCGAACGACCCTAACCGCATCTGTGTGCACCGTAGAAGTGCACTGCGAGTGCTGTATGCCGCAATACGAGATGCACAACCTTCATTAATGAGTCATCGGCCGAACTCGTCGGTTGATGCGCGAGCACCATTAAACGGTGCACTTTGTCGCTATAGTCTACACCCTGGCGACACTGAAGTCTATTGCGAGGGTTAAGAGGAAATATGAATGACATAATAATTTTACAAATCCATTACAGGGTACAGGAAAACGCAGATAGAGCAGACAAATTGGCAGCATGAAATACAAAAATGAAACAAATCACTCATTATACCAGACTAAATGATCTCAAAAACGATATAAATGAAATATTCAGGAAACATGTAACTGATAATATTAAAAGAATTTATGCACAAAAGTACCATAACGAAGGAGCTGATTTTGAGTGGCAAAAGTTTTCAAGTCCAATAAATCGTCAAATTCAAACGTCAATTTCTAGAATCAGAATTGGGCACTCGGAAGTAACCAATTCATTTTTGTTAAGTAAAAAAAAAAACATTATCTGCGATATATGTAAAGTACCAGTTAATATAAATCACCTTATAATTGGTTCATACGAACGAGATTCTCCAGTAAATCTGAGACGAACGATATCAATGCAGTCGCCAAGTAACTTGATCGTAAGCTCGTCGAATGGACAGAAATGGGCCTGAACATTTCAGTAACTCGCTCAAAGGAGAGGGCCGAGGGAGGTCCGAACGAAAGAACCGGGAGACGCGCCTCCTACGGAGATCTTCTCAAAGTAATCTTCTTCTCGAATAACTTTCCCCGGTAATTATTATGCAAACGTGTCCGTACTTTATAAGATCCTCGCTTCCTTAAAGATCCGCCGCTTTCCTCGCAAGTTTCGTCTTTCCTGTTCCATGGCCGTGTTCGCCGGCGCGCCGCGATCTTAAGAAATAGTCGTACGCCAGCGTATTATTATATAGCGCTTTAAATGGTAGCGATAAATTACGGACGCTGTGCTCCCCACGTTAACCGCAATCGCCTTTTAAACCGAAAGGCAGATTGTGTCCCTACCGAGCTGTACCTTCGACGTTGTTGCCTTTTATTTCGCAGCGGCCAACCTATTACTACATCCCTATTAACTTCCAATGAACGGTCGAAGAAACTGTTCCAACGCTCGTCATTTCGTTTCTGGTTTTCGCGATCTTTTCCACCGGAGAGAAAGAATTGCGATCCCGTGTTTCGCCGGTTACGTCATCGGAAAAAAAGAACGAAACGCCGAATCGGGGTGGAGAGTCGCAGTCGTAAAAAGTCCACTTGCCGGCGTTCTTATCTTTACGATCTATCGAGAACACTCGGTGAAAAAAATATTGGTCAACAATGTCCGCTCTCACGAGAGCACCGAAGAAATATGTCAGCAGCATTGTCAGCATCTTTATTAGCCCGATATTATGTTTCCTTATGGGGTGAGGCGCAATTTATAGGCCGACCGAGAAACTTCTTCCATGTCGGAGCCGTTAAACAGCAAGCCGGCGTGGATTACCAATCGCGACGTTTTAAGTATTCTAACGTAAGTATTGGGCTTGCGGAAAAAGTTGTGGCACTTCTCACTGACAGAAATGTAGCGGTTTTCAGTGAGAAACAGACGTAGATGGTTATCAAACATTTTCGATGTATCCACCCATCAGCTTTATCTTGTATCGTGTAACGCGCTCCAACTTGTTATTTTTATTTGGACATTTATTATCTACATGTATACCTATATTTTATTATATAGATATTATATAGATTTGTTATATATAGATATTATATAGATATTATATATATTATATAGATTTATTATATAGATATAAATTACATCTATATTTATAATTAAAGAAGCATAATTGTACAAAGGTGTTTTTGGGGCCTGAGTAAGCTTAATAAAAAAATTGTACGTAGACGGGTACATATTCTGGACCAAAACAGACATTAGAAAATTCAATAAAATGTAAAGAATTATTTTAAATTGCATGCTTTTAGACTACACACACGTAATATAAATTACAAATGATATTTATATTTCAGTCCTCTAAATCGTCCATTATCGAGGAGCCTATTCGTCTACCTGACGCGCAAAAAAGAAGAAAGCGCGTCTACACGATGTTCCTTAAGGACCGTAATTACCGTCGCGTCGTGTCCGATTACGATCGATTCCGCGGCGTTTTAAAAACAAGCAGTAACCTGTATTTATTCCGTGCACGAATTAGCCGTGCTCGGGGCGAATAAATCTTAATACGATCCCGCGTGCCCTAAATTCCCGTCGTCGGCCGGTCACACGTGTCCGGATCGAGAAGAGACGAGGAACTATAAAGAGCGATTCGACGGTTTATCAAAAGGCCCCATCACGGCCGTCCAGGACCCGGTCCGTATGAAAAGCTTTGTCCTTACCCGGCAGCGAAAGAGAAAGCAGAGAGAGATGAGCCTCTCCTCTCGTCCCGATCATTACACGAAATCGGTCCCCGAGATTGCGTCGCGGGGGTGGGGAACTGACGTTATAAAGTATGTTTCGATGTATAGCGTGCAGAGATCGGTCGGGAACGGTAGCCGCGAACGGTAGCGGCCTGCGTCGGCCATATAGGGAGGACGAGTTGGGAGCATGGTCGTGCCGACTCGCCGGTGAAAAATGTGTATGCAAATTAATAAGCCACGACCGAAACGGTCCGCGACACCTCCGCGAGAGGATTTTCTCGTCGGCCACCGATCCGCAGGTAGATGTACCCCCGTTTCATCCGTCGGCGATGTTGCCGAGACTTCCTGCTAGCCAGTACGACGATCGCCACCCACGACCGCTCGTGAATATACAATTTTGAAGTTGGAACTCATGTCCGCGGAGGAGATCGTTAATCGAGCCAACCGGCGCACTTAGGCGAATCGTCCGGTCCCCGACCACGGCCACCTAACGCTCTTCTCGATGCATTATCACTCCGACTCCGATAAAAATTACATTTTTGGTAGGTTCTGGTTGAGACATGCATCGTAGATCTTTCTTGAGAAACGTCCCTATGTTACTAGTTACGATGGTAGTGGATGAAGACAAAATCTCGAATATAGAAGTTTTACAGTCAGCCTCATGAGAGATAAACGGAGCTAGATGATACGTAATGAAAATTTTAGAAAAATTTCAAAAAAGTGTTTTGAAGATACATCCAAGTTTTATACGTGCTCAAAATTGTATCGAAATTGGTCGATTGATTTGCGAGTTATAAACGATTGAAAACTGGTAAAAATTTTTCATAGAAGTTCCACAGAAGCAGATATATCGTCGTAAGCTACCAGAATTTTTTGTAGATTACCAAACATTAGTAATGAACAATTCGATCCATTTATGAGAGATTTAAAATACGTATAAAAAAAGAAGAAACAAATTAAGGAAAAGAATCTACAACTCCGTCATGGCCAGTGAAGTGGAGTTTTCGTTGGGATTTCCACGGTGCAGTCTGCCGTGTGCTGATTTGAATAAATTTGAATAGTACAATGCGAAGGAATGCTACGAAATCAATTGTAATTGTTAATAATCGTAATACGGGCGCCGTGTCGCGGATGCGTTCTCCAGCTTCCCCTTGTGTCTCTTTATAACCCCCGGTTCTCTTCTTGTTCACCGGGCGCAGTACTCGCCGGTCGTGATCTGGTTACATTGCTACCCGTTATGTTGAGAGTTCGGAGTACATTCTTGCCCACTCCCCTGGTTCGGTGCATGCTCTCACCCACCGCGGGCTCTACGTGCTCCTTTCCTCTCTCCTTGTCACGGAATTTCTCTCTTTCTCCGGTTACTCGACTGGTACAGGTACTCGGAATACGTACATCACCCCGGTCAGGCTTCCTACTCGTTCTCTGTTCCTCTTCGGGATCCTCTTCGCCTTGATTCGTCCACCGTAAATAATCCTTTGTATTATCGGCGAGCATCTCCTATTTTATTTCTGTAGATAATTTCCGATTTTTACGATGTTGTATACAGAGGTGGATTTAAAAGCAATATCATTAACACGAGAATTTTATTCCTCTGGACTCCTTGTAAAAATTACGAGAATATATTTGTTGCGATTTTTTTATTCTACCACACGCACTGATAAATTTAATTGACGATGATGCCGTACATCAGCAATGTTGTTGTAAGATAATGAACAATTGAAAGGGGATCTCGTTTAAACAATTCGAGCTTCCAGCGGTCGGAGAATAAGCACGATCGGCTCTCGATTCCGAGTAAGCCTCGGAGAGCCCGCCATTAGAGACAGGCGGAAGTTTCTTGCCGATTTTTTGCGGTTCGAGCGCGTCACAGTACGAGAAGGCCGGCGAACTGGGATCAAAGCGCGCACACCGATCAAGGGCACCGATCTTCTGCGTGCCCTTTTCCAGACAATTCGTTCCGCGGGATTATCCGGACGGTATACGTCTGCCTCGAATCGTAATCAGAGAGATCGCTGTGCTCGTTTAGCGCGTGCTGCTGGCGAAACAACGTTTCTTTATTTGATAACCGACGCGAAACCTTGACGCGCAGAAACAGATCGCACGGTGAATACGATCTGCGATCTCCGCATCATAAATATCTTCACCGTCATGGGATTTACAAATCTTGGGTTACGGGATACTAAATGTCTCACTTTCTAATCTTTGTAATTCGAACTTGTTACAGTTGGTCAGAACAATATTCGAACTCCATCATAATTTAGACTGACCTCTTTCATGTTTCATGTGTTATGTTACAGTGCGTAGGTTACAGAAATGGCAAAATCATTGTTTTGCATCAGAGAAATTGTACTTTAAATTTTCTCTCATCTCTTACCAATCAATTTGTACATACATACATATGTGGCAAGTCTGACCATTTGTTTGCTCACGATTCATTCATTCTATACGAATGAAAGACATTCATACTATCTGTAATACATCATAAACCCAGAGTATTTAAAATGATCTAGAATCTAGACACCTATTAAGACCATCATTGCACATCAAGGCCACTGGCACATGTATGATGAAGTGGTTCAACTAGCAAATTCTGTTCACAGACACTACAATCACTATGCGCATCAACTCAGCTCCGAACGGTCCGCATACCAGGAGAACACAAAGCAAGCACAAGGTGTATTTCCAGACGACCAAATCTGCGAACGAGTCTCCGCTGGTTTCCTCCATTTTCAGGAGAAGGATCTCGTAAAACCTGCGAACGAACAATCGGAGGTCGACTCGAAAATTAAATCTCGATCCGCGGAACGATATTTATGGAGCCACGAGGGGGGGAGAGGAGCGAGACGGGAGGATGCGTGACGGGCGTAAAGCCGGTGGGGAGTCGTTCAGCGCGGGATGATTTTAAACGGCCGCCACCGACATCATTGTAAATATCAGCGGCTATATGGCCTCATAAACAACCCCCTTACTAGGTCGAGAACCGTGTCGTCTCAATCGGGGCCCTTTCCATTCTGTTCCTCTTGCTCGCGTGCACCCCACTGTTCGCGCTCGACGATACGCGCTCGGTGCTCGAGACTCTCGAGGATCCGAGTTTTTTAATAGCGCTCGTAAACGCAAAAGCCAGCCCCTTATCGGGCGCACTTAAACCGCGCGGATTCGAGCGTCATTAAAGGTGCGTACCGAATTTTTCGATCGACCCAGCACGATTTCCTCCGAGCCACAGCGCTGGTCGCCCGAGCTGCGTATCTCTTTGAAACGACTTGAACGAATTTGACGACAACAGGGATGTATATCTAATTCATCCATCAAATGGACGAATTTCGCGAATCTCTTGTTTAACAGTATGATAGTCCCCATTCATAGTACTGCTTATTGGGTTGGTACTTTTCCGAGTCTTCGAAGATTTGAAGGATTGGAAGGATTCGAAGGAACGAAAGGAAAATCCGAAACTTCGATTATCATCATTTCCGAAGTTTCTGAAAAATGAAAAGAGCTGATCTTTTAGCTAAGGAGGCTTCATCCTTTAGCGCTCCTTGTATTTCCTACATTCCTTTCACTGATTGCTTTGAGTCTTTCTCCAAAATTATGCTAGAAAACAGCCCCAGTTGTTACTGTTGAATTTCCACACGTCCGATCGCAAGATGGAATAAACTGCGTTGAAAACCTACAGCAAACTCGTTTCGATCCGCATTCTCAGCCACCTCAGGATATATCGCGAGATCTCGCAGTTCCCGGGTATCTTCAGGTACTCGCCGCGGGAACCTGGCCAGGTATCGCGCGTATTTGGTCGGGAAAGAGTATAAAGTTCACCTGTATGAACGTTGCACGCCTCTTAATGAGCCCGCTGCGTATCTAACGATAGTCTCGTTCCATCAGCCCGTGGCCACGACCTCGTAAACTAAGTTATTGCTCGATCCCGCGGGTTCAATCCTCGCCGGCTATTTCGGAGGGTGGAACGGGCATCCGCGGCAGACTACGCTCGCGGCCATAATTCCTGGCTCAGGCTCGTTTCCTCGCGGAGTTTAAACGCGGACCTCCTTATCGGTACCGGAAACGAGACGCCGCGCGTCCGACGATGCCGCGCGAACCAGAGTTAAGACCGGCCACGGGCGCCGTTAACGAGCAACTGACGTATCTCGTTCTCTCGCAGGGATGCGGCGATTAAACGGCAGTTTGTTATAATTGGTATGGTGCCCCGTGCATACGATTGCCCAGTTTATCCCCTCTTCGTTCTTTTCTGTTTCTTCCAAGCTCTTCCTGGTTCTTCTACCCCGGTGTACCACCCTTATAGATCTCAATTTTCCTGTCGATCGTTTCTGTATTTTATTCCGTCTCTGTCGAGCTTCCTTTGTCAGCAGACTGCGGATTTTTATGCAAAAATGAGAACGATTTAAATTTCGATCGGAAATTGTTCATTCGATAGCTTACTATGAAAGAACCCTCTCTACCAAGTTTCAGCCCTCTATCTCGCCTGTAAGAGTAGTTAAGGAAACCCAGGTTTTTTCCAAATTTTCCCTATTGAATTGCAGCTAAAATTTTTTTAAAAAATCTGATACATTTATAATATCGAGCCACATAATCGAGACTTTTTTTCCGATTTTTCAGTTGCAAACTCTGGCTGTAAAAAATCCCGAGAATTAATTTAATAATAAGGTTAATAATAAAATTGTCATCTACCCTGTCTCCAATTTTTGTTGGCATTTTAAAAATAAAAGAAATCATTGTCATAACACCCTCTCGATCAGTATGCGCGATCTTTGGTTTCGTATACGATTTTATTTCGTAAAAATGTGTTGGATTTATGGCACGAACAAATATACAGATAACAGACCTATATAGTATGTCGTAAAAGTATTTTCAAGACTGCTCGATCCGAAGTACACGTGTAAGTTATGCGCAACTTTCCCGTGTACTCTCTATTTGTCGGACAACCGGTATCGTTGTTTCCACGGGAGGATTACCATCAATATTTGTCTTAATTACCAAAAAATAGACCGTAATGCAGTTCACGATCCCGGGGCTCCACGGATTCCTGGCCGCTTATTCTTCGAATTGAATGTCCCAGGGAAGGAAATGAGCCGGCCGGCAATCAGGAACATCATAAAACCGCAGTTACAAGTTAGAATCCCATTCGGACGGACATGTGTCCCGATACAATCGTATATTCGAGCATAATCGTCGAATCTTCCGTTCGCGGGACGCGATTAACGAACCAGGGACCCACGTAGGAATGACGCTCGCTCGATTTAAAGGTGTAATAAACGAGCCACGGAGCAGCCATTCGGTTAGACCGCTTTGACATTCCGCGAACGAAGGTGTACGGGGAGTCGTGATTGGATATTAAGAAACGGACCGGCGGATGTACCTTTTTTGTTCGCGAGTTCAACGACCGGGGAACGTCTCTGCGAGTCTGCGTTTCCGATGAATCGTTCCAAATTTTAACGATCAATTCACTTTATTACGTAAGGGATTCCGTGTGGTGTCTGCAAAGTGGCATGAACAATAAAGAATGACATTCTACGGCAATTAAAGATCCTTGCTTGGTCGAATTAACTCTGAATGTTTGGCTTACAAGTACGCCATTTGTGTCAATAGTTTTAGTAAACAGACGAATTTGGGAGAGCCTATGGTGCTCGAAGCAGCACAGTGTGATTAAGGAATATGCAAACCAGCTGGCGAAGTCCGAGCAGAGGACAATGTTATCTTCTCAAGTCGCATTGCAGTCGTTGAAAGTCGCGCCATCCGAGTCACCGATAAGTGAAAAGAACACCGTCGTTTTTTAACGGCGACGGTGATCGGTTCAAGGGAAAAAGAAATTCCTTTCTCGCGGCTCTGCAGGATAATAAACTCGGCGTTTTGTGGCCTGCTGGGAAAACACACTCGACAATAATTCCTAAGGAGTTGAGGCAGCGCGGCGCGTCGTCGTCGTCGTCCGGTTGTCTCTGTTCCTTTGACCGCGTTCGTAACGTCCGCCGCGTCAATTAAACCGTCCCGGGAGAAAACCGAGGACCTGATTTCGCCCACCCACGCGTAGGACGCGTAGAAAGTTCGTTCCATCCGCCAGTGTCGGAGAGGCTGGTCCAGAGGACCGATGAAAAATACAGCCGGCGTTTCGTCGACGGACGCAAATCAGCCCTCCCCGGCTGTCGCAACCCGGAACGCCGTCGTATTCATATTTTTTAATTAGCCGGACTTATGACCGGCTCCGTCTCGTCCCATATACGAGCCACTTCATCATCCGGATGCCCGCCACGGGGGATATCTGTTTTCTTTTACCCTACCTGTCGCGTCAACCTCTCGCGCCAGTCCCGAATCAGGATTCAACTGTTCAGAATCAATCCGAAGTACTTCTTTAAAGGATACACACCGGGATAAGTTGATACAGTTATCAGTGTTTCATTTCTACAATTTCTGTTTAACCCCTTACCGTATTTTAACGAGTCAGCCTCGTGATCAAGTTTTCAACAAAGTCTAACAAATATCAATATTTAAGCATTAAAATCAATGTAGCCATACAAGAAATATAAATTTTCTTTTCTCTTTTTTTAAATAGAAAATCTCATATGAGATTTATTTCAACATAATTATAAAAAAAAGAACGAAATACACCACATACAAAATAGTTCTACGACATTTTTGCGGATAAAGACGTTTGTTTTAATCGCTGTAACATTAAAGAAAATATTACGGCAAGGGATAAAATAACCGCAAATAGTGAATGTACCAGTTTTATATGCATTTAGTGAGATCACAACGATGTTTAATCTCGCCGAAGGAGAATTCCCACGATGACAACCGGTCGATGCGAAAAGCAAGAATTACCGGGGAATGCGTCGGCGATCTTCCCGACGCTTCGCGGCTTGGTATCGAAAAATGCGTCCCTTCGGGATCAGACTGAGGGAACACTTTTACCGCGGCGAGTTTCGCGAGAGAGGCACGCTGCGGCGCGCCGCGTGCTTTGCATTTCCTGCGTGCACGGCGGGCCCACGCGCGCGTGCACTTTCATCGGCGCGCTGCATCGATCCTGCATTGGTGCCGCTGCATCGCATCGGTGAGCTGCATCGACCACGGAAGCCGGAATGGGAATAGGTGTATGAAATATTCGATCGAATGGGATCCCGCGGCGGACTGTGAGAACCGTGGCACCGATCGATCGCGTACTACGCGCGATACACGGATAAGAGAGATCTAAGTGTTATGACTTCATTGGAGCGTGTCAGTGGCCGATTATGAGAAATTGGAGAACGAAAAAAGGAAACCTGGCTTCGCTGATCGAGAGCGTGGTATCTGACTCTCCTCAAATAATAAATTGCTTTTATCGGGCCAGGCCGATCGAACGCTTTGCTCTCGAGCACGAGACTGACGTCTTCAAAGGAGAAAAGTGAGCCGTTTGACGGATAATTGTACCGTTATGCCACGGATTTCGAAGAATACGTGACATCTTTTGGAAAGCGTAATGGCCAACGGGTGTGGAGCGGCAACCTTTTATCTAATGCCTTCACTGATCAATTTTTTGCAATCATTTTGATCAATCATTTGCAATTTTTCATTTTGAAGCTAACAAGCTTTCAAATTTTTAAATATTCATGACGCATCTAAGGGCCATTTTGACTCAGAATTACAAACGTTCGCCAATATTTCAATTTTTTAGTATCCACGTCCAAGTGCTTGCTTTTTACTCTAGTTCCAAGGATAGCATTGATCTCCAGGACTACAGTCAAGAATTAGTAAAATTTATTTTACATATGAGAAAGATACAGACTACTCGTACAAGTATAATAACAAAGAAGGGGCATGCACAGAAAGGAAAATTTTGATAGTGGTACAATCGATATGGTATTATCATATAATCCTGCGTAGTTGTATTTTAAATTTTAGTAATGAATTATTGAAAAAATCAATACGATTATAAATAGTGCATGATTTTGCAATAATGCCATTCATTGGATTAATTAGTCCATAAGTCGATTTTGCTTTAAGTGATTGAATTATTAAGTGATCAATAATTCTTGAGTTAAATTAATAATTGTACTATAAAGAACAATTCGTTTTCAAAATATTTGCACGGGCCCAGCCACATCTATGAAAAAATCACGAATTGCTCCACCCAGCAATGCTGAAACACTCACCTCTTGCACTCTTTTATGATTTGATCTGATTTTACTCAGGGCCTCCATTCTCCATTTCGATTTTAATTACACGGCTCGGCCGTCGCAGTACGTGCACAACCAATTAATGAAAACACAGTGGTTAAGTGCGGTCCACAAATTAAGACCCAATAACATTCGGAAAAAAGGCCTCACGGTCGTAACGGACTTGGTTCGCGTGGCGACCACACGGGAGAAACCAGTCTAGTAATCAGTTTTAACGACCAGCCTGAATAACCCTAAGCTGGAGACGCTTGGAAACGCGTGTCACGACCACGACAACAACGTGGCCGGCCCATGAAAATCCATGGAATCTGGATCACGGTGGATCCTCGTGACACCCGTAGCTAGGGCCCCGTAACTCTTCCGTGCATGATTAACGTTACAGTTTTACGAGGCGGCTTTATGCACCGCGGGGCCCGGTGCTTTCGTAATTTGTTTCCACGTCCATTAGCATCTCGGTGGGGCAGAAAGGGAAGAAGAGGAGAACAGAAAGAGAGAGAGAATGGGGATAATGGGGTGGGGGGCTGCTTTCACGCGTGCGTAGCCGCCCGCGTATTTCATCAGCCGTGTGTCCACCTGCGCGTCACGTTCTTCCCCGTCATAATATCGATGTTATCAGCGGCGCGTCATTATCCCGCTGTCCCGTTAGATTCGAATCTCTCGAACGGGACCTTCCCTTCCTCGAGCGTTCACGAAAGCGACGGGGCCCGAATGTCGCGATGCGATCCGGTCGCGTCGCGCAATTACGCCTCCGTAATTGGCAGTCTCCGATTGCCCCGAGTAATTAGCGATCTCGTGTGCTCGGCTGGCCGGTCGGGTGGGGCGCGTTATCGATAATTGCTCGGCGCGAAACGGAATTTCGAGAAAATTGCTGCGCGACCATGTCCGACGAATACTGATTTCTCTGTCGAAATTCTTCGACGTTCCCGCACATACCGCGCGACGGTCTCGTTTCTTTTCTTTTTATTTCACTCTGGAGCTGCACGCCGCCGCGGATCGGTCTGGAAACGTCGGAGCCGTAATTAGCGAGCGAGCTTCTCGAGATAGCGACCGATTAAATCGACGTATTTCGCCGAATCCAGCGGCGATGGTTGCCACGATCGATACCCGATATCTCTCCCTGTAGAAATTCCTTCTGTTTACGGTTCACAGAACCATCGGATTTTATTCACCCGCGGGAATATCGTTATGAAAATGTCAAGCTGTAATTGGCGACGGAACTTGTGGACACCGCGGCGATTAAAGCCGCGATTAAATGCGATCGGGAACGGTGACCGTATTGCGTTCGCGCGTTGCAACATAACACGACGATATCCCACCGTTGGGAAAGGGATCCCGGATTTTCGAGTGGATCCTCGTTACGTTACGAAACCGACCCGGGATGCCTCCACTCTCGGAACAACCGATCCCCATCGCGGCGTAAGTTGATCGGTTGTGCTCCGACATTTCTGAAATTCTTTGACCTCCCCGGTGATCCGATACAGTCGCGCGATTGCGTGCCCGGCTGTTCGCCGATCTCCGCGAGATTAGTACCGAGATACTAGTTTATACGGGAGGAGGGGTACAGTTTTGTAAACCCCAAGAGACGTCGAATAAATAACCGGTGCCCAGAATTCACCGGCCAGCTGATATTTTTCCAATCGCATATCTGGGTCACAAAGTGCGAGCTAATCTATAAAAGTTGTATCTCCTCGTCGCTTAGCTTTTTTAATTATCGTTGTTGAATGTAATAATGACAAGTCTGTCGATAATGAAGAACAAACTGCCTATGCTGACACCTACTGTGTACTTATATGTAATTACAATATTTATTGACGCACTCAGAACGTCCTGATACTTGAACAGTGTATGTACGTCCAGTCGTATAGAACTTTTATACTCTTCGTGTATTATAATAAATCAGTATAAGTGTAAAACAAGTGTTCAATAAATATAGCTCAACAATCGTTGATAATGGAATTGGAAAGGTGTTAATTTATTCGGTGAATATAAATATTTTTCTGTAGTAAAAATTGATTTTCGAGTTCGGCAGAAAAATCGTATCGGTCACGTATAATCGACATGGCACTCGGAGGTCTAACGGTATAGAATTTAGAATAAAATTCCTCCTCCGCAGGTGCAGCGAGCGAATTCTCGGCGCAGCGATCTCGAACAAAGTTTTGCCATAAATATCTTGGCCCGGTTTGCAGCATTTAAATTGCGGGTAATAATAACGCCATTATACGAGAAGCGCGACCAATAAAACCGCAACAGGTCGACGCGCGAGGTTTCAGCGCTCCGTTTCTCGATCGTGTTACAATTTCCTTAGCAGGCCCCGAGAACCGTGGAACTGCATCCTTGAGAGCTCGACGCGACGCGGCCAGAAGTTCATTACTGACGGCGATCCGCATCGATTACGTGAACGTATCGCGCGTCAACGCGTCGGATTCGATCGCGGCGGCTAATTATCCGGGATCGGGGCTTACACCTGAGAGAGGACGGTCTTCTCGCGCGGCGATGGAGGTCATCGAGGTCGTTCGACGGAGAAAGGTGGCGGTGGTGGTTCACCGGGTTGACCGAGATCGAAAAAAAGCGAAAAAAGGAAAGGAGGAAGAGGAGAGGCGGCTGCCGGGGAAAAAGGCGATGACGATACGCGCGGCTGCGGAGAAGCTCTCGGCTCGTTCTAATTACTGGCTGAGACCCGAGCGGACCGTAACGAGCCATTTATGCGAGGCCTATGGCGACACGACGCACAGTGCTCGATTTTTCTATAAAGTCGAACAAAGTCGAACATTCCATTTATTCGTGAATAATGGAATTAAATATCCCTGTTCATCTTCGTATTCTATTATTATTACAATTTAATTAATTATCGACTATCGAGACTCTTGTAGTTATGAATGAAATTAAACTCAAAAAACTTACAAATGTACACACTAGGCATTAATAGATGAAATTGTATAACAAAAAATTTTGAAATCCTAAAAGAACTTATTTTTAACAATATACTTGTACCGTTGGCAAACTGAAGGTCGCAAAGTTTTAAGATACTGGCCAGGCTTTTTTGAATTTGGACCACGTTTGGAAAGAGCGTCGGGCCCGCGGCGTGGCGGGGAAAACGAAAACGAGCAGGATCGGGCCCCCGGCGTTCACGTGTTCACCGATTCGTACCGTGTCGTCGGGGCCCTACGTTGTGCAATCGCGGATGACCTGAAAAGAGGAGCAACCGTCGGATGAGACGGACCGCTCTGTTCGTTTTTATGCGAGGAGCATGCGTGCGTCTTCTGTCTTAGTGGATGAGCGCATCCATGCCGTGCCCAGGGGCCTGACTCAGGCCCGTTACCGAGGCCCGCACAATTAGCCGGCTCCCGTTTGCTTAATTAATGACCGAGCTCCGCTTAACGATGACGATTTTTTCGATAGTGAAATCGAAATTGCGAAACTCACTTTCCGCCGCCTTTCATTTTTCAACAGCGCGGCTGCCCTCTCCTCCTCGCGAACCGTCGCGGAACCTTGCCCGCATTTTTGCTCGTTTCCAGAGCGGACGATCCGCCTCGCTGTGACCATAAGAATTCAGGTTTTTTTTCTACGAGTGTGCTCCGTTCTGTATGCGCCTATACTTTTTTGTAAATTATATTTCGTTTGTTAATCGGAAAAGAAGTATATCGTGTGTTATAGAATCTAACAATGTGTGCTGAGATTATTTGAAAACGTCTTCTTGTAATACAATGATTCGAAAGCACATCAACAGATTCCCGGAAGGCGAAGTGTTAAATACTTGCCTCGAGAAAATTCACTTCACCACGCTGAAGTGATTTTCACGATAACCGACAAAGTTTAACGCTGAAATGAAGATCTCTGAAGAAGCGTGGAAAGTGTAATTAGGAAACGATATTTCATGTTGCGCAAGAAAAAACCCATTTGCATGACAGGCCAATCATTTATCAACTCATAAAAGAAAAACGAGCCTGTTAACGAACAATGAACGAGACAGGATTTTATCTCTCAAGATTTCCTGTTAAGCATACATTAAAGAACAACTTTTTCACGACTTCTTATTAAATAAATACCGGAATAAAAACACCTTTTAATTATTCAGAATTTAAGAGAACGAGAGTAATGTAGAACGTTCCAGGACAAAATAATTGAGTAACAGGAGTTGCTGGATCGCGACCTGGGATTTCTGAAGCTGGAAGGTATTTCGATCCCCCGTGTCGTGTCACGGACGTATAGATCTTCGTTTCGGTCGAGCAGTAAAAAGATACGGGCCACTAAAGTCCGATGTCAACGAGCTACAACCACTTTTCGTACCATTACCGGGTTCTTTCGATATCGGGGGGACAGGAAACGAGCGGCTCGCCAGTCCCCCGTAATACGCCGTTAACGTAAATACGTTGGGAACCTCTAAAACCGACTGTAAACTGAAATCGATTTTGAATATCCGTTTTTAATTCACGGTTACGACCCGAAGATAAGCTCCGCGCCTTCATGGTTCGCTGATCGCGAACTAATGCACCGGCGAATGCGATCGAAACCGAGCTATCCGCCGCTGAAGTATTTATGGTTCATCGAAGTGAATTAATGTTTAACCAGTTCCTAGATTCCCGAACTATGAACGCAACTATTCACCATTGAATCAGAGCTCCAGATGGGAAATTTCACGCTGGGAAAGTCGACCGGGGAATTAAGTGAAATGAACTTTGCGGGTCAGACTTCGAGGAATGCTATAAAGAACGTTTTGTCAATGAATTAATTACAGTGAACGTGTAGAGAGATTTGCCTGATAATTGAATAAAATAAAAGCTGGTGAACACTTGGCTACTGGAGCGGTAATTAGAAATTATTGGCCTCAGATAAAAGGCTAATATACAGATCCTCGTTAGATTGTAGTAAATTTATCTACTCGATCTAAATGTTCTTCTCACTCTAAAAGTTTCTCAGTAAAATGTAATAAATTTCTCTTCAGTTTTAATCCTATTTGCTAAATTGTTCAGCGTTCAAAGATTGCGACTCGTGTTAATGAAAGCAAGTTACTATCGGTAACTCCGTCATGAGAGTGCCTAATCGCCAGCAGATCTCGAAGGTAGAATGGTAGAATGGGAAGCTCCAACGAGCAGACATTCCCGTCAGGCTGTTTCCCTAATGTCCGGGATACGATGGTGGCAATGCGATCGATCGTAAAAGCTGGATCGTATACAGAGGGATTCTCTCGGGTCACGAGCATCACGAGTTGGCGTCGGTAGCGAACGTGGTAGTCGGCCAGGCTGAATCATGCCTGCATCGTGGTATACGGGAGTCAATTGGACGGTTACGCCGTCCTGGGACGAAGGGAGCAGCCACGAGTGGAAGCGCCCTCATCTTTACGACAACGCGACCTCGTAACTCCCGACAACCTTCCCCTTGTTCTGCTTCCTTCTTCTTCCACTCGGCTTTCGGCCCCTGAAGATCCTTTACGGTTACCTCTCGACTTCACTGTTCACCGTGTCGTGTATGAATGTGCGGTATCGCCGTTTGATCTCTCCATTCGCGAGAAAAGAGCCGGATCGCAACGATATTCCAAGCTCTCTGTTGCTGCTCTAGAATACTCGGCTGCATATTAATGGGAAATAAATGGAAATTAGTCCCCCGACTGTGCAAAAATACAAACAGCTACAGTACAATCACTTTACATTGCACAGCATTGTAAGATCTTTCAGAAACAATGTATCCACCGAGAAAGACTCGACAAGTGTCACAAAAAGAAATATAGAAGCTTGTTAACAACGGTCCATAACGTTACCATAAAAAGCTTTTGTATCAGAGCCACGTTTCCGAGACGATTCGAGAAGTTCGCGGTTGTATCGATCGTTAGAGAACTGGCTAGCGGAGAGTAACGAATCGCAGTCGGATGAGGTCATACCGTGCTAATTATTCTTAATAGAAACAATATACGATGGCAAGCGTTTCCTAACGCTCGGGCCGGTCGCACGACAAACAAACGAGCACCGCCGCCATTAATCAGCCCACGGAACCTCCGCGAGCAATAAAGTACCCGGGACCTAAAAGTGGCGGGCGTTCTCGAGCAGACCGGCGCTCGGCGCTCAAAGTGCTCTCCCGGGATATTCAATATCGAGGCAAGCGAGCGTAACGGAGATACACTATAGGCGCGCACACACACCGGTGTCCGAGAAGGCAGCACGGAGTGTCGAAGCCGCGTAATGAGTACCGGTACCGCGAGAGGTCGAGGCAGCAAGCCGCGGCAGCGCTCGTGATCGTGCCGTGCCGTGCGAAAACAAGTGCCGATCGCTCCAATTACACCGGGTCCCGATACCGGGGCCCGAGTGGAAGGGTCTTCGCGGGTACCCGGAGGCGTCCGCGCAACATAAGGCCCCTCGACTGCCAACAAGAGCTACGCGAGCCCGTGGTTACACGCTACTCGTGCAGCGTTGCGTCCATCCTTGCTTCAACACCAGCACAACCCTCCGGGACCCACTTGCAAATCTCTCTCGCTGTGTGTGTGTGTGGAATTGTTGGGAATTCTGAGAGGGTGCGAAGGAGGGTAATTCGAACGAGAGTTGCTCAGGACCCCTCCAGGTCCTTTGCAAATGTCTTTCCAGAGCTACCTTGTTCTATGAACTCTACGTTCGTTCTGCATCCACGTTTACTCTGAGCAAGAAAATATTGAGGTACACTGATCTTTTAAGCATTGGTCACGTAATCATTGCCTGGATCCCATGATATGAAATAAAACCAAACCAAGAATGAATAGAACGGAATATGGGCAACCAAAGATTATTTAACAAAGACTAGTTAGCTTAGTAATGTCGCAGCCAAATGATCCCCAGGATCGCGAGTTCGCGATCGTCCACTAAATCACGCGAACCAATTACTTCTGCCATTCTCAGCGCGCGGTGCGCTCACGGAGTCTCGCCCTCGCGCAGCTGCGCTCTGTGTCAACATCGTCTACTCGCAGCGGGTGAGTCGATGTGCAGGAATCCTTTCCGATAAGTAGAGGAACGGGTCCGGAATTCCGCGTGTTGGTATCCGCCTCATGTCGCTCGGCGTGCACGTACCCGCGGGAACCCGCGGAGACCTGTGCGCGAGCTCTCTCGCGCGGGTGCGTGAATGTTTTGCGACGCACCGTGAAGTATCTCGCGCTAGCGTGGAATTCTCGATCTTGCCAAAGAAACACGACGCGAAAGAAGCGAGCGAAAGATACGGAACAAGAGAGATGGGGAGAGAAAGATGAAAGGAGACAGAGGAAGCGAGAGGGGCGGAGTCAGTGCGGAACAACAAAAGCGCGGTGGAAAGATCCCCTGGCACTCGGGAATTCCAGCTGGAAGGTAGTCCGCTCTATATATATATCAGCCGGACGGGGGACATATTTCGAACGCGTCCTATTTATTTATTTTACCCGTGGAGAAGGAAAGGGGTCGCGCGGACACGCTCAACCAGAGATTAAATTCTCCCTACGTACCGCGAGAGAGAGAATGAGAGAGCAGAGGGTTAAGTTATGCATCTCGGTCGGTCCCTCCCTCTCCCCGGGGACTTATCTTCGGGGCATCTTCTCTTTATATACTTAGATGGCCCCGGTGAGCCGCGCGCGGAACCCTCCGACACGGAATGCCTTCGCCCTGCGGACCCCGCTCGCCTTGCATCCGTAAATCACGGATTAAATAAAATAGCTTACTCGCCGGAGTCAAATGAGATGTCAGCGCCGGGGCCCACCGCCCTCGCCCGTGTGCCCCTGTGCCCCTGTGCCCTTCCACCAAATTGCTCTCGCTTTCAGCCCCTGCCGTACCCTCGTACATCTTGCCGGATCCACACCAACGCGAAACACGCTCCCCAAGCCAAACGACAGATGGATCCAACACCTCTCTTTACCGGGAAACCGACGCGATCCGACTTAACGAGACTGACCCGTGGTTAATGGGAGACGGTATTGGGACCTCGGGCCCCGATCGGATCGAGATATTGTTTACTGATGTCTCTGGGGCTCACTCCGGACGCAAGAGTTTCGTTGATGGAAACTCTTCGGGAATGAGTCTTTTGTCTTTGGTCAGCTACGACTGGGGTCATGTCAGGTGGCATTAATTCTGGAAGGACCGAGCAATTTATCTGAATGCGTAACTGTTTTCTTTCTGTTAGGTATTCTAGAAGCTATTCTTATGTCAATAACCAGGTAACCGTTTCTAATATCTTTTTCAAAGTTGTTAAAAAATTTTGTAGATCAATAAGAACATTATTGTACATTTTTCTTTGATGATCATGGATTAATTTATATTTGAGGCATAAAAATATGCAGTGAAACTATAAACATTGGCAACTTTAAGAGTATATTCTCCAGACATACTATTTACTGTAGACATACATGTTCCTCTTTTATCCAACACATGCGTGTACCATAATGTTCAATAAATGTAATAGAAAATCTGTAACAGTAGAAAATAATAATTTCGAAGCGGGACAAGATCGGCATAGGAGAACACCGACAGGAAACGAAGCTAGTGGAACGCCGTCGAAGCGTCGTCACCTCGGTGACCATCGTCATCGGCGTCTACCTGTCGCGGCAACTATCGAGAGAACAACGTGCGAACAGGTCGCGCCGGCGTCTCGAAGATTACAAATGTGGCGTTGACCCTGGTCGTTCCAGGGTCACGTGAGCGCTCCAAATTATATGGAGCGAGTCGACGGATGGCCAGAGCACGCCGCGGACGTGATGGCCTGATCGTGGCTAGGTCATCAGCCGCTTACCAATCGGTGTACCGATAGGTGTGCGGCACACGGGCGAACGAACGTCTCCTGAACTCGCGGCGATCTACACCAACACATAGAGGATCCGAACCCTGACTGGTCCCGGTATCGATGACTCGCCGATGATAACCATACGAGATACGGCTCCGGCGATGATGACGATGATGAAAGGTGTCCGGGACGCGTGCTTTCCACATCTAGATCAGACGACCTTTGCTCTCGATTAACCTGAACACACGGTTCCGGTCGGCCCAGAACGATACCCTCGTCCGTTCGACGTGGTGTCTCGTCGATGGTCCAACAGTACGTGGTGCTTAGAGCATTTGTCGTTAGACTGTTCCCACAATCTGCTTTCTGGATGTTGAAGTCAAACTGTTTTGTAAAAGAAAATCAAAAGGATCAAAAAGACGATCGGCAGCCGGAGCCAGGAGGAGTAAACTCTTATATATGACCTTGGCCAGCTTTAGTTAGCTTATGAGGGACTTATTTTAGATAGCACCACTATCGCAGCATATCACGTGATTGAACTTGATTGGACATGACTGATGTTCCAATCTTTGGCGCTACTATTTTGCCGATGAAGTTCTTCATGTATCACAGTGTTTCATTGTCGCGACTACGAGTTTTCAATTTATAGTTGACATTTTTATATTGTGTTGAAAAGTTGATTAATAAGCTTGAAAAAAGAAGTTTTCTCAGTGTCTAAACAAGTGTAGAAATAATTTTCCAAAATTGAGCGACACTCAGTGAACTTATTTTAGAGCTTATTTTTCGAACTCTATTTTGTTCATAAATTTTAACATTTTTTCATGTTTCGTTTTGTAGCACAGTAGGATATAGTGAGTTGCAGAGATAGTCATTCCAACACATTTTTTATATCGTAAAAGAATATTAATCGTTGAACAGCATGCCACTAGAGGAACCTAGACGAGTCTCTCGGAATCAGCAAGGCCTGGAAAGCGACCCGAAAGGTCAAAGGTGACCAACCCGATCAAAGAGGACGAGAAGTAGACCACGAAGATGAACGCAGTCAAATAGGGTGGTTGGCGAGGCCGAAGACTATCCCATCCATCCTGCATGGGTTGCATCGCGCCCGGGGGCTCTTCAACAACTGACAGCTTTCGGCTCCACAACTCTATTTATACTCGTTTGACAGGGAACCCCTTCCCACCATCTCGTACGCAATCTCCATTATCTACCTAACACTTCATCCGATTTTTCTGCGTCGCAAATCTTTCAGAAAGCGATATATTGTTCCGTATAAATTTTCGAAATTTCAGGGCAGCTGGAACAAGACTAAATAATAATTTCGTAATGGAATTTCAACAACGTAGGAGGAAGCGGATGAGAAACGAGGATGGTCACGTAACTCGATGACCATGGTTCTACCTGGCAAGTTTCGGCAAAGTCGTGGCGCGCAAGGCAATTTGTCACAATTCGACGTTCTCATTAACGCGTCTTTAGTCGGCGGCGATTCTCGGTCTCCCCGCAGGTGAGGCGATCATTAATATACGATGCAGTGTCAGCAGACATAATTTCAGCTCTCAACGCTGCGCTCCGTGACAGGCGGCGGCGTACCCGCGAGGCTGGCTCGCCTGATACAGTATCAGCGGATTAACTATCGCGGGAATGGAATTACGGCGGCGGGTATCGGGAGTCGCCGATGATGCATCGCGTTCCCCGGCGATGCTTTACGCCGGCGAATTCGAAAAAGGTGATTTACACTGGCGACGAGTGAATTAAAACACAAGTTACCGCGGCCGTGTGTAGGCGTGCAATCCGATATCGATCTAGCCGATATAACGAGTCGCGAGGAGGACCGATACGCGAGAGGAATCGCTCGGGTTGTCGCGCGAGACCCGGGATAGTCTTCGGTCGCTTATGCCAGCGTATAACTATTAAACGTAAACATCTGGTGGCTCGAAATGTTCGGTCATTTGCGTAAATCACGATGATAAATAATAATCTACGCTCTTTAAGTAAGTTCTAGGCAATAATTTAGATCCGCGGCGGGTTCGAAGAAAGAACCTGTACAATGGATGAACCGTTGTAAGGAAGATCAAAGGTTATATAATCCCTCTACGTGTCTTGTGGGAACACGATTCATCTCCGCTGCAATCGTAATGCTCGCCTGCGCCGCGCCGCGCCGCGCGCGATGCGCTTCTGCTTAAAATTCATAATAAACTGCACGCCTATCCGGTAAAAAATACTTCAAATTAATTGCGGCTGACTCGGCTATCGGACGAATGCATGCGCCTCTGCACGACCGCGCGTGTGTGTGCCCCTATCCTCGCAGCAGCGTTGACACAGAAACGGTAAAATGTTGCGTTGTTTAGTTGCCGGGAAATCAAACTTCTCGATCGCGATCGCGTTCGAATTTTTTTTCCGATGAGGAATTGCGGGGAAATATGTTCGAGGTATCTATAGACCAGAAAGAAAATGAAATAGTACGTAGCCTGTGATCAATTTTAAATTATTTTCGCGACGGTGTCTATGGATTTTTATTTTTACGTAGCCTGGATAACTAGGTTAGCATGTCCGCCACGTTAGTCCTTACGCGAAGCGATTTTCTTATTCTACGTGACACGTAAACTCTCTTTTCGTGTGCTCCTTAGTGTCTATTCGTGGTTCAGCTACTATCCTTCCTTATTCCTCACGAATTACCTTAAACATTCTTGTATTACGTGTCTCTCGGTTCGTTTGCATATGTAAACATGATACTGAAGCAAAACCTCGGGCACTAACGTCAGAACCGTTTAACGTTACTTCGTTTAAACCTCGGGCACTAACGTCAAAACCGTTTAACGTTACTTCGTTTAGACCTCTGATCTCTGCTGTAGTGCGTAGAATTCCATCTGAAAATTCAACAATGTTTTCCGCACTACGGAAGAACAATTTTTAGTAGAATCCTCCTGTTGAACCACTTGTACTCCCATCTAAACCCTTGGCACTCGAGTGGTGACTTAGAGCCTCTACTACATTGCTGTACCATGATTCAAAATATTGTTCACATTATATATGGTATGAAATAGGAGACACAGCTGTAAAAAATCAACGTGGTAGTTCTTTGAAAATGAATAAAGAATAAAGAGTAACCTCCGCATTTTGAAGTCAATTGAAAAATGTAAGACAGATCGAGATAAGTTTCAAGTAAAATTATTCATGTCGTTCGCAATGGGTAATGGATATTTTGAGAATCAATGGAAGCCGTATCAAATTGATACGAGGAACGGATGAGCGTTAAACAGAGAAGAAAATGACGTCACAAGAGTGAATCAATTCACCTCCCAGGTCGCATAATATTTAATTTGCGCGATTTACGAACGGCCGTACACCGAGGATCACGGTGCGCAGCGATCATAATTGCGGAGCGGTTGGAAAAATCGGAATATAGGTAGAAGAGAGGAAGAGGTCCGAGCACCGGTGCACGCGAGGCAAGTAAAATACAATGCATTACGATGCGCCTCGGCAAGAGAGCCTCGGCAGGAACACACGGAGTGGCAAGATCGGTGGTCGTCCTTTCTACGTCCCTCATGCATGCACGACGTCCCCGTGCGCTCTTGCTCGCGCTCGGTGTCGTAACTTACGTGGCAGATGGCGATCCTTGTCCGGGGCACGGAGCGGAGAGGAAGGCACCCAACGGAGATTAGATCGATTTTTCACGGTTGCAAGAAAATCGCTCTCGAGCCACGGCTAACAAGCGCCAGATGCAAATCTGCGGGGCCCGCGCGCGCGAAACGCGTCGCGAACGAGATAATACGCCAGGGAAAGACTGCCTCTCGCGGATGAAAGGTTGAAACTAGGGGGACCCTCCTCAACTAGATCCGGTATCCGCGGGCTTAATCAGCCGAGGGAACACGCGGAACGTGGCCGGCCAGGTTAATACGTAAACGCAATTAATTATCTGAAATTTACGAGCACGCTTAACAGCCGGCCCCGGCGAACTCGGGCTCAGATAACAGGTCGGTCACGTGTTAATATTTCACCGGCGCGAGCGCAATCGTAAACGCGAGCTTATCGGCCTGACCGGGTTGCCGGATATTCGACGATTTATGAAACCGAGCCTCGACACGGTTCCTGTGGCTTCCGGTTGCTGGAGGAGCGATTGGATGCTGCGCGGGTCGGTTCGAACCTGCGAAAGCGAAAGCAGATGGTCCCTAAGTGCTAGCATAAATAAAGGAACAGACATCGATTGCATAAAAATATGTTTCAGATTTTAGAGTGAGGCTCTGCACATAATTTGCTGCTCAATAACAAATGCAGATAACAGCAACTATATGAAAACTACTTACAGTTAACAATTTTATAACTGCTTGTAATTCCCAAGTTTGTTAATAAATAAAAACCGGATGCACGACAATATGTATTAATTGCACAATTAAAAATACTTCACCGTTTAACAAGCATGCCATGAGCCTACCTATTCTGCTAATTGCGAATAAAATTGAACGTTAGACTCTTTGCACGCTCGACGTTAATTCGCGTGCATAAAACGGACCATTAAAACAACAATAATAAACCATTAACCTGTTTCATTTACCTGCATCGTTATTCTTTAATTGAATACATCGAGGTAGCGCCGTGGGCGTATATTCAACGGAGATTCGAAAAACGACTGGCAGTGTCTGACGACTAAAGAACGGGTCGAAGGAATCGGGGGCAGAGGCTCTCGTTCATAAATAAAATGTTTTGCAGGCCGAAGTGACGTCTTCTTCGTTTGCGCGAGAGAGTGAGAAAGAAGCGGACCAATCAATCATCCGGGCGTATGGTTCGGACGTCGGTGCTAAATTTACGATTAGTCGAACGAACGATTTCCTGGCCATTATTTTGCATTATTTTGCCCTCGCAGCTCCCCGCGGCTTGCCGATACATTTCTGCCTTGCTGTCGGCGGCATATGGGGAGCGCCGATGGGCTAAATATTACATCGGAGCAGATTCGTATCGTCGACCGTGAGCCACGACTTACGAGCGCCTCTTTCGACGATCCGATTCATATGAAGCAGCTCGCGAAACCAAGCCTGTATCTGTGTTTGTGTGTGGGTACCTGTGTGTTGAGCATTTACGTACACCCTCACCGACGAGAACATTTGCCAGCATGCCCGTTGATTTATCGATCAACCGCCGTTCGCTTCCCCGCTTTCGACGAGCCCCAAGATGATGACGACCGATACCCCGCGATATATATTACGCAGGATGTAGCAATTTTTCGGACCGGTCTCCTGCCGAATACCCCGTGACCAAGTGCGAATTTGAATTGCGGCCTGCTCGGAGTGGTTCGGTTAATATAGGGTATGAGGAGCTGGTGAAAGAAAATATACATACTCCATGTAATATTTGGTATCGACAGATTTTCGTACTTTGCCCACCTTAAATATTTCCGTCACGTCTAATAATATACTCTGATTGGTCTGTGTTTCGTTAATAACTCCTTAACACGTTCGTCGCCCAGCGCAATTCGGTTGAGTTTCTCGCGGCGCCCAAATCCAACAGAAAGTCCTATTAACTTGAATAAGAAGAGCGTCACCCAGATCAGTGTGACGCAGCGACGAACGTGTTAGGAAAGGAAAATGTTGCTTCAAATAATCTCAAGAACTCCCATTTCCACATGTTGAAGGAATTCTGAAACACCCTGGATACAAAAGTTGCATGATATAGAGGAGAAAATATTATCTAGGACATATGAAAGTCAATAAAAATGTTATTCCTTTCCATCTTGTATATGCATGTAGAACCACCAAAGGCTGGTACCACGATTTCAGGTACAACTTGTGCAAAGTATCAATTTTAGGTACAACTTGGGCAAGAATGTATCGTAACCTTGACTAAATGAAATTCGTGTAGGCTGCGTAGGTAAGGATGAATTTGGAATGCAAAACCTGTATCCATCTTAGAGGCAAAGGATCATCCGGAAAGGTCATCAGCAGTCTGACGATCGGCAAAGAAAGGTTTGTCGTCGGAAAATCGAGGGACAGGATCAGCGGCGGGGATCCGAGCGATCGATCACACCCCGAGCGACACCTGACTCCGTGTGCGCGGCGCAGGAGGTATCTTGCGCACGTGCGCTCGCGCAATTTATTACGCGATAAACAAGCCCGTGGCCAGGGTACAGGTATGCGTAAGGCGAAGATCCGTCGCGGTGGAAGGTGGCCGGTCTCTCCTGAAGCAGCACCGCGCGGCTGGTCCGATCGGGGCGGAAAGAGCCGGTGTCAAGGCAAGATCGCGTCAGATCGAGGCCGCCGCGACGAGAAAAACTAGTAGCGGTCCCATAGATCTGTCGATCCTTGTCCCGCGCCACGTACCGTCTTCCCCTTTTTTCCCGAAAGGCTTCTCCTGCCCGCTGTATACGTTCGCCTCTCCGATCCCGCGGCCGTTTGTGTCTCCTCCGCGGACCGGCTTCTCTCTCCCGTTCTTTCGTGTCGCCTCTCCCGCGAACCCGCGACGAAACCAGCGGCCGGTCTCTCTCGCTCTCTCTCCTTCTCTCCTCGACGGCTCCGACCGGCTAATAAGCCGCTACCTCCGGACATTAAAGCTCGTATTACACGTCGGTCCCGTCGGTAATTGGACGCGCGTTCGCTCGACCGACGACGACGCCGCGCCGCGACCACGCAAGTACCAGCGGATCTACCATCTCTTCCGAGTACGGGAGATCGGCCGATGCGTCCTTAATGAAAGGATACAGGAAGGAAGACCTGTCCCGCAACCCGGCGAACGTAAACTGGCGGCAAGTCGCGCCGGTGGCCGGCGAACGGTGAATTTCCGTTCGACGTGCCGCGGGAGAACGCTCGTCGCTTAATGCGAGGCAGCCACGCTTTACTCGCGACGATGGGAACTGCTGATTTTTCCGAGATTAGTGCCACGGGTTTGGTCGTTGCGTTTACATCGATCTAATGGACGCATGCAGATTCTTATGATACGCGTCCATTTCAATCTTCTACTTGCTAGGTCTCAGGGACTAAGCTAGTTTGGCATCATATTCTCATGAATTGTCTGACAGCAATACCATTTAGAAAGTCCATTAATAAATTGCCGAGCAATTATAGTGTTGACTATACTATAAACCTATACTATAACCTTTTGTTCACAGAAAATGTTTGGTACCGCGCGTGACACAAAGTAGAAACGGATCGTCATAGTCAGACGCTTTAGACGAGCGGAACTAGTAAAGATTAACTAAAGATCACTTTCAAATATCCTTTGACTCAGTTATTGGTGCATAAATTCTTTGAGAACATAAACTAAAAGAATAAAATTTTATATTTCATTCTGTATACATATATAATAAGCATTTCCCACGTGCAAACGAATAACGTTAATCATCCTTGACAGTTAAACGAGAAGAATCCAATAAAATTAATTTTCTGTCGACGATCAAGTAAGGACAAGTACGACAAGAGTAAAAAGAAAGGATTTAAAGTTATAAATATCGATACCAGAAAAGAATTATTTAATTTCATCTCGGAGGAGCCAAATGACGGTCATATTTGTCAAAGTCCGAAACCCTCGCAGCAGGACTTTCACGATACCATAAGTCAGGGGTTTAATAAGACCGCTGACGAATTTTGCATTCCAGCCGTCAGAAAATATTACAGTTAGCCGCGAGGCCTTTACATAACGAGCCGGTAAAAAGTGTCTCGGCATGCAGATAAAGGCCGGGCAACGCGTCGTTCCGTTCGGAGACGAAAAATTACCGGTCCGCCTTTCCGCGTGGAGCGTTAATCATCCGTCGAAAAGTGGTACACGAGTGGGATCGCCGAGTTACGAATGCACCCGCTGTGATTAATGGGTTAATTGGCAAAAGGTAGCCGCACGATTTATTCTAATTAGTCGCTGTGGTCTCGAGAGAGCGAGAAAGAGAGAAACGGAGGAAGAAGACCAAACGAGAAGAAATGGAACGATCCTGGCAGGAGAGGAGGCCGAAAATCGCACGGAAGCCGCGACCGCGTCCTGAATCGTTCCCGTAGCTCGATTAATTTCTGACGGGCGCACAGCCGTTCATCACAACGATAGAATCGTCTGCGATAAAAGGCCATAACGTCGTCTGGTCGCGCGGCAATTTCTCTCGCACGAAACGTGCGTCTCGCGTGGATCTCGTTTTCGGCACGGTTTCGCAAACACGAGAGAATCCGAGAGGACGCTCGGCTCGCCTCGCTCGTCGCTCGTCCCATGCCGAACGCAGACCGAGATTTTTTAATGGCGGCATATAAATCGGCCGATAATCCGCCGGACGGATTCCCACGTGGCATGCAAATGAACTGGTGACTTTTTTACGCCGACTGGATACGTATAAAATCTACTTAATGGTATAATTTCGCTATTAATCTCTACTTCGCGCTGCCCGGAGCCTGACACGAGGACGGTCTCTTCGGAGCGTTACCTGTCTGTCTCTGTCTGTGTGTAACCGTGGCGACAAGTTCGCGCGCGCGTGTATGTGGACGTGCGTGCGTGATTATGCGAGGCTGACACGTATATCCCGTCGAAGAGAACACGCGCGGTAACGCAGCCTAATTATACGCGATTCGGTCGCGATTTAGCGCCGTTATTCCGCCATCAATTCCGGCCTTATCCGAAGCAGACCACGGCCTCTACCAGAGCCCGAGGACACTGGGATCCATCAGCCGAGCCTCGAGTTTTACGATCGGCCGTCCCAATATCGCACCGCGACGGGAATAAATAATTCGATTTCGAAACCAGCGCGGATCGTCTTTCCTCTCGCTCGCTCGCGCGTTCTATTTCCAGCCGCTTCTTCCTTTTTCTCCTTCTGCGTCGTCGTGGGGTGTCCGCGAAACAGCGGTACTCCGAAAGGAGTCCTCGATGTCCTGAATCTGCTCGTTCCAACGTAAAATATGTCGACGATCTGCTCGCGTTCCATTAAACAAGTAGGATCGCGTCATTATTCTTACAACCCCTTATTTTACAATTTCTCTTACAGTTTCTCTCTCTATGAAAGAAATTAATTAATGATCTATATTACATGCCATAGTCTGACACGATTAATTGCCCATTAAAAGAGTAGCAACTGTTCTTTTAGACCCTCTACATATATGTTGCGAGTGAAGAGTCTTTTACTTGGGCGCCATTTTCACGTCGTTCGGACACATTTTGGTGGTTTTATTCCTAAAAGAAGGTCGAACGACTCGAAATAAACGCGTGTTGACTCTATACCCCGTCCACGTGTATCTTAATGGATATTAAAGCAACCGGGACACGGGGAAGTTAGGTTGAAATGTGGCGTCGTTATGGAGATACAGGGTCCATATTGGATTACAAAGTTACTCACGGTCGTTACTGCCTCGATGAAGATCTCGTTATCGGCTATGAAGTACCATTTTAAAACGCATCACTTTATATAATATCGCAATTACTGGAATCGCTCGTTTTGTTCCACTGAATTCACGGTGTAAGTGAAATGGCGCCGGCTATGAAAAACAGCCGGTAGCCCTTCCTCCTAGTCAGAGTCGATTCATAATTATAGAAATGCCAAAATAAATTAATGTCGAAGTGGATTATAGACATTGAACAATTTTTCCACAAAAATGTCTTTACAGTCTAATAATTGTAAACAATTATCTATTACATTAGAGAATCTAAAGAAGCGACAATCACTGAAAAAAGCAACAATAGTAAATATGTCTCGGACGAAGACCATCGAGTTTCTGGTTTAAATGGAATAAGGTCCCGGCAGTTATAAAGTCATCGCGAATAAACGTTTCGGACAGACTTTTAGCACCGAGAAATAAAAACTAGCACGATCGGATCCGCCTGCAGATCGCCTTTTCGAGCCTGGACGAGTCATCCGTGTAAAAACCTCGGCGAAATAATAAATATCTAGGTGTATCTGGCGAGAAGAGAAAGTTCGAGGGAGCTTCTTTTCGGCAAATAAGGAGTAACAAAAATTCACGAAGGGAGCTGCTGGTCGTTTCGCGCCTGGCCAAAAAGAAGAGGATCGTCGAGCCGTTACGTCACCGAGACGAAGCAGCTGGTTAAAAAGGTAGAAGTTTAACGAACCCATCGAGCGGTTCGTACGGCCAACGAATCGACCGGAAGAGGCAACAGGACGAACGTCAACAATGTGCACCGCTTCGAAAAAGAAAACGATCGCGGCCGGCCGCCGCGTCGAGCGTTTTAATGAGGTCGGCTGCGAGCTCTCCCTCGTTTAGAAAAGTATCGAGCAATCAAGCCCCGTGAAAAAGACTTCTCTCCGCGAAAGGACAGCCTACTTCGTCGACAAAAACCGCGATGAGCAGAAAGTAGCCATTGGTTCGAAGTAACTCGAGCACGTTCTCCGTTCGGACGCCTCTGCCGATCAGCGGGGCGGCGAAAAACTAGTTTATTACGAAATCCTTTTCATCTTCGATTCGTTTCTACAAATTCTCCGTGATACTTTAATACGAGAACATTTCGCATATTAATTTTTTATCCAATAGCTACTCGGTATATTCACCTATGACATTATCTGCAAAATTTTTTCAAATGATAAAATTAGGAACAAATAAAAGAGAGAGAGAGGCATATGTTCTATTTTTGTCTTGACACTATTTTGTTAGTAATGAGGATGACCTCTATTCGTACACAACACAATGACTTTCATGGTCATACAAGGTTAGAAATTGAAGAAACACTCTTATTATTCTCCGCACTTTTTTCTAAAAGAAAAGAAGATAATTTTTTATTACTCCCAGGCCAATACCGCTATCACAATCAGCGACATTATCCGAAGAACAGAACCAGGACCTCCCCGAGGTTCTGCGAAAGGGTTTGTAACGCAACGAGCGGTTTTAATCGCAGATCGGAGGCGTTTATCGACACCGACGGCCATTACCCTCGCGGCAATTACGCCCGCGAAATTCGGCCGCGATTTCGCGCCGTTATTCCGCCATCAATTAGGTCTGTTATCCCCGGAACAGCCAGCACTCGGCCAGGTAACGAGCGGCAGAATAGTTTAGGGGCCTGTCGCGCGCGGATCGCGCGAGTTTTACGAGCGCCGGACGGGTCGCAAATAAAACTGCGATTTCGGACGCGATCTCTCAGGGCGCGTTCGAGTCCCACCGCCGAATTCCCCGTGGCATTCCTACCTGTTTATATCTCGATCGATATCGCACGATTGTAAATAATCCGGGCCCGCTCGGCGCGTAAACGATCGCGCGGAGGTGGCCGCGAGCTACCTTGCCAAAGGACATCTTTGGAATCTCGGGGAATGGGAGCCGAGGAAATGATTCGATCCGGACGAATTTCAGGTGGGAAGTTAGCTGATTTTAATCTTAATTATATCTTGGAGAAGGCTGCAGACATTTCGAGCGGAACATTGGGACGAGAAAGTTGGGACATGTATCATCACTAGACTGTGGAGTTTGTGTGTTTATAATAAAAATGAGTAGGTGAAAGCAACTGCGTTATTTTTTGAACTTATTATTTTATTTTGTTAGCGAAGACTTTTATTTTAGGAATCTTTCAAAGAATTGTCTCTTGAAAATCTAGTACACTCAATCATTCTTTCACGTACCTTTCTGACAGACTCAAGCTCGAAAATTATAATACATTTTATTTGTCCAGGTGTAATATTTTGTTGCCGAAATTGATCAAAACGGTCCAGGGACAGTCTAGTGACCTCGACGTGCGACTTCACGGAAAACTAGCCGGTCCCTTGGAAGATCGACGGGATTATTCAAATCGCAGCCGATTTCGGCAGCGCCATTACTTATCTGGTAGAGCTCATTTACAACTCACGTTAATTTCGTAAAACCGGGACGCTCGCCAGAGGTGATCGGCTTACGTAAGGCAAGGTTGACACAGCGAACCAGACTGAGAATAAAGATAAGAGAAAAAGAAGAAGAGGCAAAAGAGGAGCAGATCGGAGCGGAGACGCGCTAGCTGGAATACCAACACCGACGCTGTCTACGCGTCCGCTTCTCTCGGATGACATCACTCGCTCCGTGACCGAGTTCGTTTGATTTAAACACGGGTTCGACGCTCCGAGTGGGTAGTCGTTTGAAATATCACGTAACCCGCATATTGCATTCCGCGACGCGAATTATTGCGCGGCAAGTATATCGATCAGCGGCGCCCGGTTTCGCGCGGAAACGCGGTGAACCGCCGATCGTCCCAGGACCTTTCTCAGTCGGCATGCGGCGAGCCAAGTTAGAAAATCGCATAATAAATGGCGAACTAGAGAAATTAATATCGAACGGGAGGAAAGTTACTCCGCACCCGTCGACATGGAAACACGGAATCGTAAAATTATTCATGCACTATCGACGGAGTGTTCATTGATAGACTGATTTTGTGCGTTTATATATTATTTAGATGAAACACAAAACAGTAATAAATTCATTAGAAGAATTTAATAAACGACTTTCGATTAAACGGACGAATGTCCCCAAAGTGAAATGAATAGCCACCCTCGTGGCTGGAGGTTCCTCAAGCAGCCGTCTACTCTCGTTCACGGTCATGAGAATAAATTGGCGACACGTTTCGCGGTCCCGCCGCCATGCCATGCCGTTCTCCTATGTAACACCGTCAGGGGAAAAGGGATTACGGTCTTAGGGTGAAAGAGAACGGGGCGAGGGTTGGTTGGTCAATGCCGCGACACGTTCCGTGCTCCGGGGCCCTCGTACAATCGTGAATCCAAACGAACGGCTTTTGAAATCGGATCCGCCAGATATTTCTCGACCCGGGGCCCGGGCTATGGCCCCGTGCAGGGGAGAAGGACGAAAGCCCATCGTCTCAGTTACAATTTGTGTTCGCACTTAAAAGAAACATTACCTGGTGGGACCGGGTCGAGGATAGCGCGGACGCCTCGTGTGTGGTCCTACATAACGCCCTCGACCGTATCTCGAATCGTTCGTTACCGATTCGATTGGAGTCGTTCGAGCCACCTTTCCGCCACAGGGGAGACGATCAGAAGTGCCACTTAAAAGTAGACTTCCCCCCTCCGTACCCTTTAATTTCCTCGGTCGGGACCGTGCGACTTCGGGTCTACGGTCCACCGCGCTCGATTCTTCTCGAAGATCGAACGAAAGTCGAAGCTCGCAATCTTGTAAGCCAAAATTCGCTCGTTCACATTGAGTCCATTCTGACGCAAGTTTTGAACGAATTTCTGGCCGTTGCAATTTTTTTATTAATTAACCTTTTGCACTTATCTTAATCTTACTGTTTCGCCATGGGTCAACCAGTACCGAAGAGTGAATGGCAAGAATTATCTCAACTAGCACACTCGACTTCATAATAAGTAGAAAAGGTAAATAATTAGTAGACACGCTAGCCGAGTCCGATATAATTGCTTCACTGCGAATGTTTATGGATTTATAGCATTTCTTGCCGACTGGACTTGCAGTAAAATGAAGATTTCAATAACGTTTAGTATCGCATATTACAATTTTATGAACAGAATAAAATTAGCATAGATGATAAAATTATTTCTGCTCCACTATTTTCGACGTGAGTCAGTTCACATAAACGTCCACGGTAGTAATGATACAGTTATTCGGCCGAACAGCAAGAAAAGATTGTTAACTTTTTAAACTCGCCAACATTTCATTTTATCAAGCCATTCAAATCCACGAAAAATTCAGTTTCTATCCTATCCGATAAATTGCTTCGATTTTATGAAACGCGCGAATAGATCCAGCTTCGAATATAGAACGTGCATATATTTTATAACTCGAGGTTAATTGAATTAGTTATTACTTACGGACGACAGTCTAGAATTGATGAGCTAGAGTCTTTTTCCGCTAATGAAAGTCCCGTTAATGAAAACAAACAGGATTCTCCGAACGCATTCCAGAAACCGAGATCCCAGATATTACAATTTTTATTACAATTACCTGACTCTGAGTGGAATCGTATATCAGACAAGAGATCAGCTACCGCGGGTATGTATTGCGCCCGGGGGAATCACTTTCACCAAGAAACAATCACCGGCGGATACTTCGGTCCGAAACTTTACGACGCTTCTTTTAAAAAATGTATCTCCCTCGGAGTAGCTTCCGGAGCCAAGCAATCGGCGCTCGAGGCGACGATGCACGCTGCATCAATTCGCCGGGAGTACATTCAATATTAAGTTTCAGTTATCAGAAGCGAAATAACGAACCCTAAGTACCCGACACTCGGACGGTTAAGATTAAACCCGCGTCGCCGGATTAAATGGAGGCGAAGAGGAGAGTCAGAAACGGCGAGCGTGTAATCGAAACGTAATCGGGACCGCGGTTTAATCCGCGAATTATTGTGCCCGCTCCGGTCGGCTTTCGGGAGTCGTTAAAAGATCGAGACGCTCTCTGCCAGAGGTCGAGAAACGTGTAAAAAACTGTAATCAATTTACACAAAAAATTCATATCCTCGACAGTTTTATCCTAATTTTTTAAACACAAGGTTCACATTTTCCTTTCCTCTTACATTTCAGTTAACAAAGAGTTGAATTATAATAATTAGATTGAAGATCTTCAAAGAACGTAGAACGAAATGTCGTAAAACTTATTCTAAATGATACAAAAATTACTTTTGGAACGACCTAATAATTTCATGCCTCAATCATTTTAGCAAATCGAAAGTAATGCATCTTCTTTTAATTTTCCCGTTACTTTAAATGACAGCTGCACAATCTCGACATGAATGCACGTAATCCACAGTTCCCTGACGATTATCGTTGAAATGAAATATATTAGAAAGATTTGTAAGAACATTTTTTTTGTCCACGTTTTCGGGAAAATTGATGTCTTCTTCACCGTGGAGCAGGCACACAAACGATTATGCGTACAGGCGAGCCTCGCGGAAGCAAGCGTCGCGAGTGTCACGCGAGGCTTCATTTCCACGCGGGTTCGCAATTATGATTGTGCCGGTGTTACGCCACGTGGCACTTTCGCACGCCACGCCTTCGGCGAGCTCGCGCGGGCGCACAGGTCGCGTGCCAATTATAGGAAAAGCGACTTTTTCGCTCGGACGATTGCAGCGAATTCCTGCGCGACCCGACGTGTCAAGGTGCGTTCGTCACACGCGAAAACAAGTTTCGACGGGCGTTCCTTTTTTTCCCGAACTCATTCGGTTTCATTCCTTTTCCCAGGCCTGAGAAAAACGCACGCTTCAGTCCTTATCGAAGCTGTCGAATTCGTCAGATCGTTTCTTCCTATTTCGTTGGGTAAACGACGGCGCAGACTTCGATGGAAACCACAAGGGCCACATAATTTCTGCAAGATACTAAATAGTTGATGCAATATGTATAACGGGAAATAAAAAGGCTGATTTGTTAGCCAAAGAACCTACAGAATCAGAATTTCAAATGTCGAATGAAAATGTATATTTTCTCCAACTTTTCTTTAACTCTTCTTTAACTTAATATAAAGATATATACTTCATTATGAATTGTAAAGTATTTATAATACTTATGTATGCTATATAAACCAAATATGGTTTAAGGCATCAATAAATAAGAGATTTTCACGGAGATGCCTCGGATCCCAGAAATGTCGTAACGAATGCGGGAGTAAAGAGGCAGCTTTCGGCCGGGTCAGGGGCGACCCACGCGCCGCAGAGGGCGCCAGGATCACGTCACGTCCACGGCGTCCCCGATACGATTCCAAATAATCTTGGCAATTGATCGGCGAGTCCCGAGCGATTAAACCGTGCGTTTTAATGCTGCCCGGCGGCGAGCGTCGCTTTCATAACTTAAAACGCCGACCCGGGGGCCTTCCACATTTTATGATAATGGCCCCCGGTAAATTATCGCCGTGCGAGAAATGAATTTTCAGAAGCGATCGGGCTTAAAGTACGCCGGAGCTCGCACAGTTCGTGGACCCCCGGCAACGGTCGCAAAACCGGCGGCCCTTGGATGTCGTTAAAAAGGGGTCCGCTCTAACGTCAAGACGTCTCGCGACGTCCACCGGGGTCATTCCCAGGGATCACGGGAAAAATGTCGCAGGTGTTATCAGCAATCGCCTCGTAAACTTTTACGTTTCTTTTAAAGAGAAACTTTCGAATTTCTATCCTCGGGTGGGGGACGCGCGGGGGCAGTTGCTACTTTCGCCCGGGATGCCTCGGTAACCGACATAAAGTCGCCCGAACGAATAGCTATTGAGAAACAATTCGATACGCGCCGACAATGAGAATAAAGTCCATGGAAACGGGCGTATTTCATTCGTCGTGCACGCGCGATGCACAGCCGGATTGGAAATCATCCCGCGTGCCGTTAAGTATCCCTCGTTAATTCGGCAAGTATAATACACCGATTAATATGTCTACCGGTCTTAACATCCTCGTAAATTTTCAATATGGTTATAATTTTCGAGGTTTACGCTGCTCCGTACGGTTTAATACGATGGTAATTATGATAAGGCGCTGTAAATTATGCCTGGTCGCCTCGTTACCGAGAACTGTCCGCGGATTGTTACAATTGCCTTCAATGTTGCTGTTTTAACGATTTCGGGAATTTATTGAGAACTTTTATGGCACGTGCTGCTCTTCGGTAGCAGAAACGTCCTTCTGTGTTCCAACTTGGTCTTTCAGTCGTATGAGAAAGCTGCACTTTATATGGAAATCGGATTTTCTTCGAGGAGAAGGGGAAATTCTGCGAGAAAAATCTCAATTGCAAGATACGGAATGCACGTAGATACCTGTTTGCTTTCTGAATAATTTCAGCGGGTTGAAAATAGTACAACAATCTTCTAAAACTGCTATCGTTCAATCGAGGTCCCCGCTTTCAAAACGCGATTACTCACAAAAGACCCATTCCGCCGCAGTAGAAGTGATAATTCCAACATTGAAAAACCTTGCAATAATTCTCCGCTCTTGACACTAGTTTCTACAGCTTCCTAATTTCTATCCGTCGATTCTGTGCGAAAAAACTCGCAGAATTTATTAGTCGTTCGTGGCATTAGATATTACGAGGCCTGCGCCGTTGCCGGGGTAACACGGATAGATCCTGATCGTAAAATGGTAATATTTATCCGATTTCGATTCGTCAATAGTTTAAAGGTATGCAGTTACATCGGATGGCTGCACGTTGTGAACGGAGCCAAGGGCTAGGTCTCGGGCATTTAATCGCGCGCCTTATGTGGACCACACCGAAGGCGATACGGCCTGGAGGATATCATCGGGCCGCGTTATCGCGACCTATTAGACACGCTTGTAGTCTTACGACCTGTCGTAACCGAGGCCACTACGTCGCTTTACCAGTTCTCGACTTACACGAAAGAGGGCCCCGGGTCGGGGGTCAGTTCTTCAACGGCGGGACTACCGGTAACCAGAAGATCCACAACGAGTAGGCGACTCGTCAGGTGTCCTTGACCGCTGATCGAGAGATCGACGAGTCGCGCGAGCCTGCTCTCCGCGAATAATCAGACGGATCTTCTGGTTTTCACTTCTTAAAAATCGATTTCTCTTGCATCCTCGTTAAGTATAATTGTTGTAAAATATGTGTGCAAACGGATTTTCGACAACTCGTATCTCGTACAATTTACAGTTGGATTTTATGAATTCTACTTGTTGGAGATCAGTACTTCAGGTCTGTAATATTTGCAAACAAGTGTACACGCCTCCGCAAATTGCTCTCGCAAGAAAATGTCCTCGCTAGTGTATTTGCACCTTAACTCCGAGTCCAAACAGACCGATGTCGCAGCATCCGAATGTTAATCGATGTCTACCTTGGTCCATGTTTCGTCAATACCGGAGTTTCATCACCTCCGAACATTCTTTCCGCGTACTAATCAACGATTTTATGAGCACAAAACTGGTCGGAGCAGCAGAAATTCTTACAGAGACCGGAAGATCGTTGAACAATCCATCGAGAATATAAATCTTCTCGTTCCTCGAAACGCAGCGCAAAAAAACACTGCTAATAGTTTCTTAAAATTCAGTATTTGGTTTCGAAAAAAAATTGAAAACCATTATCGAGAACGTTCGTTATCGTGTCGATGTTCTCTGACAGCGTCGTTTCGATTACGATTGAAAAAGTTCCGTGCAGGTATCGTATAAATTTGTCGGAATTAAAATTCCACAGATGTTCCACGTGTCTGGAGGATCGATGAAAAACTATGATCATTTTCCATGGGTCTATGGACGAGCGGATCGAGAAACGGACGTTTTTCTATGGAATTAATCCCACGGCCAGGTCGTTGATTCTTGTTGCTCGAAAATCCGGGCAAGACTTCTCTCTCCCTCTCTCTATCTTTGCGCAGAGGTCTCTCCAGATGCGTTGACCTCGGGGAGACCATTAAATGATGAATATTACCGGCAATTACGAGTATCCCAGTCATTGTGCGTGCGAATCGGCCGCGGCTGAGCCGCGTGTTCGGCCGTTATCGTGCACACGCATACGCGCACCCATACGGGGTGAGAGTGCGGATTGAAAAAAAGAAAAGACAACCGGTTGTGCTATGCGCACGGGATCATAGAGCCCCACTCTCGAAAGCGACCTCTTCGCGGCTATGCCGCGGGAAGATGACATCGGGGTTCTCAACCTGCGCTGGAATCACTTTGGTCAGCGTGCATCGTTTTCCCAGGTTCGCCCAATTTTATTCGCTACGAACTCCTACCGTCAAAAAAGTAACAGGTGAGTTTGTTTAATCCCCTCTCTATGTGTACTACTATTCTAAAGTTAATCTACAGGATAGTAAATTGGACCCCCTGTATTTCAAAATATTTGAAACATATCTCAGATAGCATTTCTAGACACTTTTTGGAAATTTTCCATTCGTTAACTTTTTATAATATTTCCATTTCTGTCAGTTTGCGGTGCATTTGCAAAGCATTTCATATCTGCGATTCTAAAAATCAGCTGCAATTTGACGTGTGATTTTGGTCAATTTACGTTATTTTCCCAATTCCACCTAATTTTATTCTCTACCAACTCCTACAATACAAATCGTAACAAGTGAGTGTGTTTAAACAAAAGTGGGTATGTTCAGCCCATAGAGAAAATAAGCCATATCTCTTGTTCTGAAAATCTACTGATCCCGAAAATGATTAAAAAACAAATCCTACATGAGATTAGTGAACAACCCACAATCGAACACAGCAGTAACAGAAACCTAGTGGACGAGTTTGAGCCAGGAACTCGGACGAAGTCTCGCATCAGGATCTGCGAGCCGCAGGTAGTAATAAAAGCGATCGGTGAAGTGGAATCGTCGGATCGATCAGCGTACACGACTCACGCAACGCAATGACAGAACCGTACAGCGATCTTTCAGCGGCCGGTCGATCGCGAGGTCGCATTAGGACGGCACGGCGCGCCGCGGCGGTGGCTATAATTTTCTCCTGAACCACTTCCTCTAATTAATGCGCCGTTTCTCTCGCGTTAATCGTGTTCCCCTCGCAGTGGCAACGGTTCATCGCGATGTCTCCGGTAGACATGGTTCGTCGAGAGACACGAGCAGCCGCTGCGCTGAGCCGAGGGCAACAGAGACGACGCGGGGAAAGAAGCCGCTCGAAAGAAGGACGGAAAGAGAGGACACGATCGAACCGAGAGAAAGAGAGGAGGGAGAGAGAGAAAAAAAAAGTATCCCGCGTCCCGGAGCTTTGAAACCGTTCAGGCTCGCGAACAGAAAGACTACGGCCGAGCAGAATCGTCGACAAGCTCCCCTCTGACCCGACGGCGATGGCAAACGATCGGCGCGCAAGAAGCGGAGCCTGATTTATGGGCCGGTCGCGAGGGCTGCGTCTCCTCGCGAAGTCAGCCCGTTCTGTACTTGCACGGTACCTGCATATACGTGTGTACACTCGGTCTCGTTCTATCTGTTCTCTCTCTGTTTCTTTTCCTCTCCCAGAGCCTCTGTGTTTAACACGAATAACACGTACGTGTAGAGGCGCACATGGTACGTGTATACAGGCATTCGCATAAGGCAAGATCTCCTTCCGGCCGACGCGGAGCTATCTCGATCCGCGGGGGAAAGCTCCGCGGACTCCGCAAAACGCAACTCCGAGCCTCGAGACTCGCTTGTCGTCCGCGATATCGTCGTTACTCGCGTGCGATTGCTTCCGAGAGAGCCGAAGCAACCATCCCATACCATCCCGGTACGTGGCTTCGACACACAGACCGACCTACCGATCGATCCGGCCTCCCAGCCGACCGATCGATCGCGTGCGACGCGACGAATCGATTCCACCCGGACGAAAACAACACGCGCACGCGCGCGCGAGCCCGGTTTCACCGTTCATCAGCGCGCTTTTTCTTCCCGAGGATTTCTCTCTTTTTCCGAAGATCCTCCGCGTTGTGAAACCTGCTTCCGCTTCTCCCCGTGAAGATCGTGGTGACGTACTATAATGAACCCAAATACTAATTCATATTTTTTGTAATAAACATTTCGGACATAAAATATCAAATATCTCTTCAAGTATTGATATTTCGAAGACCTCGGGCTAGTACTTTTATACGCAGGATAACAGAAGGAATCGTTTAATTTAATTAAAAAATAGCAGTAACCAGTCTCAGTTCCCAGAATCATCCTGTACACCAAGCATTCTCCTTTTGGAGTCGTCTTCATGACTTCTTCGGCAGAGAAAGCGTCGATACAGACCCAAATGACTAAAAATCACAGGATCTGTCGCAAGGCTGGCAGCCACCCCGATGGATGGTTCGATCGATCGCGTGCGACGCGACGAATCGATTCTACCAGAGGAAAACAACCGATGGTTTTTCTTGCCGAGGATTTCTCTCTTTTTCCGCGGATCCTGCGAGACGTCCTCTTTGTTCCGCTCCGCGAGGATCGCGAGGGGTCGAATCGAATCGGATCGCGACGCGACGTCCTCTCGATCTCTCTTCTTACCGTTCGATCTCCTCACTGTTACTCTCTCTTGCTCTCCTTCTCTGTCTGTTTGTCCGTCTTTGTCCGGTTCATTCTATGTTCCGTCCGCCCGGTCTTAGGCTCGCCGGTAGCCGGCAACGTTTACATTAATGTATGAGGGCAATCGTAAAGCTCGATGTGTACATACGTCTCGATCGGGTCCCCGGCAGCCTCAGAGATTTTCTCGTGCGGCCAACGGACAAAAAAAGCACACGACATGCCGCGACGACGTGTACCCGATCTAATGCACTCGCCTATCCGTCCGGCGAGGGACGCGCGGACGGCCCACCGGTGCGCCGAGAGACGCTCCTCTCTCGCACGACGGACCGCGGCATTATAATGTGAAATCGTGACGGCAGACCGACTGCCGAGCCGGCCGTCGCTGATTGTCCGTTTCATTATGCTGATCGCGGTTTCGTCGGTTTCGAGCAATTAACATACACGCCGGACGACCGGCAGCTTCTTCGTCCGAGCGCTTCCGATACTGCGCGAGGATCGTCAACCTGCATCACACTTTGCGGTGTGATTAGCACTGCAACTCGACACGGAATGCTTTTATCAGACTGCGGATTTTATGCATTTATGACGAGAATTAGTTGACGCGATTCAACCACTAGATCTAACGAATTTACTTAACACTTTAACTACTGAATCTGTCAAAATGGTGAATTTCGGATTTATTATTTTGTAATGGTTCAGGATAATCATGGCTAATTCTGCAATGTTGTGCTTGTGTTCTCGGTTTACCCTGACATGATCGATAATCACTTTTAAAAGGGAGTTCGAAATAACCGATTGTCTCGTGCGTTAGACGAACAGATACGTTTATTTTGACGGTGTGAACTAGACTGGTTCGACAAAGGACAATACATAGAAAGCGAGAAAAACATACATTAGATAGAAACATATATACAATTAACTAGTGCGAGCTCAGGCGACGAGTACACAAAACAATTACGAGATTAGCGCGATCTACAAATTGCGAACGATGACGCTTCGCGCTAACAGACGCCTTAAGACCACCGACAGCGTTTTGGTCGAAACTTGGTATCGATGAAATTGTGCCAGGGTATTGACCATGATATTGAAACAGGAAGAAGTACTCAGGAACATCTTTATAAAAACGAAGAATGGCAACGGTACCGAACAGAAGAGATGAACATGTCAATTATTGTGTTGAAAAATTGATGTGTCGTTATACATAGTAGACAAGATTTAATCAGAACGGATCAGGGAGTGACTTCTTGCAGGACCGAGGGTTGGTGTCCATTGCGTCACCTGGATCTCCCCGCGCCGTTCACGGAGGGAAGGCAAGGCTAGGCGATGTATACGCGTGCACGGATTATACATCGCGATGGATATATATTTGCAAGGTACGTGTATTACCTGCGGAGAGGAGGCCTGGTGGAAGAGGTCGGCCGAGAGGTCGCTCGGTAAATTGGTCGCTGCGGCGCGGCGTTACCGTTGATCTACGGCAACAGACGCGATAGTTATGGAAAGGTTACGGCGGAGCGCTCGATAAAGCGTCGCGCTGCCTGTCCTCGGGAATCCGCGACGGCGGGGAACGAATCGTAAATCGCGGAATCGCAACCGCTTCGCCGGAGCTGGAAAAAGAAGAAGGAACCCCGCGACCGAGCGAGAGAGTCGCCGCAGAACGAGAAGAACAGGAGGAAGAGAAACGGATAGATCCCTCTCGTGCCGCACACGTATTCCGCGATCGCACGATTTCCGTCTTCTTCCGCGTCCCAGACCACGACCGGCCTCCTCTACGCTCGCTCCGCCGCAGATAAGCGATCGGGGTATTCGTGTGTCGAGCCTGAAAATCGTCCACGTTCCCTCCTCTGCCCCTAGATCTGCCCCTCGAAGCGATCCGATGATTCTGAAAACCTACTGCACGGGGTTGCAGACCCGGATAGGGTGAACCTGTGCTCGACAAACTGTGGCTACGATAGCTTCCACTATTGTCCCCTAAAATCACGAGATTCCCACGGTTTTTGCTGTCTGATCACTGAGAAACAGGTTTATTTAGTATTTAAATTACTTCATCATCTGTGGGTGGTGCAACACGTACTCTACACAGACGAAGTAGCCTCTGAAACAACTTAGAGGATGTTTTCCTCCGTCTGAAAATGTTTTTTTGGCGTGAGGTAATGAGTGATTGAAATTTTCATGTTCCCACTACATTTTATGTAATATACATATTCTAATGTACGTTATGGTTATTTGTATAACGTATCAAGTGTTCAACGCTTATAATTTACAGCGGAGAACATGATACTCTGATACCTATAAAGGAATAAGTCGTAAATCGAACGGGAAAAGTTATTCGGATACATAATATGAGTACCAGTCGTAACGTTAATAGGAGCGCCGTACTGTGTTGCGGTGATTTCAATGCGTGGTGAGTATGTCGCCGTTCTGAGATCGTTTAAATCACTTTCTTCGAAAACGAAACTTACCGTTCAATATTCCCAGCCCACACTTTCCTCGTACACCATTATAAGTACCGATATTTCCCAACTGTGTGGCAACGACGATAATCTGCTGTATGAAATAAGTAAACCCTTGGAACACGTCTAGAACATAAAGTACATCAAACGAATGATACGAATCACTTTCGGATACATTGAACACTGTGTTTAATGTTTCCCTTTTTATTATCGATGCTTATAATTTATCTAACTAAATGGCTAACAATTAGAAGAGCAGTGACAAAACAGCGTTCCTTCTCAATATTTATTAGCCATCGCGAGCAGTCGTTCTGGCGCAGCAGGTTGGCCAGGATCCAGGATCCGGCGGGCAGCGAATCGCAAATCGCGTAAATCGTTTCCCCGGTTGGCTCGGCTCGGCAAAAAACGAGATTACTCGGAGCTGATCGGGTCTGTCACGTGTCGGAAGCGAGACGGTCTCGCGGAGCGTATCTTCGGACAGCTCGAGGATCAAGGGAGTGCGGGCTGAGCGGATTTTTGCGAGCGAGCGAAAGAGACTCTCGCCTCGGCGAGGCCGTTTTAATCTCCCTCGAGGTCGACTTTCCGGTACACCCACGCTCGTGTCATCGATATATCACGCGGCCGAGGGTATTCACGGTTCGCGGCCGTGCTCGCCATGCGACGAATCTCGCCTCGAGCCGAAGATTCCGCGCGGAACCGTGCGGAGCGGAGCGTGGCGGAGCTGTTCTCGATTCGGAGAGAAAACGGGGTGTCACCTTTTTTGGTCCGTTATGACGTGACGCTACGACGAATACGGGGAGGCTGTCGGGAAAGATCGGAGGATCTCGAGAAACAGGGTGCGGTGCGTGGATCATCCGTGGCAACCCGAGGCCGGCCGTAAAAATCCGCGCGGCCCTTATTATTCGCCACGGTATTCGTAACAGGTCAGCCGCGTAGGTGGGACGCGGTGAAATACTCCGATATGAACAATACGCGATCACGCGCACATATCGAACCGTGTCCCGACGGTTTCGAAAGTCCCGTTCAAACGATTGCGGAACGCTGCGGGTACTGAATAAAATTTTATGCATTTTATCCTAGGGACTTTGCTCGGCCGAGCATTAGACTCGCTCGCCTGGGAAAAGTTCCGCGGCTACGCGACTGAGCTCTGATTCAGAGGATCCCGGTCATTCTATGTGATTTGCTTTGGGCTTGCAAAGTATCCCCTAATCAAAATAAAACAAAAATATTATTAATGCAATAATATGTACAATAAAAAATTTTTATGCTAAATAAATGCCAGAGACATCTGCTCCCATTCGAGCACCTCCAATTTTTATTTCTTGCATGCACAGTTTTATGTAACGATTACCACACAACTGTACAACAATGAATTGCATCAATTTTCCTCTAGATTTCCACATTCACCGAACAAAACGGCTCTTAACGAACACCAAGTAAAACAACCTACCGACAGCATTATCCACTTGAAGAATCAATCATCTCCTCTGGAGGAGCTGTTCGAAATACCGCAGGTGAAGTATACCATAATGTATAAAACTCTGGGAAACAACAGCATTGTTCGACGAAACGGGATAGTGGTATGATCGACCGGGAATATTCGCGATTTTCGAAACCGATTGAAGGGACGTAGGTGATAAAGGTCCGATAATAGAAAGTGTAAAATCGAGGAGCATCGAAGACCTACGCCTATTCCGGATGCGATTGGATCGGGACGCCATTAATAACGACGCACTTACCGATCCCATGGCAGGTGGTAGACCGCATGAAAGTCACGACCTGACATTTGCCTGGGTTGCCCGCGCCCGATCGCGTCCCGAGAACCGATCGCGAATGCCGCATTTTTCTACACGCCGCTCGGCTCCGCTCCGCACTACTCCGCACCGCTTTGCTTTGCTTCGCTTTGCTAGAGAAGCCAGCGGAGCAATTTCAAGTGTAACGGCGGCTATCGCCACCACTAACACGCGAAACGCGTGGCGTGCCATCGCTTTCTCTCTCTATTCGTAATCGCCTTTTCACTTTCGACGATGTATCGATCTCTCCCGTGTTTTCTTCAGCCCGCCACTTAGCGTTCCACGATCGGCGTCGTGTACCCGTACTCGACACCGTTTGCTTTCGAATTCGACCCTTTCCGTAAATGATTTTTTATCCTCGCCGCGACTACAAGCGTTTCGCTTCTCGTCTGCCCGACCCGCAATCTCCCGCGATCTGCTAAATGGATGTCGCTCTGCGTTTGGAAACGTGCCTACTCGGTTTATAGGTGGGATCTCCTTTGCGCGTTTGGACGCAGCATTTTGTTATCCCAGCGCCTATCGTACTCCATTCGTTATACCTCATCACAATTGCGTCTACACGTGTGCATTTACGCCAAGAAACAATACCGCATTATTCCGTCGAGAAATATACTAGAACGTTTTTGTCAATCGTGACTTCCCAAATGTTGCAATTTACCGACACATACGTATCCATGTTCAAGCAAGCATGTACCGGGCGACACAAATCCCTTACAATAAGTGCAGTTTTCCTATGTCGAAAAAACATGGAACGATTTTGAAATATCGTTAGATTTGGCAATAGCGAAATCAGCCTAAATCCACTCGCAACGGGACATTTTGTCCGCTACGCGAGAACCGAAACGTGCCTCGCGCCTGCCTCGATCCGAGACACGAGGGTGGGGAACAGCGTCGTGGAAGGACAAGGGGGGAGACTAGTCCCAATCTGGCGCTACAGTGGGCTGGATCGAGAAATATGCTGACATTTTACTATACCTTTTGAACCATAAAAGATATCGGGATGAAATATCCACTAAAATTCATTAAAAAAATTATTCCTACCTATTGATACCTGTCGTAATAAATATATTTTTCGTAATCAATTTTTAACATATAATAGTCGAACATTATTCTTCATGAGTCAGTCTTAACTTAAATGATTTTAGTCAAACCTTTTAAGAAAAATTCTTTAAAGATCCCTGTATAAAATATGTCGGTTAAAAGTACATTTTTCAATTAGATATAATACTGATTTTCGAAAAAAATTTGTGTGGTCTGGCCTAGTTTCCAGCCGGTGCAAGCGCGTAGCCCGTAAACAGGTGGAACAATGGCCACTTTCCTGCGGCATCTTTCGCCTCCACACCCTTAGATCCCCGCTTGGATCCCTCGATCCTTTCCCGCGAATTGGTTGTGCAATCGCAGGTATCACCGGGATCCGCGTCTCGGCATAGGTGAACACGAGGATCCCGTTGATAGCCGGTCGTAGTCTTACCTTGATTTGCTCTCCGCAGAACCTGTTAACGCTTAATAAGTAATGGACTTATTTGCCGATCCCGCGAGATATCTCGTTGCATAATGGGATTTTCTTTAAGAGAGGCGTGGATCCCCCCGGTTCTAATGAAGACGCATTGTTTTAATTAAACGTCGTGGGACGATTCTTCTCCGGCTCGATGGTTAGACTCCCCACATGGTTCGTTTCCATTTCTCGATTTCGCCTTGTCGGAGATTCTATCGGGTGACATTTAGTGGCTCGACAACGGCAGATATCATCTCGGTGTTCGCGTAAATCGAATCGATTCCCTCCGTGTACACAGCCCCGGCCCGCGATATGTATCTCTGTACACAATCTACCCGCGGCGTTAATTATTTCCGTTCGCATTATACCGCATGTTAATTAAGTGTAACGGCAAGCGCGCCGCCCCGAAAAATAATTTCAGGTCTGCCGGCCGTTGATGGGCGTGCACCAGAAAATCGCTCGCGCGGACACGTGGCAATTAATTCGATGCGTCCGATCGCGTTATCATTATTACGCCGCGTTATCGTCAAGTCCGATCCTCCGCCTCCCCGAAACCCCGGCGACCCGATCGGCCCAAGAAAAATCGACCGACCGAACACGTTATTTCTTCGTTGCAACATTTCCAAAAGGCTCTCCGGTAATTATCGCACAGTGAGTTATACGGGATTTCCATTTTTCGCGTCCTCCCCGCCCGTGATTAATCGTCGCAATTGCGATTTTTAATGGACCACGGTGCCCCTCAAGAGCTTGGCAATTTCGAGGCAATTTCAATGAAAAATACCCGCCAATTTGCAACTTAAATGTTGCCCGAGGTGTTGGTGATCTAGAGATCGTATCGTCCGGCAACGATCTCTTAGGGTAATCCGATTACGGGGTGCATTAATTTCCTTGTAATTATTCCTTGATTTATATTTCAACGAGGGCAATTAAACATATTTTTAAATGATATTTTCTTTCGCGAGGTCGTTTCTCTCCCGTGTGTTTCACTCGAAAATTTGATAATATTTCATTGCAACTTCTAAAGTTTAATATCAATGATTACTATTAATTTCGTTACCTAATATTAGAGCAACTTAAAATTTTGATTGCCTTTCCTTTAAAAAAATGTTGCATTTAATTCTCTCGAAAATTTGATAATATTTTATTGCAGCTTCTAAAGGTTAATATCAATGTTTATCATTAATTTCGTTACCTAATATTAAAGCAACTTAAAATTTTGATTGCCTTTCCTTTAAAAAAAAATTGCATTTGGTCTCTCGAAAATTTGATAATATTTCATTGCAGCTTCTAAAGCTTAATATCAATGTATATCATTAATTTCGTTACTTATTTGATTGCCTTTGCTTTAAAAAAAGTTGCATTCGGTATCTTCCAAAAGTATTAAACAAAAATGAATGTGTAACATTCCGGGCTCATCCAAAGCCAAAGTGCAAGGTGTATCGAAACTGCAAAACAAAGAGCAATGTTGCGTAATACGCTCCGTTTTACAACGAATCGTTCCCCGAAGGAGGAGGATCGAGCGTGACCGGTACGATGCGTCTTATTGTTACAGATACTCGGTGTAGAACGCGAGAGTCATCGTCGTTTGCGTACACGCCCATCGCGGCCGTTCGCATCGATCAGATCGGTGAAACGAAACAATTGTTCTTAGAGCCGTGGGGGAAATGAATGACTCTGAGGTTCCATGACTCTGTCCCGCTTCCTCGTTCAGCTTTCTCGCTCGTCCTCGTGAACAGGACGATCCGGCATTTAGGAAAGGAGGAGCATCAGTCCGGCAAAGGGTGGAGAAACGTAACAGGTCGATCCTGTCGAATGGTTTCAGGCCACAAGTGCTTACAGTGCTATACTTCCATGAAAATATATGGGACGCTCAAGGCCATTCTCCTCCTCCGACGAGATTAAGAGATACAAGGGATAAGACACAAATAAATCTGGTCGACTTCAAACGAGATTATTGCACTTATATCACGTATCTGGATTGATGAAGAAGTTGACACATTCATTGAAAACATCTTAGAAAAAATATGGCTTGTAGTAAGTGGCTTACAATTCAACAATAAAGAATTGACCATTTGTTCTAACGCTAAATGATATAATAATGGCAATATTATTTTTATTATGACGTAAATGAAAAAATATTTTCAGTCTTATCTTTTTCGAGCAAAACCCTCGACTTTCCAAGAGCTTCGTATTATATTTTGGGGTTGCTGGAAAAAGTAATGGTGTATGAAAGGGTTAAGGGAGGAGTAAAATGACGTGGTTCGGGATGACGGTGTAAAGGCAACCTTATTAGCATAGACATGTTGGAGCCGGCGAAGTTAATCGATCTCGAGCAGACAGTTTCTCGAGCAGCGGCGGTGGCGCGTCCGATCGAGGCTGTTGTCGAAAGAAAAAGGAGAAGAGCCATGGATCTATTTGCCAGAAATGGCAACGGGCACGGTAATGTGGAACGTCTGCGGAGGCCTTTACGTCGAAGCTGACCTTTACGCGTCTCCGCCAAGAGAGAGATGAACCCGCATATCGCGGTTGCTCGACAGATTATCGCGCGCGGATCTAACTGCGAGCGGATTTCTGCGACTCGATCGCGTCGAAGTCGCAAACGTACACGGTTGTCTAAGCGCGGAGCATAGGTACCGGCCGCTTGAACACGCTCGCCAAATTTTCTCGACACCGGGGAGAAAATGATTTACACGCCTCGTTAAACCGCTTCCTCGAGCCGCGCCGGTGGTTACGAGCTTTCGAGCATTAGCGAGGGAAATTAATGGAGGTCGCCTCGCGAATCGCCTCTCGCGATTTATCCGTCGTCGTTCCGATCTTTATGAACGGCGCTATTTTAAATATCGGCGAGCTCGTAGAATTTTTATTGCCTCGGAACGCGCGTGCTCCTCCCTCTCTCCCTCCGCCGCGTCGGCCTTTCTTTTCCCTCTTCCTTATGGGCTTGTTTCTCCGATGAACCGTGGTTTACAAACCTCTTGTCTAATGAATCTTAGGCCAAGTGTCGACCAGGCGAGTTTCCACCGAGAATTATGAAGTAATAACATTCTTCCGACACTCGCTTTTCAATAATCCGTTAGCGCTTTCGTTTTGCCAGATCGAACCGACGATTTTTCGCTCGCCGTTACGACCATTGTTCCGGCCGAACCGCTCCGGCTATAAAATCGAGCACGGAGATGAAGCGAGCGAACAGGTGGAGAAAGTAGAAACGATACTTATTGATTTAGAACTGGAAACCCGAGTGCGTAAAAATCGGGCCAGATAATCTCTTCCTCGTCGTAACACCATATACATTTTCGAGAAAGTGTGAAACGTCCAAGAATGTCTCGTGACGTGACATTTTTAGCTGAAAATCCATTTAATTATCATAAACATTATTCTAAAAATTTCTTGAAACTCTTCCAAACGCGTAGATCAAGACTTCGTTTTTACAATAATCTTGAAACAGAAAATTGTGTGATTTAAGAGACCCCGGGGTAAATTATATGTAATATTCCTCAAGAGCCCAGGCAACTGTACAAGTACATTAAACAAATTATTTTTCGAATGACACGACGATCTATTAACTTGTACGTTCGAAGCGTTCGCAGCGAAGACATAGCGTTGACCAATTTCGCAAGCATCCCGCATAACGCCGGCTCCAATAACAAACGATGAACGCCAGTGTCAAGTGTTGGCGATCGATGCAACGTTCGAATAAATCTCGCGGCTTATCGTGGATTCCTCGGGATCCAGCGTGGATTCAGCTTCTCTCGAAATCGTGCGCGGTCGAATCGCATTAGTTCCGTCGACGGATCGGCCGAGGTTTCGCGGACCATCCGACGACGATGTTATCTTGGCCACGTTTCCAACGAGCGTAGCCCATTAAGCGGGACAGCCGGTGTCTAACGGAAGCGTGTCAATCAGCAGAGACGCGGCCCCGTCGCGCGATCGGATCCCCAACACATTTCGCGATCGTGCGAATCGTTGTGATAGCGTTCGCACGACCATTCGACGGGTCCTAGCAACACACACGTATACACACACACAGAAAGAGGGGGTATATTCGAGAGAAAAAGAGAGAGAGAGTGAGAGAGAGATGCAAGCTGACAGCGCCTCAGGATCGGGGTCGAGTGCCGGAAGGCCGCAAGGCGGTCTCGTCATCGGGACTCGAGGAATAGACACATTACGGCGTGTAACGCACCGGGCCGGGCGCATTAGCCGCGACGAATCGCGAGGAAGGGTGAGATCGTCTCCCAGGCGATATCCTCCCGTGGGACGATCGCTGGGAACGACCGCGATAAGCGGACGTCTTCGAGGATACCTCGGCTTTAGGAGAACCGACGATTTTATAGCCGGTAATTGCCCATAACATTGCACCACCGCTAAAAATCATTTTCCGAATATTTGCACAAGATTTCTAACCCGTAATCACAGACGTCGATGTAGTGCCACTTTAGCATTGATACGCCTTTCAGAGGCCGCATTAGACAATGCTATAGTAATCAAATTTTAAAATTAATTTATAGTGAAGTATCTTGTGTATTAAATCTCGTCTTTTCCTAAGTTGTTGAACAATTCCTTCTATTTTCGTGTGATTCGTATTGAGCAGTAATAAAGTAAAAGCACTGAAGCAAAAAGAAGGATTGATCATTCCATGATAATGAAAAAACCATGTCGAGCGATTAACGAGACATCGTCCGTAAATTCCAGAACACAGCGTTAAAAATCGTATCTTAACGCCTCCTAACTGGCATTTAATTAAGCAAACGCATCCGATGTCAGGACAAAAGCTAAGATCTCTCACTGGCCGGTCGATTAATCAAAGCAGAATTCATCGGTTAGAAGTAAAACATAATTTCCAAGGTTGGTATAATTCATTTCGAGCGATCGGCAACGATTCGTTCTGATAAATTGCCGACGGTTGTACCGGTTGCCGGCCGCTGTTTCATTTTGTCAACGTAGCCGAGCGCGCGGCATCGCAGCATTCTGCGGATTTCTGGCGTGTAGTCCGGGTCCCGGGAAAGCTCCTCGCTTTCCCCAAGGCGGACGATAAATGAACGGCTCGCGGATCGTTTGTCCTTTCGAACGGTCGCTCGTGTCCGCGATCGATAAAGCGAACGAGCCGATGATAAATTTCGACGTCCGAGCAGCGAGCGGCGAGATATCTCGCGATCTGGCGATGAGACGCGCGCGCTCGCGCTCTCTCGAGCTGCGGGTTTTGCGCAACCCGCAACTCGGTATCGCATTGTGTACACGCGTCGACCTCCGCATAACACACCGTGTCGTTTCGCGTCGTTCGCGAGCCGCGACGAGATTCAGCAAAATAATGCCAATAACCATTTGTACGTCTCCATTAGCGGCGTTTGCAACCGGTGTCCATCGCGCGGTCGATGAAAACCCGCCGGAATGGAATGTCGAGAACACGCGGAACCGACAGCGCCGCGATTTATGAAGCATTTTTTTGAGGACGGACATTGTCTGCTGTCCTCAGACCCTGTGTCCAACACCGTGGACGTTCACACTATAATCCCGACGTCCAGAGGAGACGTCCGATGGATTTGCATAATTGTGGAATTGGTGCAGTTGACATTAAGTCGTCTTGTTCGAATAGGAGATATCGTAATTCATTTTTTAGTTGTACGAGAGTAGAGTAAAATAAACTTCAAAAATTAAATCTCACTAAATCGAATCTCACCAAAATTACTACTTTCACCAAAGAAATAAATTCATTTTATTATTCACAAATGCAATTCTACAATCTCAATTACCATTAATAAAACAGAATCAGAAGCTGTCACTTCGATATGATCCGTTGCTCGAGTGTTAAATGAAATATGTCCAGCGTTTACGGAATTGTTGGATGTATCTAGTAGCCGGCAGCGCGTCTAGTTACCCAATTATTGGACAGTGAAAGGAAAAAATGTAACTTTCACGGGTAGAATTCGACGCGATAATTTACGGTTGATTTTCGAATGCAACGAGGCTCGAGTAGTGTGTCACTCGGTGCCACAGCGAATAAGTATACTGGACACGGTCGCCGAGGAGCAATGCCATCCGCGGCCTTTCACCGCGCCGAGGATGCACCTGCATTCAGGTGTACACCGGGTCGGTCAGGGTGTAGGAAGACGCTCTCGGTTCGTGCCTTAATGGCCATTGCTCCGAGAGAGGGAGAGAGGCCAGACGTTATTGGACCGAAGGGTATATACGCCGGCTGTGAATCTGAACAGTTGTGTATTTAATTGGTGAACGGTATCGACCCGAGGGTAATTAATTTTCAACCGTTCCGAGATACGGTATTATATCGGAGAGCATCATCGCATCGGGCCCCCGAGAACTCGTCGCCCATCTGAACGGTGCGGTGTCCGCGCGCGCTGATTTCTGCGCGTGTCGATTCGAGAGGTGAGCAAGGACAACTGGTCAATCGGCATCGACTGTCACTTATGTTTCGCTTAAGTGTGTTTCCTCGTTTGAGGAGCTAAGTATCTTCATTGGGCAATGGCCTCTGTGTTAACCCATTAACGTCGTCAAACTTTTACTACCGAGTTCTAAATAAGGAATTCAAGGATTTAGTTTTACGCCGAGAACGATCCGTGAGAGCTCTCTCTCTCTCTATTACGATCGAAAATATTTTACCGCCGACCGAAATACGCTTGACAGTGATCATTATTTTACCTGCGAAACCCCTCGTGGGACTCTCTGCTGATCCAAACGATTAGAAGTATCCTAAACACTACTACGCATCGCTGCACTTCTAACTCGATTAGAATCAATGTACTAGTTTAATGAATATTATTATTGCAAATATTGAATATTTTTGATATTTTATGAATATTAATTATGCAAATTAAAATACCCGTGTACTTAAAATGACACGCACTAAAGTACGTGTACACGTATACATATTTGTTATTAATACACGTTCAAATTCACGTGGTATAGAATATACTTACAAAGAATGGAAGAATTCGCAATTGAATTTTTACCATTGAATTCTGTAAATGACAAGTTGTTCGCCCGCCACGTGGTTCCCGTAAGATCGCGCGAGACACGTCGACGTCGACGTCCACGCGTGCACGTGCTCACGCACGATCTCCCGTGCGTGCAACGGATGAGTGCGTATGGTAATGACAGGCCAGGAAACGCCGGCCAGGCGCCAGCGAACAGCCTCGGGCCATAGCTACCTGCAATCTCCTCGAAATATCGGGGTGACTACCTTGAGAAACAACCAAGGCCGCACAGGCGGAATCGGTTTCTGTCTAATTGCGACTCTAATCTATCCCGTTTCATCTCCTTTCATCAAATCTCGATAGCTGTGTGCAAACCATCATTCAAAATGATTTACTCGGCTCGATGTGAAAATTGTCGGTCCTCTGGTCACACGCCCCCGAATTTCAGAGTTCGAGACCACTTCTGAATGTTTACTTCTCAATCGGTATGTTCTGCATCCTGTGTGGTTTCAGAATTGTTGCTCACTGCATTTGTGCAAACCTTCATCTCCTCGTTTTATAGAAACTGCACTGAAACAGAAATTTTTCTACTCTGGGAGATTCAGTATATTTACATTATCATAATTTTTTTTATTTATAAGCATTTGAAACCCTGCTGGGTTTATTTTGCTTTACATGAATAATATAAGTGAATGCAGTAATGTGAACACAGGAATAGTACAGTAAAAATTTTATAGGGCTATAATAGTTATATAATAAAAACTAAAGAAAATTTTTTTAGTTTTTATCGCTCGCAATGTGGTATAGTATATGATAATTCAATATTATTCATTAATTATAATAATTGATGTTATATCTCTTGTGCAACATTAATAGAACAATATGAAAAGAAATTCTGAGATTATATAATATATATACGATTGATTTTATTGATTATTACTCATGGCAGAACCACCGGACGTGACAGTTGATTTCAACAAGATGAAAATATGTAAAATCTATACAGTCTAATTAAAACATTAAAAAATACAATGTTCTGGTTCTAGGAAAAATTCTAGGATGATTTTAGATCCGGTTCGCGAGAGGCATGTTCGATGAGAACAATGCGACACGGTTGAACAATATCAAAGAAAGGAGGATCTCTCGCAGGTCTTCCACGTCGGTGCGGCGCGGAGGCCAGCGATGTGTTAAGTAACGCTAACTGGAACTCGAGCGGGGCTATCGCGAAACGCCGGTAATTTCAGCAATTACAAACAATGTTAGTCAACGGTGAAAGCGACGGCGGCGTGAACAGCGCAGCGGCGCGTCGGGGCAGACATATCACGGGAAAAGGCGGTTTCAGAGGCGAACAAAATAAATGTGCGAGCCACGCGTGTCTTCGCCTCGAGCCGCGGCGCAACCTTTAATCGTTTACGCCCGAAACAGGCAGAAAACCGCGCGGAACCCCAACAAATCTGCTTTTAATCGACTCGCGTCGACCAAGCGGACCGTGTCGCAACCGGAGCTGCGATTTGTCGCGATGTAATCTACCTTGATTGTCGCAATGAGTTTGCGTTGGCCGATATCCAGGCGAACCTCTGCCATCGAAGCCGTAACTCGGCCCTGTGGACACTCTATCATGCCATTTTATAATTTTTGCCCTCTTTACTTATTCTACGTCACTAGTGTAGGATTTAAGTCGTCAATAAAATGACACGTCCGTAAACACAAACAATTTAACAGTTAATTTCAAATATAACAAATACAATTAATAAAAGAGCCTCGTTTAAATCTCCGTTTAAGATTAAACACGTCTTTACTTTTCAACAGTCAAACCAGAATAAATCAAATAAATCAATAAATAACAAATATCGAATCGTCGCGACGTTACAGTTACTAACGACGTGACTACACTAGTATCTGGAACCTCAGATTTTAATCAAAATATTTCTTAACGTAGTCAACACCGACTTCCGTGTCTTTAAGTATCGAATAAAAAGTTTCGAATGTGCGAGTACCGAACACGAATAATGTGAAGTACACGTGCTGTTGAATAGGAATTTATGTGTCTGATCGTGACCTGCTGATTCTACTTCTTGTAGATACTACCGGAGAACGAGACGAATTTTGAAAGGTGATTTCCGAGGAACAGCGCGAAGAAAGACCGATTAGGAGTGAACTGAAATTATGAAAATACGTTTATGAAAGATTCTCTATCGGCTAGAAAGGTAACGTGATCGTAGAGCAGCGAACAGGCAGCGAACGAGGGGGTGGATACATTACAATGGGCCCGGCGGCGTTCTCTATCCGTTGAAATCAATCGGCAGAACAAACGAACCGGATAACGAACGTCGATCGATGAATAATCGAGCAACGATTCCGAATTAGCATTTTTCCTTGTTCACCGGACCACGTATCCGTTCACGTTTCACTCGCGCCCGCTCGGCTCCGCGCGCCGAGGAAGTCGACACCCACGCTCCTCCGCTCGGTTTCGCCGCGTAGACGCGTTTCACGGTTCGCTTGTGGGATCATTCTTTTCCGCCAGAGCGATTGTAAGGAGATCGATATCGAGTACCGTTCCGTATCGACTGTGTATCGGGTTTCACGGTTGCACGAGTGCGTTTCTTTCCACGATTCAGGCCCTGCGAGTCCCTTTTCAACACTTGCCTCGCGTCTCGCGACCTGGAACGCTCCATTCACACCTACGATGAATTAACCCTCGTCCTAATACGACATTTACGATCTCATGAGATCCGTCATGATTAGATTGCTATGTAATAATAAAATAGAGACATGAAATTTTTATTTTATTATTATTTATTATAGACGAACAGAAGTCCTTTTTACATAAGCATTTACAAAAAAAAAGAAAGATACAAGTCTGCTTATCTAATAAGAAAGAAGAGACGTGCGCAAATAAACAGAGAAAAAAAGAATAAAAAAAAACAAAATAATACTGGTACAATCGATAGGTATTATCATATAATCCTGCGTAGTTGAATTTTAAAATTTTGCAAAGATTGAATGAAAAAATCAATGCTATTATAAATACTGCATGATTTTGCAATAATGCAATTCATTGGATTAATTAATACATTAGTAGATTTCGCTTCAAGTGTTTGAAAACCCACTCTTGTTCTCAGTTCACGTTCCGGTACATAAAAATTGATTTGCGCAAGTAGAGAAGTTAAATTAAAAATTAAGCTCTGAACGGATATTATTCTTCGAGCAGACAATAGTTCTAGGTTCATTGTAGTTATTATTGCGGAGTAATCATGATCAAAGAATGACATTTTTTTATCTTCTCTTTATTCAGCGACACCTGCTGTCAGAACACAAAGATTCGCGGTCCAGCAACTGGAGGTTTCCAGTTTTATAGCGACCCCAAATTTTTTGTGCTGTCTCTCAACTTTTAATTGGTTGTTCATTTTAAAAATAGCAGATCGGTGGCAGTCCGCCGCTTATTAATAGGAATCTAAATATACACGGCTCGCGTATCCGCGTATCGCGTTATCCGAGGAGAATGTTAATGGCCGGGGAATCGAAAGTACGAACGGAAATCCGAAGAATCTCCGTCGGGTAGTACGCGAGCTGGATCGCGTGGCTCGCGAATTACGAAACACGGCCGCCGCTTCACTGTTTCATCGACCTGCGAAGAGTTCTAACGGGATAAATTTCCGCGTGTCCCGCCGATTTTTCCGCCTTTTGCGAAAATATATGTGACACGGGCAACAATAGAGCGCTCGCGCGCCGCTACGGGGATCGGTAAGAGAACCTGTTTAATCTGATTCCGCGACGCGATTGTGCGCTCCTCGAAGCCGCGGCCGCCACCGAGGCTGTTACATATTAGCGTTAATAATTCACGATTTTACGGCCGCGGACTCGTGAAGTTGGCATTATCGTCGGGCCTCGGGCACGCCGCGCTCTGGCATAGTTAGCACCGACACGCTGTTCGCCTTTCCTCCAGCTCTACCGGTATTTATGTGTCTTATAAAGGCTCCGGGCCGGGGCGTAAATCTTCCCTCGAACACGGATCCACCAAATCGCATTATTTTTACGATCGCGAGACCGTTCGCCTACACCCCCACTAGCCTCCGACATCGGCCTCGGTAAATCAACTAGCCTGGGCCAGATCCACTGTGCAACACTGCTGTCTAACGCCTTTGGAAAACGTACTCTGGCCATCTCTTAACACATTGAGTACCGTGTCACCCACATACAAACTTGTCAATATTTATTTCGCTAAAGAAATTCCTTTAGGATTATTCCGGAGGACGTATATGTTTTATTCTCAATTTTTAACAACCTCATAATCAGAACATGGACGAACCTCATACAAAACTGGTTACATGGAACTTTTATATGATACCACCATAAATAAATTTCTATGCAATAAAATAACTATTTTAATATAACAGTACTATATTTAAAGTTTCCAGATTGTAAGTACTGTATGCGAGTAATTAAAAGTTAAAGAGCTTATGAGTATTAAGCAATTGTGCCTGTAATATAAGTTATCACTTAATCACAAAAGCGAGTTTATCTGAAGAACGTATGAGGGCCGGAAAATAGTCGCCCCGATGAAATTTAATACTCGACCTGGAAATCGTACCAGCGATAAAGCAATGTTGCGTGCGCGATTTTCTAGACACTGTGCCAATTCAGCGTAAGAACGCCGTATTTCCTTCAGCGAGCGAGGGTTATTGATGGCGATACGCGAGCAGTCGGGGGCGTCAAAGTACCTCGAGGAAATCCCGTGAAACTTATTCGAATTGAGTGCGCTATAAAGTGTCACGGTAGGGAAATGTTCCGGCGGTGATGCAAGTCCGCCGCGCGCCGTTGGAAAATCGAGGTCGGGTTCGCATGGCCGGCTGTGCCGTTCCTTCGTCGTTGGTGGTTTATGCTGCCAGCATATTTACGCCTCTCTTTGCCCGTAACAGAATGCATTGTTGGGTCATCGTAAATGCTGACGTGTGACGTGCGCCTCTTATTTGACCCTTTCCGTACCGTCCGGGTTTCACCTCGGCGCTCGCGAGCGGCTCGAACCGTGCTCGACTTCGTGCACGAACATCACTGCGAATCCTTCTGCGAAATCAAAATTCCCTAAACTCTAAAATACGTACATCAAGTTCTGTCTTCCTTCGATATTTTCAATCGATTCAAATTAATATAGCCATACTCCTAAATTGTTTCAACCCCTTCACAAGTCGGATCCTTGACAAAAATTTATTCAATGCGAATTCGACTAGTTTCTTTCGAATTGAAATAGAATTTTATTATATTATTGTGAGTTGAAAATAAATTAAATTCTCTCAATCTCTCCACTGTTTTAAATTACGAGTTAAATTTCACGAGACGAATCCTTGACAAAAATGTCGGATAGAATTTATTCAATGCGAATTCGACTAGTTTCTTTCGAATTAAAATAGAATTTTATTATATTATTGTGAGTTGAAAATAAATTAAATCCTCTCAATCTCTCCACTGTTTTAAATTACACTCTTAAACGCATGAAATCAGCAGTCTAATCACGAACAATGGAAATGTTCAACGGCTCCGGCGTTAAAAAAGCGCGAAGGAACAATTGTCACTAGGTGTCCTGATACTTTCTATTTATACACCTCGATCGATACAATTTTCCCACGTGACAGTACGTTTGCGAGACTTCAAGCTCACCTTCCGCTTGTAACCGGTGTTCGAAATTCCTCCTCCGATTCCTGCCACCCACGTACAGATAACTTTGCACAAGCAACACCGACACAAAGGAGCAAGAGCCTGGTGGAAAGAACAAACACTGGAGCAAGACTAACGCGATATGAATCTGAAACACCGAGAGGACATGAGTTTGAATATTCTGGCTTATTCTCTTAATCTACGAGGATTCGAAGCGTACGATAGCAAATGACCAAGCCGCTGAAAAATTGTCTGGTCTTTTACAATTTTTGTAAGGGCTGGCGGACCCTTTACGACCGCAGACAGATGTCTGTTTACGGGGGTAAGGAGGTGGGGGAGAAGAAACTTTACGACGCAGATGACTCGTCGCGTTAAATACTCCCAGAAGAACTTCACGGAGCGAGAGAACGGCCAGTCGTAACTAAACTAATTTCTTTACTCCAATTCACCGAAGCGTTCGGGTACCCGATATTAAATCGCAAAGATGCGTTTACCGATGCCACGGTGTATTACAACCATAAGTGGAACGACACGAAAGGCCCGGCATTGTGCGACCACGGCGTCGCGGCGGGGAACGGGACGCTAGAAAATGTCTTCCTGGACCGGAGAAAAGAGAGTAAGAGAAGGGCAAAGGTGGGCAATAAAATCGAGTTATTATCCTTATTATCGGCGGCGTTGCGAAAGCGCAGGCGCGCGCGTGGGCAGCGTGTAGACTCATTGTCGTACTATGTGCACCCGCGTGTCTACCACGGGATATCGTTCTATCACCGGGATCAATAATCGAACGCCGGGATCGAGGATCGACCCGATGTCTTTCATCGTTGGAAAATTAATCTAGCGGCGGTGAAACAAAGGGAACCGAGAGCAATTAAAAACCAATCGAACGGATGCGAACAGCCGATCCAGTATGAATTGATCGACAGACTCTCGGACCATTATCAGTAGCACTTTCTGGGTTACGGGTTACTATTCGTCTTTGTAGCAAACGATTTAATCAGTTTTATCTGTTCAAAGGTTAATTGAGATTTAAGTTGGAACTGTTTATTTATGAGCATTCTTCCCTAGTCTAGTTGCTTTCTATGAATTACTACAGTTAGGGTAGTTCTTTAAGTAAAAATAGAAAAAAAATCATATGACATAACACGTCCTAAGTAAATTTAATCAGTATTTTATGTTTTTAGTAGAGATTTTAAATGTTTTCCATTTTTTTAGCTTTTCTTTTTGATAACAAGAAGCTAGATTTAATGCAGATTTGTTCAAAATGGTATCTGTTCATTATTGTAAGGAAAATGGCTTCTAGATGAGAACACGATTATTTCGAACCGGTAATGGATAACTTGACAACCAGATATGATAGGATCTAGTTAACTGTTTACTGACAGTTTCCAAACTATTGTTCTTTTGTGAAGTAATCAAGATAAAAGTATGAGCTCAATGAAAAGTGAAGATTGATCAGAACTATCGGAAAGATCGACAGAAATCGTGGGCACAAGCCTGCACCAGCGATCATTATCGGCAGCCGTGTGCGGTAACACAAAGTGAATTCCAATAAACTGGCCGACATTTTTCCGCAACCCATGTGGCATGCGGAGTTCACGCATCGTTCGTACTCGCGTTCTCCTACTTATACACAGTGTCCCATAACGAACGAACAAATTTACAATAATATTTGTGACAGAAAGCTTTGATAGATACAGGAAGCCTATTAATAGGCGCTTCAATCTTTCTGCTGTACTAAATGGAAGCATAAAAATCTTTGCCCGATAATCCCAAACGTAATTATTAGCTTACGTTATTGAAGGAAAGTTGCTGGTTCATGATTGAAGTTTCGACATCAGGAGGAATAGACTTCCAAAAATTGCAGAATAATCGTGGGCAGATGTGTTAACGCGAATGTGGCCAGAAGTGAAGTTGAGTTTTGCATCAGCCACCCAGTAGATCCGCGAAAGAAGAGACTCGCGAGCCAATAGAATAGCGGACGTCGGGGACGTGGTTGCACGTGGCCGGAATCGCTCGAATTGTCGCGAGTCCTCGAGCCGGGCTTATTTACACTCCATCTGGAGTACGCCTCTAGAATTTGAGCGCATCCGGCGAACGCGGAAGCCGTGGTCTCGTCGAGCCTCCGCTCCACTCCGCTCGGCGTAGTCTCGAGCGGAGCTGAGCCACTCGCGGACGCCACTTGTCCCTGAGAATTCCAGGACAAGTGGCACGACTCTCGCGGGCCGCACGACGCTGAGAGCCGAAGGAAGCAAGGTGAAGCAAGGTGAAGCGAAGTGTGGTCGTTCCCGTCTACATATATACCTGTTCCATCCTCTACGACGCGACGCGACGCGGCGGCTGCCTCCTCTGTCCTCGTGCTCTTGGTCCTCGTCGCCGTTCCTCTCCTCTCTGCAACGTGGATCGCCGGCATAGAGACGTGCACGCCGGCTATTCAGCCGAAGCGGGTTAATACCTCGACATTGTGGACACAAGTAATGGCGGCCTTTACGCTTCAGAACGCTCTAGCGGAATCGAACCGATATCCACCTATCTGGACTCTCCGCTATACTCCGCGACCTCCTGCTCCTCTTTTTCCAAGAGATCCCCCACCTGGCTACCCGACTATTTATTGCCGAGCTGATTTACCGCCTGTATTTGGAACTTTATAGTCCGAGACGCATTAGCGGACGGTTTAATAGCCGTGGATATTCGGCTATCGGTGCCTCTGTTAAGACTCATCTTCTTCTTTTTTTCCTTCATCCTATTTATTGGCATAATCAGACGTTTACGCATACGATATAGAAAAAGGACGCCTCAAGTAACGGTCTCTAATAGTTCTTCTTTGTTTATTGGAATATCTCGCCGTTCACTATCTTCCCAGGAAACTAAATGGCTTTTTCAAGTATCGACGAACAGGTGTTCCAATTGGAACGTACGCGTGACTGATGCTAAATTTAATAATATAGCGTTCTGATGTTAATGCTCCCGGTGACTTAGGTGGTCGATTAGAATTTGAGAAACTTGATTGGAATTAATTGCAGATTTAATCACGAGTCGTTTTTGCGATTGGGGATTTCGGAATTCCAACGTTTCGCAAACATTGCTGCTGCTGTTAGGTTGGCAGGAAAGTTCTGTCGTATTTTAACGAAAACATTTGAATGAATTTATAAAAATATATATATGTTTAATATTATTCAATGATATGATATAATTTCCATTATTTGTTGCAACCTGTGTTTGGCATCTTTCAGATAAACGACAGAACTTTCCCTCCAATCTAATAGATTCGACGAGTCTGCATCAGGGAGTGGGAGATCTAGGTATGAAAATCAATCAAGCCCATTTTTTGGTATTCCTGATTATTTGATGCAATAGTCACAATTTTCAATATCTGAACTCGTCCAACCATTACATCAAGATTTTCAATTCCAAAAGGACTTGCATCTAATAATCTCGAGACTAAAGTTATATAGCTGAGCAAGTCATCGATTCGGCTATCAGTCATTTTAGCAGCGATCGATCTCCCCGTCGTTGAGAATCGATTTCGTTGACGTTCGTCTAAAATCCTGTGTTTTTTCTGCGGCCGATTGTCATACATCAGGGTTAATCGAAGGACCCGCGGAACAATGCCCTCATTCATCCTAATCAGAGGCTGAATGCCCGGCCGCGAATAAAACCACGGGTATATTTATCGACGTCAGCTCTAAATCCATTAATTCGATTCCGCATTATGCAAATTCGCGGCGCGAGCGAGCCCGGCAGCGCTCTCGACCGAGGCTCGACGTCTTCAACAGGCGGACGTGGGCGAGACACAGGCCTGGCCCCGCTACTTGTAGTTCTCATTCGAGCTCCCGTCGGATTCGTTCAAACAAATTCGACTGTTCGAGGGTCGCGTGGGTGGCGGCTCGCGGCGTACAACAAGCACCGACACACGGCGACTCGTCCTTTTCCGCGGAAACCACCGACAAACCCAGGGACAGGCTCGCGCGACGGTGTCGACGTAATTGAAAAATGGTATGCTTCTCTTGCGGAGAAAGTGGAGGATTTCTTGTCCGATTACTTAACGTTTCGAGATTCTTGCCGCGGCGAGGTTCCTGGGAAATCCGTCCGAGAAACAAGCCTCGGACGATCCGCGGGAAATTTAGAACCGACGACGTCAGTTTTTCTGGGGCACCGTGCAATTTGCGGAATTCAAAAGACTTTGTTGCTTTCACCGCTTCTTGCTCGCTTCTGTGGTTTATCAACGAATCTTTTTGCAAAGATCTCGGACTGTTAGGGACAGAAATAATTTTCTCTTTTAAGTGAGAACGAAACTATGAAAAAACGTATAGAAGAATCTTTAATGTAACCCTACTGTCGAACAGAAATTCAGGAAGGACCCATAACACATATTCACATGGTATAAATAATGTTAAATATCGGTATAATTAACGAGTTATCTTATAAAGGAAATGAATGAGAATGAGTCTGAGAATTTCACTGAAATCTTATAAATTTTATTCCACATTTACCGAGCCAGGTAAGTACTCTATGACTCACGGTCGACGCTGTGCATAAAACATGGCAGCGGACTCGATCAACATTATAAGTCAGGCCGGAATATACAGCGCGAATAAAACGACATTTTTAAAGCATGATTTATATCATAAAGTTGTGCCAGCTTGAAACTATGTACTAAAGCTGTAAACGAGAGAAGGCAACGCATTCGCCGGGAACTCATCTACAATTTGCGAATCCGGTGATTGGTTATATAGTCTCGTAAATAAATCGCGACTCGGGCGACTCTTAACAAAGACGATCGTCGACACGAAACCTATCAGCAACATTAATTTATTTCTGTTTCTATGTCTTCGAAGTGACGACCACGGCAATGTGATTCGAACGAGAAGAGACGAGTTTCCTAGCAGCCATAAAATCTGTGAGCGCCGTGTGTTCACTCATTAACAGACACCTGTTCCCTAGAATCGTTTCCTTTCATCCCGTTTGTCTACGACCTGCGTCGGCTGTGCGGCAACGTTCCCGTGCTCGAATGAGATTAAAACGATTCGTTTCGTCGTGGCTCGGGGCTTGACGAGACCAGTCAGCTATTTTCATCCGCTATTAGAATTCGTTTACCCGCGAAATCGCGCCGATCGAGCCGTGCTTTCTCCTCGAACAAGCGAAACAGCCTCGAGACAGGCAACCCGTTCGACGTTGCTCGCCGAACGTGATACACCTGCGCGGGTGTTACTAATTAGAAACCATGAACTGAGAGCCAGTGAACGCACGCGACGTGCACGTGCCTCGAACCATTTTTAATCGCTCCGCCAATTGAGTATTAATTCTGCAATTATCAAAGACACGGTCATTTGTCCAGCACATTGTTCTCGGTGCACGAGTGCTCAACTTAATCACTACATGACATTATTAAATGTCTTAACGTGAACAAAACATAATCATTTTTTCGAACTAACAATCTTGAAATAATTCATTCGAGATAATATATTTATTTGCGAATGAAAATAATAATAATAATAATTATTATTATTATTATTGCCAAAATCCGTTGATCATAGATTACAAAATTTGAAGCTGTACACATCCAACTTTCAGAAAAGTGACTAAACATTCGAACATATTAAACCAGTGGCACTCCTAGTGGAGAGGAGGGCAGGGGCCCAAGTCCCCCCAAGAAAAAGGAAACAAAACACTGGAAAATTAGTTAAACTGTAGAATAGCTGCTTCCTCTCTGATTTTAGTAAAACTAAACATTTTGAACAACTGTTCCCTAGACATATAAGGCATATACTCACTTAGGTTGTGACATATTTGAATATTGAATTCTGCCTATTGTTATGCGTCTGTGGTCGCGGACGTGTCAGTATTGGTCCTAAAAAAAAAGGTCATTTTCTTCAACTAGCCCCTCCCCCCAAGATTAAATTCTGGGTACGCCCTTGTATTAAACGGAATCGTTTTGAACCACTGCATTATCCAAAGAAGTAAAACGATTTATTCTGAAGTCAGTGTATCCATACACTAAAGTGTCCACATTTTTCTCACCATGGGCTAAAGGCAGGTATAAAATTCGTGTCGAACGGACCTCAAGTGCCGATCCTGCGTGTAGCAGCTCGTGGGAACGAGGCGCGCGATGCACGGAAGCGTGATGCGAGATGAACAGCCGTGGCAGGGGAGGGATTCACATTTTCGTACGATGATAAATGATCTCATCACTGGCATTTAGAACGCTGCGAGGTGTCGGAAGGCCGAAACGAGCTAGGACAAGGGATAGGCAACGATGAACGCAGAGGAGAAGCAAGAGGAATGTAACCACGTTTGAACGCGATTAAGGGTAAAGGGGCATAGATCGTATGCAGCTATTCCTCGTGGATCAAAAGCGAGCGAGCCGAGCCTGGAACGAATCATAACTGCGGTAGGATAACCATTAACACCGATAGTTGCCTCTAATTGTCTGTTCATTAACCTTCTAACTGGGAAGACTAGTCGGGGTTCGTGAAACGCCGTGAATTATGCACTTGGTGCTGCAGTAATTATACTATAATATTTTTGGCTTTAACGTGTTGGCCTAGCATCAATTTTTATTAAACGTGACTCTCGATAGATTTTATAGAACCGGTCGAACGTGTTTAACTCGTAGCTGTTTCTCGCATTAATTCGATATATTGTTCCTGATATATAATACACTTCATAATGGATATAAGTAGGTATTGTTGCATTGTAGCAGTATTGCTTTATACTTGTGTCATCTCTTATTTTCAATAAAAGGTTTTCGTGAAATGAAATGTTAATGAAAAATCGTAGATAGAATTTTGAAGGGGTTGTTATAAAGGAGAGGATTCAATGTTTAAATCCATAGCAGTTTGTATTACGAAAAAAAAATTTCAATGTCGACAGAGACGTTTAAATTTGCAATTTGTAAACGTTAATGTCTCACGTCTTAAATGTTCAAGTGGAGTAATGTATAATTTTTCTACGAGGTTATAGCAATTCGAACGTGAACAATATTCCACAATCAATTTATCGAGCCTTCAATTTCCGATGTCACGTATATTGATCAAATCAAGTTAATTGTCCAAGATCCATTTTCGAAGAGGGGCAGAGGCAGGTCGAAATCGTTAGACGTTCATTAGAAGAATGATTGCGGCCGATTCAGCGGGAGAATAAACGAAGGCAGAGGGGACGGCCGTCAGGTCCCAGATTCTATCAGCAGCGCGGAGATTGCGTTCGATGTTATTACCATGAAATCGAGGGGAGCGCGAGTGGGACGTCCGGCGGCTGTCGGTGAAAAAAGGAAGGAGACGGCCGGGGGTTCGGCGAAGAGAAAAAGAGATCACGGTCTCGAGGAGCGGAAACAAAAATGGATATAGATTATCGCGAGGATGCGCGGGCGTGGTACTCCGTAACCGTAATAACCAGTTAAACGTTTCGCGACGGAAGAGGTTGGCGGCGGTCCTCGAGGTCTGGTGGCGGAGATGAGGCAGGACGTGAGGTCAAAAACTAATATCGAAGCTGGGAGGGCCCCGCAATTGCGGTCGCGAGGACGAGCCCGGCTACCGTAGGCCGCGTTCTTGCGGAACAACTTTGGTCCGTGGCTGGTCGAAGCCATCTCGCTTACCATCCGCGGATCGGATCCAATAATTTCGCCGCAGGTAGGACTAATTTTGAATGCCATTAGTTAGCACACGCCGCCTGGGATGATCCGACCGCCGGAACGGATTGTTATTTCATTCGTTCGTTTCGCTCCGCGTCGTTTCACTCCCCCGCATCCTCCCCTCTTTCTCCCTTTCTCTCCTTCCTCCTATCTCCGCTTCGTTCCCCTTTCTTCCCTTCTTTTTTCTACCTTTGTTCGTGATTGTTGTGCGCTTGCACGTCGCTCCGCTCGCCAATACACTACCGCTACCGTATTATGAGGCCGGACGCCAACGCATTACACGCCAGCCCTCTCTCTCCCTGTTTTTCCTTTCTATCTTTCTCCCTCTTCCTTCTCTCCCTCCCCCATTGATCCCTGCACGCGTCCTCTTTCTCCTTTCTCTTTCTCCCTTTTTTTTTCGCCGAGCATCCCCTACCTCGCAGCATGGCGCCACATCTGATTGAATCGAGCCTCCGAAGAAACTATCCTTGTCAAGAGGCGCGCGTCGTCGCGGTGCGAATTCCGCGGGATCGTTTCTGCCGACCATTTCCCAGCGACGATCGGTACGCATGGTATTGGGTCACTGGGCGCCGCGGATCGGGATCCCTTTTGTTCCACTGCCGAACAGTGGGCGATCACGCCAGCCAGTGATACGTACCTCCGGCTGGCTGATGCTCTGACGCACCTGTGTGCCACAAATTAAATATTTCCTCGGACTTTGCTTCGCTCTCGTGGGAATCGAGGAGAGGATGCTCAGACTTCAAAGATGAAGTTGGAGTCCTGGTGCGAAAATTGGGTAAGATTTCGGAAATTGTTTAATTCTGGTATCAAACGAGCAGAGATGCACTTTAGAATTTTCTTAAGGTGATTTTACTTGAACTTACCAAGTATACATTTTTGAGTTTACCGGCCCGCAAGTTGTCCACAAGATTCAGTTTGCAGAGTCACTCGGTAGTCCACAGAGAAATCGCCGGCAAAGGTGACCGACGTAGCGGCGAGGCGCGTGTATGAATTTCTTTTTCATAAATAAACCATCGAAAGTGAAGATTAGCATGAACAGAGCCGCTGGCACGCGAGGAGACGCCTCGCCCTGGGTTCCCCAAGCGGTCTGTCGGCTCGGATCGCAGCATCGGCCGCGCGATCGTCATTCAAGTCAGCGGCTAGGTCTACAATGTCCAGCGCGTTTATTTCGAGATTATCGGTCGATCAGCGTGCATCGTCATTCTAAACGCGACACGCTGCCGCGGACATTTCGCTACGGTTCCACTGTGTAGGCGGCGGAAGTGACGGGGGAGGTTTTACTCGTAGTGGGAAGTCGCGAGAGGGGGTCGCAAAAGAGACCGCAAAAAGAAACGGCAAATTTTCACTGCGGCTCGTTGCTGCTCCGCTCTTTTACGTAATATGATTTTCAATTGCACACGCCCATCACGTATCACGCCGCCTTTCTATTCATATAATCTTGGCCGTGTGCGCGTGCGTGTACAGGCTCTCCCGCGGACCATGAGAAGAGGTATGAAAAGAGAGAGGGAGGGGAGCAAGGCACTTTTGATTATCGAACCTCGGCTATAGTGAAAGAGAGGGAGAGAGAGAGAGGGACATGCTCAGGCATAATACCAACATACCCGAGCTTCTTAGTGGGTATGCATTATAATGCATCTACAATGCACCGGCGCGGTGCACATCAAAGCCGGCTACGTGAGCGACTACGTACCCGTGTACGGGCAATACCCGGTCGCTTATGCTGCCGATACGAACCTCCTAATGGCCGACCGATCCATCGCTCGGCATCTGCCCAGACGCTATTCTTCCGTAGCTTTTCCGTGACTTCCTTTCCGCAACTCCCGTAAGCAAACTTCCACCCCGACGGAATTCCGTCGAGGGATCGTCGAACGATGAATTCTTGTGGTTCGTACGGGCCGGCTCTTCCGGGAGTGGCTAATTAAACGCCGCGATCAACGGTCAATGATCCTTGACACGGGAGATGCGGCTGCGATGCACGATTATCGGGAAACCAGAGATGATACCGGCGCCCTTAAACCGCGAACGAGCGTAGCCACGATGACGGCGGAGCATTGGAGAGATTGCCGGATGGTTATGCTTGCCTTGGTGCTCTCAAGTAAACAACCAGGTTAAAGAACAGTGAGAGGAGTGCGAGGAAGATGACTAGACTAACAGGAAATTAATGTAACTTCCTTATCTCCTGCATAAAATGACAAGTAATTTTTATGGATTTTGCAAACCTGCAACTGTTAGGACGTCGCTACACTACCCCCACTATTATCTCGAGCGGTTCCACTACCACCTGACCTGCCCCTACCATGTAACTAATTAAGTAATTACAGAGAGATGGTAACTGTATTCCCTTTCAATATTTTCCTGGTTTGGCGACACTGCCCAGGCCTGTGTTACGGTGTCGCTTATGAGTGAGTTCAATGGAGTTTTTCCTAAAGACTTAGGCAATTCAATTGTTTGTTTGTCACTTCAGAAATAGAGGTCTCTCGTCGTTGGCACCTCTGGAAATATTCCATGTGCCATCTAATACTGTGTGGTGCACAAAGCTGGTTCGGAAACCAGCTTAATAAACTTAACAAAGAGTTGAAAGCGACGTGGAATAAATGACAAAAAAGATATAGAGGTCTGATCTTGTTCAGAAATCTTGTGCAAAGTTCATAATTCTGTCTACAATGATTAGTTCAGCTTGTAGTGGCAATTCGCAGGAACGCGAAAAGGCAGCGTCCAGCTTCCGCGCTACGTAGCCGGCCGTTTCCGCCGGCTTCCGTTGGCTCCGACGGTCTATAATTTGTGCGGTCGTGCCCGGGGGATTCGGCGAGCGATCTCCCTCCTCTTCGAGGCCCCATCGTCCTCACGGAATGATATTCCTCTCCCCTTGGGGAACACGGGGGAAGAAGGAACCCCTGATGTCCGGTAGCAGCCACCGGGCGCCGCGCCACTATCGCTCGCAATTACAACGCCGTCGGCCGTTTTTAATCTCGAACGACCCGGCAAAAAACGTAATCACTTTTTTTCCATCGCGATTACGCGAGCCCGGAGCCGAATCCCGGGCCCGACGTCGATCCCTAGGCCCGCGATGATCCCCACGCTCGAAATTGGCAGCTCCGCCCCCGCGTCCGCGTCCACTCTCCGGGGATAACGACCAGGCTGTATGCAAATACGGTATGCGAATTGGTGGGATTTCGCGGCGGATTATTATATTGCCTCGTTCCCGAAATTACCCACGTAACTCATCACGCCGCGCAAAAAGATTTCACGGTGACATTATCGGCCGAGCCGCTCACAGAAGAGTTTCTGACAGCTTTTTAATGGCTGCGCCGTCTATTATACCCTGATCGTCGCTGTCTAATAGGCAGAGCAGTTTGCGGACAACAGTTCCACGTAGCTCTTTATATTCGTGCAAGCGGTACGTAATTATGCGAACGACTTTAGAAGCTTGGGGAATATAGTGCTAGGAGTCTAAAGATTAGTTATTTTTTTTCGGTCTAATGACGCTTACGAGACGGACCACCTTTTACTCCGATTCAGTGCTTTCAACCTTTTTTTGGCTCTTATCCAGATATTTCGATCGAAGATTCTTGGTATTTTTATTAAATAACTCTTACCGATTTATATACTGCTTGACACTTTAACAAGTTGTCCATCGAAACAGTAAAAAGCTGACGTGACGTTCAACTTTCCCACAGAAATCAAATATCCCATAGGATGTAAAATATTCTAATAGAGTTATTTATGCTGACGTTAAAACGGAAAATATATGGTAGCTTTGCAAGAGCCAGATAAGATACGATGTCTCTGCAACGATCTGCTGTAGGAGGATACGTTCGTAGAAAAACGTCGGCCACTGTGTTCGTATAAAATTTCGCAGCCGGATACGCTATCCCCTGGGAATAATTCATCGGCGACTGTAGTTGGTTCATTGGTTCGACACGTAACTCCCATGGGCCAGCTCTCCCCCGCACGATAGGCTCACTCCCGCGCGGAGTCAGCGCGATTTTACCTGTACCTACGACGGCGTAAGGTGTGAGCCGGGTGTCGGCGATCGTGGAGGCGTCATTGTCGTGTGTTTCGTTCGTTTCACCGATTACGTCAGAACGTATGACCAAACGGACGACTATCGAGCGTAAATAGAAAGCAAACGGCGACGAATCGAACACTGCCAACCGATCATTTGTCAAGCGGTCGCGGTCGCGCGCGCGAGAGATGGGAGCCCCCGAGAGTATAGTATCGCGTCTAAACGCAGGATTATCGGCGAGGATGAAGGTGCTACCTCCTAGAGGGGGGCAAGAAGGGAACGAGACGCGACCCGCGCCTACCGTATCTCGCCTGGGAGAGTGATATTTCTATCGTCGACACCGATGCAGGAACGTGTTAACAATCCTTGCCTCGGCAAGCGGCGATTGATGGCCGTAGAAAAGCGGATTTATTAATCCTGACTATTATCACTGTTCAAGGCGCGACGACTCTATCGATGGCTTGCGAGGACCCATTGCTACCCGACACTGGTCTCACCTTTCCAATTTCTAACCTCACTGACCAATCGGCGCTGTCAAAACCCGCCAACTTTCGGAAAGGTCAACCTGGCGAGACTGATGCGCAACAATCCTCGACCTGCAGTCCCCACGAGGTTATCACGATTTTTGAGAACCACCTGTACTGGAATGTGGATGATGGCTGGAAGAGACTGACTAAACATCGCCCGAAGACTCCGATGACCAAACGTTGGATTGGGCTTCAAAGATTTTAGCCAACCCGAGTGGACATTTGCACAATCAATCCACACAGAGACTGTTCCAACAATAAACATGTTGTTAGTCTTCTGTATTTCACAAATATCCACGTGCCATAAAGTTCATAAAGATCAGCAGTCTTATAATGACACAAAGGATCATTACCTTTTCCTAACGAACACGCCAGGCTTGATAGCCCATGAAATAATCACCGGAGTGTTAACTAAAAATGATTATGCCGCAATTGCGGCTGGTTGCCCCCGCGATCGGCCGAAGGAAAATGACGCGTGAAATTAACCCGATATCAACGTGTCCGGGATTCCGCCAATCAGCGTCGAGCGATCGCGTCACGAGTGAGTCCCGTGAAACGATCGCGGACCGACAATACTCTGGCTGGTGTCTCAGTCACCTGCTGGTCAAGTTAGAATGCATTTACGTAAGTAAACGACGCGCGGATTGGTCGCAGCTCGTGGAAAGAAGCGCTCGCCGAGAAAGACGGAGGAAGATGCTTAGAGGTTGGAGAGGGTACCACTGGAACCGTCATGCCGATGTCATTGTAGCGGGTGATTTATAGCCGGTTCGCTCGCTCCGACCGTCGCGCCGCTGGAAAATCGTTTGCGTTGCGCAAAATTTAATAAAGCAATCCACGCATCGATGTCTCGATTCCCCAGTGATCTTAAGAGAGGAACGCGGGTCCGCGGGGGGCTGGGACGAGGGACGCGGATGGATCTTCTGATAATTGCGCAACATCGCGCACTGGATCCAGCATTTCCTCCTCGTCGCGTCGTGATCATCGCGTCGCCAGGAAAATCGCAGCGCACCGTTCCTGCAGCTTCGCAATACTCGCGACTCGGTGTAACGACGATGTTCGCTGATAAGCGTGTCGCGAACCCGACTGGCGCCGTAATTAATAATTACCGCGACGAGGGACAGTGATAGAATGCGCCCGCTCCTTTGAGAAATTAGGAGCGACGGCACTTGGACTGGCTGCGACGGGAACTTGTTCTACATGCTCGCTCAAAGTTGAGGATTTAATAGGACTCGTCCTTAATCACGTTGGGTTATCTGTTCATTAACGGCGCTCGGTTTAACCAGAGATTAGTGAAAAATAAAGGCTAAGGTACGGAGGTGCGCTCTGGTGGAATAAATCAGTTTGTAAGTTTGTTATGTTGTCCTTTTATCTCAAACTTCGATAAGTCAACGAGGTGACAGCCGCAGGAGTGATCATAAAAGTCACATAAAATCGTAACAGCTTATTTGATAATTTAAGAATAGAAAACACAAAGTTTATTGTAACTAGACATCGGATTTATGTTCGACTGCCTATTGTATTATGTTAACGAGTAAATAGAACTACGTTTCAAGATAGAAGAGACAAGATCTTGTTCAAAATGATCGCTAGCGTGCAGTAATATTATAAAAGAAAGGTTTCATTTAAAACTATAAAGATGGCCACACGCAGACTCGCAACAACAAAAAGCCAGTCGCTTAAAAACCACTAATGACTATCTAATTAATTGATCGATCACAGAAACCACGTGAAAAGTCGTAAAGCAGCGACCAATTAAACCTTTCCTGCCGTTTCGCCGGTAAATTAGCTCCGCCGCACCGATGAGAGAGAAAAGCCACGGCCGTCCGTTTCAGCGGACCGTTCTCCCTAACAACCGGGATGTTTATCTCCAAAAGGCGACACACGCAGACACACAATTATTTACGCGGCAGGCGTAAAGTGAATCGAATTATCGCAGGGTAAAGGGTGGCGGACGCGTCTCGAGTGTGGTGTGCGGAGTCGAGTGGAGTCGAGTCGAGCGAAGGCGTCCGATAATTCATTATCTTCGAGGCCCGGTCTCGTCTCATTTTCGCTGCACGGGGTCCTCGATCACGCCTAACGGCATCCCATCGGCGTAAATACGTTGCGTAATTAATTTCGCGCAAACCACGGGCTCGCCGGCGTTATATTTATAGCGGTGCATTAACCCCATGTGTTTTATGCGCCGCTCAGAGGAGAGCGGTGGTCCAGCGATATCCCCGGAAAAGAACAGAAAGAGAAAGGAGAAAAAGGATGAAGAGTCTTTGATGCTCCCCGAAGAAGAATCCGAGCTGCACGATATCGAAGAAGACGGGGAGAGACGCGATTCCCGAGGTTCATGAAACACCAGGTGAAAATATCGATAGGAGGTCAAGCCGAGGTTAGTTAACGCGCTCTCCCTGCCTTTTCCTCCCCCTCGGGATGTGATCCCTAACCCCACTTTTTCGCCTCTCGTCGTTCCTCTTCCTACCAGACCCTCATTTTTCTATCCTCGTCCAGCGTAGGCGTGGAACCTCCTGGCAAGTCCACACGGTGGACCACTGACTGCGCACAATTAGGCTTCGGCGCAGAACGAATTCATCTTCGTTGGGTGCGCGAGACTCCGGCCAGTTCGGCACGATCGATTATCAATCATTCTACCGCGGCCTGCCCCGGTCCACGATCCGGCCTGCTCAACAACCGCAGAAAAAAGTAGACTGTGTAGGTTCTACACCGTCCTCCGGTCCACCGTTCTGGCCCCGTAGGGTGTAACCACCCCCGCAACCGGCTGCTCGTCGGGTTTCGACGTTTCCTGATGGACGTTTCCAGTGCCCTACGGGCTCGCACACCGATTGGGATAAAGTGGCTGTCGGGATTCATAATGATCGGCCACGTGTGGCGGGCTTTATCGGCCCCTGCCCTGGAAACTCGATCCCCGGACCCCACGTGATTTATCGATCCGACTCGTTTTCACAGGCATTCGTGACGATTCCGGAGTGACGGCCCGGAATTCTTCGATCGCCCTAACTTGATCGATTCGGAGATCTTTCACTGATGCGATCGCCGAGGGACTCTCGATTTTTACGGTTGAATAAGATGGAGTTGGAGTCGGTAACTGTTAATGGAAACTCAAATCTGTTTCAACATGCTGGTTTCCATCACTTTGAAAGTTCACGAAAGTTCAAGCGTTCAAGGCAAACATTTTCAACTTTGCAATTTATTGGTTATAATATCGAAGATCGAGTGATCGAAATAAAGAACGGCCGTAGTGGACTCTCATCGGTTACACAATCCTGTTTTTCAAGATCTTTAGCCGCAATATGGAAACCAGCGACTGTAATATTTACGATTTCCCGCTCGATGATATTTTTCACCTAGCCACCGTGGAAAAACGACGGCCACGGTTGCAACGTCGCACGCATGTTCGTTTGATTAATAGACACTTTCCAAGAGCATGGAAAAATCTGTCGATATAAATGGAAATTAGATAAACCGTGAACAGTTGCCATCCTCCATCTTGGAAAACCTTGAGTGGTCAGGTTTGATCCTACTACACTGACGCCTTTCGATTCAGAAAAAAAGCCAGAAGTCTCACAATCACAATGGATATTGAATAATTTTCGCATATGTATGCTGGTGCCAGTGAGAATGTCACTTCTATTGCTACTTTGTCCTACTACCAATTTCTTCGTGTCGCAAATCAGTGGTAACAACCAATCTGATTTTATTTACTTTTCCTTGAACGAACTTTTATAATAGTCTAATATAAATCATACGTATTCGTAGTCAACTTGTGAACTGTTATTTACAATAGGTCATCAATTACTTCGCATATTGGAGTTATAATTTGTTTAACGATGGACAGGGATTAAGTTGGTTCACTGTCATTACTGACAATGTTACACACGCAATTTAGACTTTTCCTGCAAGGAGTGATACGTGGTAGAAAGTAATCAAAGGTTTATTGTGTTCGTCGTCCGCTTTCTAACGTCTCATTCGCTGCCTATGCCTAATTAAGTGAATGAAACACGACCGATCGTAAATATTCTACGAAAAATTTCTCTTTAACCTCCGCCGACCCCGAGTCGCAAATCAACCGATCGAAAAAATCCACTTGAACCCGGCACGGTCCTCGATGATAAATTAAAAAGCCGGATGACAAGTAATTCGGTGCCGGGTGCAAGACGCAATAACAATCGGCTTAAGGAGCCCTCCGGGTGTTCCCCGACCGAATCGAAACCGCCGATTTCGTAGACCGGTGTAATGATCGATCGGCGTAGATTGTAACATGATAGATAGATCCGACGATTGTTTCTAACGATTCGCCTCAACGATCGTGATCCCATTACTGTACTCGATACTTACGCCGCTTCTCGTTTCGATCTCGAGCCGATCGCGGCCGAGAAACGCTTCTGATGGTGATGCAACGGTAGTTTCGATTAAAACGAGCAATTAAGAGGATACGACGAGGATCGCATTAGCCCCCAACTGATCACGTCTTAATAACGTCTTGGTTGTTCTAGATATTCGATTAACTAGCATTATTTTAGATAACTCAGCGTTAAATCAGTGGCAAAAATGATCGGTTTTATACAGGGTGAGTCCGCAGAAACAGAACACGTAAATATCCCCATTACTTTTCGTTGTACAAATAGTGTAACTTTGTCCTATGAAGTTTTTTTGAACACCGAAAAGTAATGGAGATATTTAGGTGTTCTGTTTCTGCGGCCTCACCCTGTATTTTAAAATTTACCACATATAAAAATCTAAAGAAATACAACTTTGCCATTTTTATTCCGCAGGTACAGCGTTGAAAGATCCAAACGACCGTCAGTAAAAATAAAAATGCCAAAAGCATTACATAAACATTCTCAAGATATCACCATTTTAGCTCACATCTAGCACTATTCCCCTCGCCAGTTGTTAGCTCTCAAAGGCAATCAATCTAGCAGCCGCGTAAAAGATTCCGCGCAAAAACTGCGACAATTATCGTCCGTCTGATCGAATCGTTGCGGGAGAAAGCGGTACGACTTAAAAAAGGCTCGAATCATCGAGCGAAGTCACTTTTCAGGCTGTTCTGCACTTTGACACGTCCCGGGGAATAAAGTGTAGGATCCGGCTCCATTCTGTCGGTGTTCAGTCAGGCTTCTGCTGCTCGGGAACCGATGATCCGCAGCTGTCAAGCTATTAGCGCCGGCTCGTTATCATTATCCTGCCGAGTATGATTTTAATTCGAGTTTCACCGGTTGGCCAGTCTGCGCTGGCTCGGCTCGGCAGCCGTACAAGGAAGCAATCACGGTGAAACGTAAAATTGACACGGGCCGCGAAACCCCGCGGTGGTTTCGCGCCAGCTTAGAGGATGATATAGCTAACACAATGCATCCTTGTTCGTTGCTATCGGGTTTTAGTTCCCGCTTGACACGACGCATTCAACGTCGTTGTCCTTCCGCTGGCAACTCGACGCGATTAATCCTCTCGAAAACTGCCAATCGAGATAATGGAACGTCTCTCACGAGCCGAGCGATCGTCCGCTTGTTCCAGCGACCAGGTCCCGCGTTATGTGTAACGGGGAGAAATTTTCATTTGGCTCCCAGCGACGTGCAACCTCGTCCCGACTTTTGTTCGCTGCTCGCCAGCAACGTTGCAACACACCGGTTCCAGGCGTCAGGATCGCGCCTCCGATGCTTTACGACGATTGACGTTCCGTTCGACTACTTCGTTACACATCGTTAAGCCGCGGATTCTCAGCGCTTTCACGAACGCCGTTTAACACCGGCACCTACCTGGGATCTTATCATCATAAACAAATCATCTGTCGATGGGCGGCTCTAGCCCATGTCGCGAAACTGCCGGTCGTCCGCGTCTGGCCCCTCAAGTGCTATTCTACTTAATTGTTTGCCGGAACCCGTCGGCTCCGTTAATTTTTCAGAACTCCGTGATTCGGAATTCATGAATCTTAATCACACCTTGATGAGCTTGTGTTAGTTGGATCGTGAAAGGAATAGATTTTTATTAAGCGACGAGCGATAGAGGTGTAGCGACTCGATATATTGTCAATTTATTGTGAATAACTTAAGCACTAAAAACCCGAACAATTAATAATAAGGAAAAAGAATCCGACACCACTTATAATTAACTTAGAACTTAAGAAAATAGACAGAGTTGAAGCAGAGAAGTAAACGTAGAGTCCAGTGCAGGCTGGACACTAGAAGGTCTGAGAAGCGCAGAGACCTTTTGAGCGCGGTGCAGCTCAAGTGAAGCTGCAGTTTTTCGCAAAGAAAAGATAGACGGCCAGAGAAGCGCAATGGCCTATTTAACCGCCCAAGCAAAGCGGGAGTGCGAGCAAGCAATCAGCTGTGTTCGAAGAGTCAGAACGGCAAGGGGAGAGGTGTTATGGTTTTGGTAAACCAGTTACCTCTCTCTCCCCTGCTCTATAATAAGTGCCGTAAAGCATATTAATTTGATTATCATTCAGTGAATTGCGAGATTACGAGCATTGGTCAAGTAGAAGTTAATGAAAAGAATTGCAAGATACTTACAAGCGGTGTCTGACATTACTCGGTTGTTCGAAGTCGAAGTATCGTGGAAAATGGTGTCGTCTCTTCGAACACGAAGAATCGAAGGTGTGTTTCTCTGAAAGTCTCACAATATCTTCCATTGTGCAGCGGCCAGAGATTTTCAAGGTTCGAGACAACGGTAGACCATAGCAGTGAACGTAGAATTCCTTTCGATCTGAAATGTGAGCGGATCATCAACGATAAAGTAGCTTTCCGCGGCGAGCACGGTTGCAATAGGAAACCGTAAATGTGGGGGGTTAAATGACTTCCCACGGAGAGTTATTAGATATCATTCGCGAGGAGCGGTCTCTACTCTCACAATCCGGCAAAAAAAGGAGGAGAAATAAAAGATCGGTAACAAGGTGAAAGACGGAACGGTCTATCTCCGCGCGATAGTTATGAGCGTTGTTACAGTCTGAAACGCAGAGAGCAGAGCCGCGATGTACCCGCGACTCTCTCTAATAAAGTTGTCGCGAGTGGGTTTCACATTGTGCTGCCGGTGGGGACATTAAAGGAAGACGCACGGTGTCTGTCCATGAGACAGGGTCCATCCCCTGAGTTACAAGTAGAAACCCATTTCGAGGATCGCCTTGTTGTGTAGCGTTCCGTGTACTTTATATGACCACATTCCATCTTTCCCACGATTCGCCGTGCTGCCCTCCCGATGAAAATCATCCGTTCTGTCATCAACGCGGTCGGACACGTCGTTCGGCTTTCGCTCGTACCGGAATCACCTCCTCGATTTTTCGCTTTCAACAAATCTCCACGCTGATCCACACTTTCGTTCTTAATGTCTCTATTAAACGCGCCTCGCTCTTTCCTTTTAATTGCTCGCTTCGGCGATGCGATCATGATAATGCTGTGACTCACAAGTTTGTTCACGGTTGTTCATTCAGATGAACATTTTCTGCGAAAGTTCTCGCAGCTGATTTAATGAAAATATTCATCTGCCTGTCAAAAATTGTTCTCCTCGTTTATCCTGAAACTTCTCACAATAGCAAAGAACAGTTAAAAATCAAATAAAAATGTCACCGGAAGAAAAACGAGAAGACATTATGCAAGTCCCAAAAAACAGTGTATCGTTTCCTCGTTCATCCTGAAGCTTTCCCCAATAGGTTCTTGCACTACCAAACCTGTTGACGCGCAGATAAGAGCCGGTAACAGGTTCCAGGCTGCAGCTTATTTAATTAGAATATTTATCTCCTGTCGGAAGAAAAACGAGTGAACATTATGCAATTCCAAAAATAGCTGGTTCGATGATCCCGTATTTTACCTCGACAGCACGAACTGTACCGGCGAGCATGTTGAAGCGCTGGTAGAAAAACGAGGATCCAAGGAATAAAAAATATGGTATGTTGTTTTGGGGACGGACGGTGGAATGTTACGTCAGAGGAAACAGGATCGTTGCTCGTGAGAGAGGTCGCCGCGGCGAGTCGGTGCGATCCCGCAGGATTACGAGCGTGTTGCCGGAGCGGATTCACATAATTCGCCCGGGGCGCGACGGCCGCGCGTTCGTTCGTGCCAAAATAAATCAGTTGGTCCGGGGTGGTTGAAAAATAGCCGCGGCCGGCTTGTCCTAGTGTATATATTCGGGTCGCGAGGGCGAACGATCCTAACAAATTGGTCCCGAAGCAAATGGGCGCCACGATGCCGATTTATTATTATCTATTTACGATGCGCCTTAAATCACGCGCGCCCCGGAGCCGACGGCCGTTCCAGCCCCGGCGAAATCGTGAAGAAAGCCGAGGGAACAAGGAGCGGAAAGTAGTGCTGGGCCTGGACCTATGTGTGTGCGTGTATGTACGTATATTATTAACCGTTTAGCAATTTGACAGGCGTTGTACTTTCGAATCGGGTCCGATATGATTCCCTGCGAGGTGATTTATACTGCGAGAGGCGGCGGTGTCTCTCCTGTATGCGGCCGGGGCCCCGGTAGCGGTACTCGTTACACGCGCCATTAGCCCGTTTTTATTTGTCACGGGATATTTACGGGCGTTATTTAAGATCTGTTGTTTAAAGATCGTAAAATAATTTACACTCATGTCGTTAAAATGTTTGTTGTAACGGTGTGCTACATTCACCGGTAGACGCGCGTACATAGATATCCTCCGCGGATACTTCTTTCAATTCTAACAATCCGCCGTGTCTCTTTGTACGGGGGCGTGGAGAATCGTTAACAAAAGGCTGCTCGATCATTATGGGCTGATAACTTGATTATAATCTTTGTAAGCGGATGATTACCTGAATATTTCGTTGACTTGCGGATTTAATCTTCGACTAGCATTGTCTCTGAGATCCGTAAATCGGTTCCATAATGAAATAAAAAAAAACACTGGACAGGTCACACTCTATGATGTCTGAAGACATACTTTTGGGCAAAACCAACCAACACAAAGTTGGTTACTGTAGAAGTGTGAATGATTGTAATGACTGTGGACGCGAGATAGTGGCGCCGAAGTGTTTGGGTTCTGTATGACGGAAATCTGTTTGGGCCGATTAGGCCGAGGTGTGAAAGAAGAGTGTTTTCGTTTTAGTGACAAGTGTCAAGTAGCTAGGAGTGCCAAACGTAGGGATGTGGGATTGATAGAGAGAGAGAGAATGACAGTGCAAGAGAGAAGAATGAAAATGGATAAAAGGAAATGCAAAGGAGGCCAGAATTGTGAGAGTCGAGTTGTGATTTGCAAGCTGCGAAGAGTAAACAAAGAGAAAATATTGTAAATAAGAAATGGGTCTTATATTAGGCAACTGTACCTTATCTTCAACGAGCCTGAGAGCCTAGTTGCATCATCAATGGACCCACAAACGAAGGGCCCACTGACGCACCTGGCCAACGAGGTGAGACGCGCCAGGTGAATCGGTTGACCGGGTGGTTCAAGTACTCGAAATTTCGTGTGCGAAGATTGGCCTTGACGGGGCCAAGATCGTCGTTGCCAAGGCACCGGTGCGCCTATCAGTGACGTATTGACAGACGTGAACAAATGACAGTGCACAGCTGGGGGGGAAGAAGCGTTGGCCGGGCGTGGGGCCGCTAACAAAGCGGGGACGGGGCCCGGGCGAATCGGTGTTCCCGAGCACCGAGCATTATCATATTATGCTCGTTTGTAACTACAAATTGAGTTACCCCCGCGTGAACCCCGCGGCAGTCCGGGCCCCGGCCAGCTCTGAGATATATATCTCGGCACTGTCAGCCCGCGAACGATACTCTTCGCGATCGATACCCTTCGGCCAGCACCCTCCGAGAGGGATCAACCTGCCCGTCCTCGGGAATCACCTGCGGGTGGCCGGGATGGGCCCTCCTCTCGTTTCTTACGGTCAAAGGTGAAAAATGTCCGACCTGCGTAAGAACCAGACGATCCGCCCGATAAGATTCGACTGATATATGGCCATCTCGAAAGCGAGGCCGATCGACGATTCTCGCTTCTTATAAGCTTTATCTAGGAGCTCACCGAGGTATTTCCAACTCGTGAACACTGCTTGACTCGGCCGATGCCGATTTGTCAAAGGATATGTTGTGGAAGCTGTAACAACCTGCGAGAAAATTTACGGATTTGATAAGACGTTATAAATTAACGAAATTCGTATAGTATTGTAAGATTTTATTTTATATTCTCACATGTCACGCAACAATTTCGGTTAATTTCTTCAACTTCAGTCTTGGTTTTCAGCAGAGCAATTACACAATTTTCGTTGCACAGTTTTACAAGAACAAATTTATTGAACATTATTTCGCAATTATATTCAGATCGGACCGGTCGCTGGTAAAAATCGGAAAGGAAGTGCACAGCGCTCATGACTCACAAATTAGCGAAAACCCGCAGGATTTCGCTTCGAACAATTCCGAAACGGCCATTGAATTATTTCCCGCGGCGGGGCCGTGCAATTTATCAATCGAAGACATTTCTATTCGGAGCGGAATCGAGAAACGGCCGCGGCCGCGGTCGGTGGGAATGAACGATTCCGCGGCTGCGATAATTTTGCAATAGTCGGAGCCCGCCTCGACGCGGTGAGATTCACAGGAAAGGGAATGGAAACCGGAAACCGGGGCCCCGGCTTGAAAAGGTGCGCGAGCGAACGCGCCCGGGTACATTCACTGAATCTCGTTCCTGGCAGATGACTAATACTTGATTTGACGAGACAACCATGAAGAAACTGTTATACATTGTTCCTTGATCATGGCTGGAAGCGGCGTGGGCGACTCTCGCCGTTATGCTCGCGCGAGACGAGACGAGACGAGACGAGAGCCGTTCCTTTCCACGCGAACCGAGAACCGTCTTGTGAAATTCGCTTTTCGTCAAAAATACTTGTTCTCACTGGTCCAGAACGGAGTTCTAACAATTCCACAGACTCGCTCACGCACGGAAACGAATATAACAAAATTAAATTACGGGTGAATGGTTTATAATATAGGGTAGTGGCCTTAGTGAAATTAGTTAAAGTTGAAAATAGACAAATGGTTTTACGAGGACTATGCAGTCACCATATTTCCTTCGTCAGTGGTAAAATACATGTTCATTTCGAAGCTGTAATATTGTTTTAAACAAAAACCCTCTTCCCCTTTGAATCCTCCTGTTATTTAATGCAAAATAGTACCAGGATGTCATGGTCTAACAAAGATAAGGGCCGTCGCAAAACAGAATTCCCGTGTTCATGTTTTCCTCGTCTCTCGCCCGATAATTTGAATAAAATCAAGGTACAATATTGTTTAAACCAATCATGTTTCGTGCATAACATCCTAATACCTTTTTACACTTTTAATACTAATTCATTGTCGGTTTCGGGCCGGATATGCGGAGAACAGAAGGCGGGGGACGATCGTTAACCGTTGATGTAACGCGACGTTTTACGATCAATATTTTTCGCCGTAAAGAATCGGTCTCTTTAATTGGCCGCCGATTCGCGCGGCTTTCGTTTTTACTGCCTCGTAACTCCGCTGCTCTGACCGAAATACTTCACGATCAACGTCCAAAAACCACAGGCACTCTGGAAGGTTCACGAAAAATCTGATGAAGAGGTTCGCCGGCTCTGTCGGCGGGTCCGCAAACAACCAGGCTCCCGTTCACACGGACTCTGAGATCCTGCTCCCCGGAAACGGGAATCCTCGATACAACTATTTATTGCCCCAGATGGTTTCTAAAGCGGCCTCGCTCGGTCTATCTTTTCGTTTCGCTGGGATTCCGATCTCGATGAATCGGGAGAACCAGTCGTAAATGAAAGGATAGACTGGGTCGCGCCGCTGCCGGTGGTTTACGACGGAATCTGTGTCGGTTGCCACGAAAAATGGAAGGCATGATCGACGCAATAACAGAAAGACTCTTGGGAAATTCTGGATACTGAAACCAATTCTTTGATTCTCAAATGGTTTTGTGTCCCGTAGAGTAACCTGCTTTTATGTGGGAATAACATCGCCAAAGATCAACATTTTTTAATAATATATTTCTACTGATTAATGTTTAGTGCTTCTACAGCAGAGTTTGTATTAATTTTATTACTATCGAAGGATCCATTAAAAAATTCTGTAGACCGTGGATTTAAAAAAATAATTGATTAATTGATAACATCGCTAAAGACCGACGTTTCTTAATAATACATTTCACTTTATAGAGTTTGTATTAATTTTATTGCTGTCGAAGGATCCATTAAAACATTCTGTACACCGTGGATTTATAAAAATTAATAGATTAATTAATGTGTTACGTTAAAACTACTGAATCATGAAGACGTTTAAACAACAGGGAAAGGTCCAATTTTTCGTATACAATTATTTCAGGACACGAAAATATTCTTTCTGTTTTATACATAGACAGGGCCCGGTGTGCGAAGTTAGGTGCAAACTCGAGCACGAAATCCATTAATCGATTCTGGTATATTCGCACGGGCAGCGGCGTGACGTGTTCGCCATGCGACAGTGGAATACACTATGCAAGAGTACTGCAGCGGCAATATCTCAGCTCGACGCCAGCAGACGTCCAATCGGTCCCCTCGAATCGGTGAAGAGCCCGAGGAAAGGGGCACGGTGTGCATCTTAGACGCAGCCACGGAGGTGTTAAAGCAGCCGGACGTCGCCAGGCTCTTCGCCGGGCCGAAGTTTATGAAGAGACGGTAGACAATGGGTCGTTGATACGAAATCAAATTACGTCGAAGCGGGGAGAGAGTCTCGTCGCCGCGGGTTCCCGTCGAAGCGGTGGCGAAACGACCGATGCCACACGTATACAACATAATACGAGCGGGGCCTGGGGCGAGGCAAAGCGAGGCAAGAGCGGGACGAGGCGACACACGTAGGTAAACGATCGTTTGTCCTCCCACCTCTCGATTGTCGTCTCGGGCTCGTGTGTTGCATCCTCGCGGCTGCGAAACACGAGGGCAAAGATGGAGATGAAGTTGGAGGTGGAGGTGGGTGCCCTCGGATCTTGAGTAATTGGAACACGACCTCTGCCAACCCCCGCTGACCCTAAATGGTCAGCGGAAACGAGCTTACCACCGGGGAGGAAGCCACCTCGGGCTTGGGCAATCGCATATTAGATGCGGATTCAGATGCAGATGCGACCGTCCGGCCTCGGACATCGCGATTCACGGGGTCTACCCGGAGCTGGAACCGTTTGCGACCGCACCGGCTCACGCGATCCCGCTTTATTATACTCCCACGATGATTTATGCTGACCTCGCTCTCGAGCATAGATCGCACCGGAAACTGAAATTGAACCGAATGCATCGTGGACGGTGTCCGAAAATCTGCAACACGCCAAGGGTTGTTTTCTGACTGATAGCAATCTCCAGATGTCTATCTACGCCGACTCTTTAATCTTTTACTTCGAGTTTAGACTTGTCTACTTCTGACTGTCTATTCTAGGATATTGTGTTGTTTCATTATTTTATTCTCTTCTTAATTATAAGATCACGGGTCATAAAACACCAAGATTTTACATAATTCCTGTTGCGTGGATTGATCCTCGGTTCTGCCGGGAGTTCCGGAGTCTGCGGCTGACTAATGCCAAGCGACAGATGCCTACAATGAAACAATCATAGTCTGGAAAAACACGCGATTATCCAACCGAGCTAGGCACGATTGTGTACGAAGAATTCCCATGAAGCGGTCGGTGTACTTTTATCATTCGAAAGAGCTTTGCACAATCGCTCCGTAGAAAGATAAGTTCCAGCGAGTAATCGAGTCGCGTACATAGGTTTGAAAAAGCGAATAAATTTCCGCGAAACAATATCAGAGAAAGTAACGGCTGCGGTTGTGGCGGTGGCGGGAGGAACAATGTACCCCGCCCCCTCGTCTATCAATTAAGAGATCGACTGGCTCGTGCAAAGCTCGCTGGCCCCGGCGCGGCGTGGCTCGCCGGAGAGTAACAAGGCTCGAGGGGACAAGGGGAAATCCGCTTTGGTTTCGAGCCGCGAAGCGGAAACTTACGAGCTAGTTCTCGCCTTATCGCCGTTTACGCGACGCCCGCGCGCTGCTCGATACGATCGGAGCTGCGGGCCGATATCGATCGGCCTGTTGCGCGCACAAATCCGCGGCCGTTTATTTACTTGCTCCGCTTACTTATGTGACACACACCAATTCGCCCCGGAGATATATGAATGACACCGGCGACTATCGAGTAATTACCCGCCGATTCGATTACGGCCTACCACCGCGGCTGCCACGTATTTCCCGTGGTGTATCTCGTGGAAGGTCTCCACCCACGCGTAGACGAGACTGTTAGAGCCACCGTCGCGTACCGCTCACGCTGCGAACCACGGGGCTTCTCTTTCTCTCTTTCCCATTCTCACTCTCTCTCTCCCTTCCTTTCTCCTCCGTCTCTTTCGCTCGCCGTCTGTCCGTGCGTCTAGCGATTTTACATCGGCAGATAGAGTCGCGTGTAAAAGTCGAGAATAAAGCCTATGTTGCGCCATCGACTCGATGCCGATAGCACAGCACCAAGCAAGTCGGTATTGGCCCCCGCGACACGCCACAGTTGCCGGCGTTAGTCACCGGGTCGTCAGCGCAGAGCCAAAGGGGACGGCGTTTCATCGAATGAATCATCGAGACGTACTCCGTCCGCCGACAGGGAAGACTTCCGCTCGCCTCTTACATTTTCACATCCGGAGAACCGAGACGAGAGATCGTTACGACTTTTAATGATGCATTCGTCATCTGCCCGACCGCCGTGGTACTTTGACACGCGACGCGCCGCTGTCTTCTCGGAAGAGCTTCCCTTGACAAGCCTGCCCCGAGGCTTTGTTGTCGCCAACGTGTTAGCGCCGCCATGCCATCAGCCGCTGTCAAATGCTTAATGCTGGGAAATGATAACCTGCACTGTCTTGTCCTACAGTCTTCACAGATTTTCGGCTGCTTGTCAAAACTCTGTTCCGGACCATGTTGGAATACTGTAGATTAATTTTACTGATCAAGCCCTGATGTGCCTCGTGTTATTCGAGCGGAGAAGACACTTCTGAGCTTTTTTCAGCTTTGTGATTTTCACCAGGCAACGCGTGCCAGTTGGTTTTAGTGTTCGGTAGGCATAGTGTTAAGTAGAACGAGCAACTCGGACCCGTGAACCCACAACATGGTCGGCCGTGTTGTAAATTACCGGTGGGGTCCGCGGTCGGGCATAAAGTACCCGAGAGATGCGCGGGCCGAGTCGGATTCGCGGCTGAATGAAACCGAGGGACAAGTTTACAGCGTCGTGTCTAACATTCGAGGGGGGCTGAGATCTCGTGGTCCCGAAGGAGGTCGGTCAATGCGAGCAATCAACGGGGCCCGATAAAAACGGTGTACGAGTCGGGGGACGTCGCGTTGCCCGACGAGAAAGAAAACGCACGACCGCACAATGTTCTTGGCGCGGGATGGGGCGGATATACATATGTATGTACGCATAGCGCTCTGCGGCAGAAGCAGTTACACTGATTGCCGTGTTTTCAAACTCGAAAGAACTCCTCCCGGTCCCGTCCGTGGGAACCTGACGCGGCGCAGACACCGCGATGGGCCCAGCTCGGGAGCGTGTACGTACGAGCGGGTTCCGGCGAATGTGGTCAACGCCGGGCCCCGAACGGAGAAGACAGAGAGGAGGAATCGCGGGATACGCTTGCTCGGAACAGGGACAACACTTCGGAGAGGGAAAAGAGACTCAGACTCGCCGAGGCAGCTCATCACTCGCGAATTAACCCACCGTTTCCAGTACCACTTCTTCCACTTGGCAAGCACGCTCGATTCGATCTCTGATGAGAGTTTACGAGCACCTAGCGCCTCTAAACGGTAACGAATAGATCACGGGAACGTCCGACTCGCTCTTCAAAGGGAATCTGTGGAAATCAGTCCAATAGGGGTACCGTTAACAGAGAACATCCACGTCGCTCTGCTTTACAAGCCTCGATCGCCAATAGGAACATTATGAAGCATATTAAAGGGTTACCGGGGGAATACTCGGAAGGCTGACGGAACGTTCTGTTTGCTCTATTCCCGGGAATTAATTGGATCGGGAGTAACTGCCGAGATCGGTTAGACCGGTCTTCTGGGATGCGAAGATTAACCCTTTGACGTTCGCCTCTCTACCTCACGATGTCCATTTATTATATTACGAAAAACACCTTACATAGTATATTGGGTAAAGAAAGAAACAATGGTAAGAGTATTGTTTTTTTTACCTTATTTAACGTCGCTTTTTGAATTCGTCTATGAGAATTATTTCGCGACGGGACCTACAGTTTAGAATAAAGGTGGGTTCCGAACCACCTGGGTCACCACGGTATTTAGATGGTGAGAGTATTTTATTTAGATTCTTTTTCGTGCACACCTCCAATTCCTCTACGATCCACTCCCATCGTTTAAGACTTCTTATTATCGAAAATCATCGACTACTGTGAACTATGCGAGTAGGAGCATATTTCCGGCATCTCGGTAAAGCTCGCAATTAACAAGAGAAATTACGCAGCGGCCTAATTACAACGAAATTACAAAACCCTCGACGCGTTTTCGCGAGGCAGACGTCTTTCCGGCAGCGCGAGCGCGACGAGCATCCACGGTAGTAAGATTTAAGGTTCGTTTACGGGATTGCCGCGCGATAACGGAGATTTACGATCAATTAGAAGACGAACAAAGCCGAAGACATACTGGTTCTGCTCGCTTATTAAAGTTTCATTTGTACTTTCGAGCGCGGCGTCGTCTCTGGCGTGACGGGCCCCGCGATTTATCATCGCGACCCCGTAGAAAGTAGCAGCGTTCGATTTAATGGCCGACCGATTGGAGACGCGGGAACAGATAAGCCGATCAGAAATCTGGACGATATAGGCTGCGGAGCTCGGACAGCCGGAGTAGAGAGAGAGAAAGAAAGAGATTGAATGCGTGTGAGGGAGAGAGAGAAAGAGAGAAAGAGATTCCTCGCGGAGATCGTAGATACGGAGCGAAACAACGTTGACGCATTTATGCATGAGCACCGACCGTCAAGCCTCCAGGGTATATACCTTTCCGTAGATCGGCGCAGATATATACGGGGGCTTGTACCTGTATACGTATGCGGTGCGCCTACCGTGATGGCGTTACCCTTTTGAACGGTCCTCACCTTTTTATCTCCGTTTCCTATTGTCTCGCATCTTCGCCAAAAAACCGCGTCGCGTATGCGTCGGCATAATTTTTCAATTTGCTCGGCCCGCCCTCAGATTCTATCTGTCCAGCGCCGGTCGAAATTGTTGGGGTAGCTCTCCATCCCGGGCCGGATAGACCGAGGATACCCGAGGGAGGAACGAGCAACGACCGAAAGAGAAAGAGAAACGGGTATACAAGTCGAGGGGGAGAACGGGTCAGTTGGTTCGCGCGTGACCTTTCGCACGAGAGGACAGGAACCCGGGAGCCTCTCTCGTGCCATAACTTTTCGACCACGAACCCGTATCGGTAACCCCCGTGGAATCCTAAAATTCCCGGGGCTCCGTGGAACCCCGCTTGACGATTCCGTGCGGGTACGATGCTGCTGCGTCTAACGGTGCCGGCCCGAAACACAAGCTGCCCGGAATCCTGAAACATTGCTAATCACCGAACCCATAAAACGAAGCCTCGTTCTTTTGTGTACGCAAGCCTCGGATGCTGCGTCTTCCCTGGACCTCGAACCGTATCGGTTTCCCCGTGACCCTCAGGTGAATCGTAGGGGGCCCACTCCAAGAGGACACCCTGGTCAGTCACACTTTATGCGACGTCATTGTGTCGTCGGCCGCGAACAAATTGTCGCGCAATTGTCGCACACAAACGCGCCGCGATTTTCGTACGTGGACCCTCTGCTGTAGAGAGGTCCTCCACCTATCTCCGGAACGGCCGGTGGTTCTCATCAGGGCGGTGCCACAGTGGTTCCCTGCAATTTTAAAAAATTATATTCTCTTCGGTTGCCATCGTTTATATTCCAAAGGGTCCTCTAAGTTGAAGCCAATGATTTTTCATAAAAATATACTTTTTGAAAATCTGATTCTACAGCTAAAAGTTCATCACCGAAAACGCATACGAGTCGTACCCTTGAACAAATTTTTCTGCAATCAATAGCATAGACGATGAATGAACAGATACAATAAACAAATTAGAAAGAAATCATTTCTCAGAGTTTTACTTTAAAGGAGGTCTGTATTGATTTGTTTCCGATTCTAAAGTATGGTGACACTTCTTTGTGGTGTGGGCATCACTATTGCGTTGCCAGGGGACAAGTATCGTTCAACCTGCGTCCGGATATCTGCCAAAGCTGAGAGCCACTGCAGTGTGTCTGCGACCCATGACCCTTCGCCCACACGAGGAGGCCATGCGCTACAACGCGATGCAACGCGGGCCAGGGGCCAGTGGGAGGGCGACTCGAGGGTCCGTTGGGGCCCGAGGGGGGCCGGGGGATCCTCGGTCACCGAGCCCGAGCGGCCAGGCTGATCGCGCAGACCGCTTCGCGCAACCTGCAAACTCGTACCAACGGCAAAAATACTCCCTCGCAGCGCAAGACACTCCTGCGTGCACCGCCCGACGACGGCTTCACCCTGAAGCCCGTCTTACGCAGCTTGACTGGATCCTGAACTCTCGGACACACCTGTGCTCTATTCTTGACACCGCTGCTAACTTCTAGCCGTTTCTACCCTGATGTCTTTGATCTCAATGAAATAGATTCAACAATTGATGTGCACGACTAATGTGCAAGGGTTAAATCGTTCTTCTCACTCGAAATTAGTGTTACTTCACTTAAGAAGTTCTAATCACTGACTGCATAAAATAAATTGAAGTACAAAGGTGACTGAACTGTATGGTGCATTAAAATGCGTTGATGAAGAATATTATAAAACACCATTGAAAGAGTCAGATTAAAAAATTGATATAAAAACAAGCACTTGAGTCAAGTGAGTCACGTAAGGGTTAAAACGTCCTTATTCAAAGTCCCCGATTGGCGTGAAACAATCCTTTGCTCTAATACGTAATATTCTATCCAATTTGACGAGCGATACTATCAAAGCCGCGTTATTTCAGAATAATCTTTGCGGACGTGTGAAAATTGCCTTATAAATGTGCCCGGGAGGAATACCGCAGGATCGTGTATCGGGACCGAGGCTCAACCATTTATTTCGCCGTGAACGATACGAGGCGAGCCGCGAGCTCTCCGTGCAGAATATAACATCACAATAGCCGGTGTGCGTATCCGTGAACTCGAACTCGAGCACTCGGCCACTCGGCCCATACTTCTTCCTTCCATGGTGCACCGTAAACCGGAGAGAGGGCTCGGGCTACGAAATTGGCTCCGGGTGTGAAATTATTTGTTCCCCCTCCCTCCTGGATGATGCCGATGTATCGTGCTGTATATGCATATTTGTCTGGCCTGTTGGTGTGCGCTGTACATCAGCCGAGTCGTTATCGGGGATAATAACGAACTTTAAATATGGAACAACGGTACCGACTCGCTCGAGCACGTTCGTCGTTCGTTGGTGCTTCACGACGATGATTATTGTCGCGTATTGCCCCTTAAAGCCGTTCTTTTCATTATTACCTTCTCTACCTACCTGCAGACCCATCTTTTTGCAATTATTGCGCACCTGGCCCGCTTTTTACACGCTGCTTTCGTACACGGCTCACATTTACACGCGATCCTTCAACACGCTTTGTTCGGTTACACGATTTTTCAAACAGGATTCATTCACATTTGCAAACTCTCGTGGTCTCATTAGTAAGAATTTGTTGTGCTACGATAGAACAGAAAAAATATTTCATCGACGCACATCTGTAATTTTTAATTGTAACAAGAGATCCAGACAAGGATGATATTTAAGTGCCAAGAAAGATCCAGATGTACATGTTCTTTCTACTCATATATACCTGATACTTCGAAACTTGTGTGCTCTTTACTCGTTCACAATTTTATCTCTATTACAGCACCGTTCTCTCTCCAATCATGAACACTTTATTTCTGCACTGTTCTCTCTCCAGCCACAGAGCCATCACTCTCCAAGTATATGCTCTGTACTTATATAAATTTCTCTCTCCATATACCTACTTCACTTCAATCATGCGCCCTTCTACTCCTACACTCGCCTCTCTCCAATCATACCCTTTCTCGTCTACCCGTGTACCTTATTCTCTCCTCGAGCCATGCTCACTTTTCATCTCTCCTTTCTCACTGAATCTTCCCTAAAACCATCCGCTTTGCAGCCCGTTGTTTGTCGCTAGGCAAACAAAAAATCTCGAGAGCCAGGAAGTATGGAAAAATGACGAAAGACAGTACATACTTGCATATTGTTGCGACCGTCGAACAGCTGCGCGGAACAAGCGGAGACACCAGTGACAACTTCGTCATAAAGAGTATACGACTAACGACGATGTAGTCTCGCGCAACGATCATAAACTTGGCAACGTAACAGCGGCTCGAGACCCGGTCACAATTCGAAGGCATAATTTCATAGCGGAGACACTTCCTCGCGGCCTCTGTCTTTGTACGAAAGCTATTGTTGCTCCCGGTCGACTCGCACTTTCTAGCCGGCAAGGTTTCACCCTCTTTCGTTCCTTCCTGCTGTTTTAAACTTGATTCGTTCATTTTTCTCAAGAATGCATAGGATCTATTAAAGTCTGTTTCGCGGCCGACGATTTCTGCGGAACCAACCAACCTAGATCAACCGAGTCAATTTGAATCATGACAGCCTGGCGGAAGATCGTTCTGATATTACAGAGGAGCGGGAGCGTTTCCGTGGTCGTGATCCATCGAATGACAGGGCTCGGTTGCAACTGTACCTGCTGATGACTCGTTGATGAGGGATTGACAATGTTTATGTAACGCAATCAAGTGAATTCACCGAGAACGTTCGTGCATTTATAGTCAAGCAACGAGCAATAAAATTAGCGTTGTATCACGAAGTATTCACATGATAATTATTTGGACGTATCCTAATCAAGGGAAAAATATTTATGGAGATTTTGTGAAAATCTATTAAATCTATTTCTAACGCAAAATAATATGCTGTTAGATTGATATAGCCACACTAGATCGCGCTTTCAACGGCGTTACTGAAATGGTGTAACGAGCGGATACAGGACTACAGGAGTCGACTGTATGATGTACCAAGAGAACAATGTATGCGGTGCGTAATTTATTTATTGATGCCGTGAACCTAGTTTGGTTTATATAGCATACATTATTATGACATTATGCAAAAAAAGAAAGAAAAAAAAATAGAAATATAGAGAAGTATATCTCAGTTTGTTCCATAAGTGTCTTGTTACATAACATACGCTGTCTACTATTATTAAAAATTTTAGTCGAGAATTGTTGTACGCTTGAATTTGATAGAATCCCTGGATCCTATTCAAAGAATTTCCTGCATCGTTTTTTTTCTGGTTACCAACAGGTCCGCAACAGTTACTATCTGGCTCTGCAGGATCATCCATTCGCATTCAAGAGTCAAGTTTTCGTTCACGGCCGGAACTCTTAATCTGCAATAAATCCTCCGTCTCGTTTCGATGTTGCGCATCCGCGTACCCACCTATAGTCACGTCGAGGGTTACGGGGTGTCGAGTTATGGAATACAGGAGGGGGGCCACTAAGCGAAGGTGTACGAGAACCAGCGTGAGTTACGACTGACCCCATAAATCGTGGCTGGGTCACCCGGTAATTGGCGGGCCCCAATTCTCGCACCCAATCAGCGCGGGAAACCTGATGTACGATGACGTCACGTATTATCGGCGATTTACGCGGGAAAATTAGGGTCCGCGCCTGTCCCTCGATCCATTCTGCCAACACTCACCTAACAATGTTTTTGTAAATATAATAATATCGTCTTCTCCTTCTTTACACTGGCGATTGTAAAGAACTACACCGATTCTTTACACTGAATTGGATTATCCCTCTCACGCGCAGAACTAAAAGAGCATTAAACCTTTGCACTCCGAACTATTTTAACTAGAAAACTAAACATTTCTTCCAGCCTAAAATATTTCCATTCGTTATGAGTTTTTAAATTTGGTGGATATGAAATTGATATAATATCTCGTACAATATTTAAATGTTTAGTAATTGATTGGATACCAACATATCTAATGATGTAAACAATATTTTAAATAATGCTAAGAGTTCAAATAAACGATCAGGTAAAAAATTTCGAATTTTCGACGTCGTAATAGTGCATCGTTGCACGCAGGAAAATTCCCAGGAAAAATAAAGCCACCTGTCGGAAACAGACATTAAAAGGTAACGGGCTGATTGAACCTTGCCTTCGTTAAAAATCCTGAGCTTCTCCGGCGGCAAAATCAGCAGCCACTCGGACGCAACGAGGAAAGTAAAACCATTAGAAGATGAGCTAATGATTCGGAACGCGAGTGTCGGCTAGTCCCCAGGCTAATGACTTCCACTTGTCGCAGACTTCCGTTCTGAAGGGATTAGCGGCGTCGTTCCAGAGACAAGTGGAGCGACAACGATTCCGTGGCGAGTGGGGGGACATCAGACGGTGCGGCCGGTTAATCGCGCGGACATGTAATCAGTCTACTAATTAGCCGCGACGCGAGTGTTGCGCGAGCGACAGCCACCTGTTCGCGGTAGGGTAATAACGTTTCGCTGTGTTGAGGAACGCGATGTCGCGCTCGAAAGTCCAAGAGCACGGTGCTGGGGCTATTATGAACCGCGAAACGACCTGCATTAGTGTGCTTCACGTCTCCAACGACGAGGACCGTTTCGTTCTCTCGTCTACGTAGTCGGCGACTACGGTTGTTATGACGTTAATCGTTCCAACGCTCTTGCCGGACCGCTCTAATCGTCGCACGTAGAAGTCGTACGCCTCAGCCGCCGGATAACCACCAACGGGACGGACATACGGCCGGCTAGCCGACGAACAGAGACAGACAACCCGCAGTTTCCACCTGCTTGATCGTCGGCGGTAACCTCCCGCCGGATTAATTGTCCACAATTTATTCGTAACGCGATTAGCCGCCGTTTGAGGTAAAGGGCGTCCGCCAAGCTAATTCCCTGATGGCTTGCGTGGGTGCTGCTAACCGCTGCCATTAGGACAGACCACTGTTTACACCTGTTTGTTCGTTTTGTCGAGAAATTCTTGAATGCACAATTTCATTTCATATTATACATGTATGTAGACACCAGTCTATTTCATCATTTCCTATTGTGTTTCCTAGCATCCTCCAATGCATGGACCAGGTCAAGATGGCGCGAGGTGTCGTAACGAAACGATTAATTTCGGGGTAGGTGATTAATACCCTATCAGTGGTATGGGAACGCGGAGAACGAGGAAAACGAACGATCGAGTGATTATTTGAAAACACTCCGGCCCACCATAAATAACCGTAGGACCATCAGGGCCTAATGATAAATAGCGGTTACCGGTTGGATATCGACGTACCGCTCCCATTTTCGAGAGGCAGAAATCGTTCTTCTTACGGTTCTCCGTTCCCGTCTTTTTTTCTGTCCCCTGGGCCGATCCACCGGGTGAAATTGCACGTGACAGCGATCATTAGAGAAGGTTAGCGGGGTTTCATTAAGCGGCAAACGAGTATCATCGATATCCAAGGGGGCAAGATACCGAAATGACTAGTTTCGGTGATCCCGGACTCCGGCGGGCCGCAGTTAGAAAGTCCGGGGATTCATCGTCGTTAGAGAGACAAGAGGAGCCATAGCCGAGCAATTCGTAGAAACAAAAAGGTTTCAACCAGTCCCCGGACTGTAAGTAATGGGCGGTTAATTACGATCCGGTTCGAAATACGCTGGCATTTAGATGGGATTGGACTCTTGTGAACACTGTTAAAACCGCGAGCACACGCGCGAACGAACGCGCGGCAGAATTCAACAAACGACTTCCTGGTTTTTATGCGTTAACCGTTAATCGGGTACGGTTTTACCGATAAACCTTCGCAAAACTGCTCGTTCCGCGAAAACACGAGGATACAGAGCTGCCGCGATGGTGAACATGTTCCTTTACGCAATAGGCGATTGATTACGAAGGTTGTTTCAATATTGTTGAAACGGGCAATTACCATCGGGCCGATCTCCTGAAAATCGAACCGAACTTCGAACGGTCGTACCTCGTTCGTGTTCGAAACTGCATCGGGAATCAACAAAGTGCCTGGTGTTTACTCTCATCGCGCGTTGAAATCGCCGGAACAGTAGTAGTCTAACCACGCATTGAAATCACCGGGGCAATGGTGGCCTAACCGCGCATTGAAATTACCAGAGCAGCGGAGCCTTAACCACGCATTGAAATCACCCACGTGAAGCAGTAACTTCCAGCGCGGTGAAATCTTCCGAACGATGATACCCTCGGCGTGCATTCAAATCACTGATACCATCGACCCGCCTGCTAATCATGCATTCAAATTATCCGATGATACACATAAGCCGACAGTCTACTGTGGCTTCGTCGTCCCTGATAATGGAGCCGTAATGATATCTCTGGTGGGTGGCCACGAATTATTAATTCTGCTGAGAAACGCTCGGACCATTCTTCAACAACGTTATACCATTCCATTATTTTCGGACAATTTTTATTCGTGACAGTTCGTTTTCCCACTGGCAGTCTCGCAGTGTTCTCTCTCACTAAACTGTAATACCGTCAAATCCGATCGTCAGCATAACGAACCATAGGCTAACCAAACAATTTTGCAACCGGTTGTCTCGACAGTTCCCAAGAGTGCCAGAATAATAGAAAAACTCGCCTGCTTCCGGTCGGTGGTGCGGCCGTTTAGAACGGAGCTGAACACGGTGGCTCTATGACGAGCCGTAAGTATACCGCGAGGCAATTTACGGGCTCAATTTGTAGTTTGTACGCTTCTAATTTAAACTGCGGGTTTCGGCAATCTCCGCGTTTCTCATGACGACAATCCAACGAGGATCTCCCTCGGATCTCCCGATGATACCGGGGCTCGAGAGTCCGGTACATCCGCAAAACCCCGGAGCTCTAGCGACCGCAAAGCTGGCCTATTATTCCCCAATGACGTCCCCGTTCCTCGTTCCCTTCTTGTCGTCCTGGACCTCTACTCTCGTCGTCGAACCTCGTCTCTTCCTGTTGCACCGAAGCTGTTCGCGTCGTCTTCCCCGGGCCACGGAACACGATGTCGCCAGTTGCCTTACGGCAGCAGCTGTTGCTGTTGCTGCAGATCGCGCGTAATGGACCCTGCGAATTGTTTGATGGAAACGACGCGACTCCGTCTCGTTTATTGCAGCCGAGTTCTAATCTTTTCCCGCGGGTACACCGAGATTGTCCCGACCACGGGCTCGCGTTGTAAAACTCCCGCCTCTTTTCAACCGCGAGATGAGACACGAAAGCGGCCGCCAGCCCCGTGGAAAAATGTAATTAGAATTTGCGCGATGATCCTCGATAATGTGATCGTCCCGAGGCATCTGCGGAACGCTGTGCCAGAACAGGCACCGTTACCACCTGGCCAATTCGACTTCCGTATTGTCGCGGACACCTGTCCGACGCTCTCAATCTTCCTACCTGTCGACGGCCCTCAAACTCCGGGCCCGAGACATTTGCTAGCCTCGCATAAACTACCTCACTCTCTGATTCTACAATATCTTCCGAGGTCCGCGTAAAAAGAGATCCAACTCAGGCCAAACTGATTTCTCTTCAGGGTCTCGGGCCTCTTCAGGCTCAGATCATCGAGGAGACCAAACGAAGAGTATAACGTAAGAGCATAACTGTCTATATCGAACGTTTTTCATCTTATTGGGGTTACCGAAGAGCCTGGTTCAAGAATCCCGGAAGCGCCAGAGGGCAGAAGTGGAGTTTCGGCAGGCCCGGTCTCAGGGCACGTAAGTGTAATAACGCTTTAACGCGAGTGCTCGCTAGGAATGCATATTTCGCCGGTGGCTCGCCCACGCCAGTCAGTCGGTAGGTCCGATTGTTCTCAGGATATATCCCGGGCTGGTTTACTCGGCTGGTTAGCTTAGCTGGTTAGTTCTCTGCCCAACCTTCAGCCTGGATACCCAGCATAGTTCGCCTACAGGTCCAACAGCGGTGTAGGCTCCTCTGTGTTCTCGGGCCAGAGACGAGGAAAAGAAGCATCGGTCTCCTCCCTTTGTCTCGTTCTTTCGGCCCCGTCTCGTTTCTCTAGTCCTCATCTTTCGCCCGTTTACCTCCTCTACTTGTCGTCATCCGGCTCTCAGGCCCTCCTTCCATCCTCCTTCTCGCTCTCTCTCCTCCCTCCACACCCGCCCTCCTCGGGGCTTCGACTCTCTTTTCTCGCGCGATTCGCGTGTGACGCATCGCAGCCACCCTGAGAAACGCGCCCACGCAAACGCTCGAGAGAGGCTGCCTCGCGATTCTTCGCCTGCAGGCTACACCTGCCGTGTTCCGAAGAACCTGTACCGGGTGATCCCGAAATCCGCTATCCGAAGATCCACCAAGTCGCACCTGGCCCATCCTGCCGCCTCTCCTCCGCTTTCACCGCGCACAGCGTCCCTCGTCGTAGATCTCTGTCAACCCCGGCGCGTAACGCGGATTTGGAGCCGGGTTCTTTTATTCGGAGTGAAAGCGACCAGAACACCGGAGACTCGCGGACTTGTCACGCCGTGTATAAATCTCCTGCCGCGCGTGAATTACCGCGATCGCTCGGTAATTAAGCGACCCCGGCGCGTCGTGACGATTTTCGAGCCTGCGGGAGCTTCGCGAGATCGTGCGCACGATCGAACTTCGGGGATAGAATAGCTCCGACAGAACGATCTGAATGGTAATTTATAATTAGCCCTCTAATCAGGAAGGGGATTAGGACCGGATCGGGACAGCTCAAGAAATGGTATAACAGCATTTAAGACTCTGATAATAGGATGAACCTCTTAAAGAAGTGGTACGATTGCATAAAGCAGTTGCAGAGGAAGTTAACAACGAGGCGAACGAAGTTCGGGGAACGGTTCCACGGAGTCGATACCGGATATAAAGTAAAGCAGACTCGAAGGGAGATTCGCAATACGCGTAATTACAGGTTGCAGCTCGACCGGCGCTGACTCCGGGGGCCGTTTGCGCGTGCATGCATGCAGAGCAGAATTTCTTCGTAACAGTAGGGGGAGAACGACCCATTTGCCTCGCGAGGGGGCTGGCCGCGACTGGCTGATTTATCGCCGGCGTCCGGAGCGTGGCTAATTATTAATATTCGGGAAAAGTTCCGCCAAGGTTCGGTTCCGCGGCCTCCGCCTCCGTCCCGGTGGCATTTATCTCGCGTCGAAAGCGTGTCACGGCTCGCCAAATAGGACCGGAGATATCGACACAATGCCCAAAGAAATATCCCCGGCACTGAATCGTAAATCTGCTCGGGTGAGACATATTTTATTGCCCGCTCGTAACGTATGGATGCTCCGAGGGTCGCTCGTGTGCACGCGCGCTCGCGCTCGCTCGCTCTGTGAGTAAAGGCTCCGCTGCGGAAATATTAATGCAACTTCATCAATCACGCTGCATAAACAGTGGGGCAAGAAAACGATTTACTACTTACGATCTTGACCAGCCTACCGACGAATGTATAGCACACGTTCCGGAGCGCTCGCGAGCACCAGAGAAACTCGAGCCGACGCGAGAACCGACCGGGCATTCGTCAAAATCTTTCATCGCCAGGCCAGCATTCCCACAGACGCCTCGAACGCGATTAAATTGAAACCTCGCCGACTCTGTTTGCCTGCCGAGCGAAAATCCTGCGAGTCCCGGCGATTTCGTTTCTCGTGGGATTCCGTGGTTCATTCATATTACAGCTCCCGATAAGTTGGGGTACCCTTTAAACTCTACACGTGCAGGGAATATTAATTGCTTTCACCACTCTTCAATAAAACATTCTCATAAAAGATTAAAGTGTGCAAATAGTTGGTGCAGTCGCTGCAGGTCTGATAGATTGAACTGTCAGGATTTTGTCGAATGTGTATGGATGATTCTAGTTCAAGTAAGAATCCAGCGATCATCTCTTCTCCCCAGAGACCGCGGACTTTCGCTGGTGGAACGGTAATGGATCCCATGCGGCCCGAGATGAAATTCGTTCGTTCGCCAAATGAGAGCGAAGCATCCGGTTGACCGGGTCGTGGACGATTATGCGTGCGTTTCGCGGGACCGTAAGAGCTGGCTCCGCGGACTTCAACGTCCGTTTTAGGACGCGACGTTAGGCAATCCCAGAAAAGAAAGGAATCGTGGAAGATGCGAGGACCCGAGGGAGACGCTCGGCCGACCGGCTGAAACGCACCCATAAGTACCGCGCGCTCTAGACTCACGTACTTCCTTAATGCCGAATACGCCATCCGTTTTCTTGCCATATAAGTTTCTATCAAAAGGCTGGATCGTAATCCAGAAATCTCTCGTGTGACCCCATGGGAATACACTCGGTGAAACTCACGCATGTCCTATCCCCACCGTGGACCGAGACGGTGCTTGAGAACGAATGAAATCACATCGCCGTTGACTCATCACCTCCTCTCTCCGCGAAACCCGGGCTTTCTTTTTCAAATTGGGTGATCTATAGACCCGAAAGATTTATTCTGCACTTTATTCGCATATTACGACGCGTCACTTTTCTTGCTGTAACCAGGATCGTGAAGACACTCTTCCTTGTCGACAGGTGAGCAAAATCAATTTTCACTTTTCAGGATTTCCACATAAACAGTCACAACATAACGAACTTCAAACAGAAATAATAATAAAGGTGATTCTACATTTCTTCAAGGTGACATCTACCATACAACCACGATCGCTCAGGATTATTATTGAAAGTTGTACATTTAAAAATCAGCCCATCCTTGGGTTGCATCGTTGCTGTTGGGACACCCGCTGTATATCTAAGATTAGAGATCGAACGAAGTACAGTGTAGCAGAATAGATCGCAGATGAAGCACCAAAATGTCTGCCACGCATAGCTACTTGATAGAACCCGCTACCATCCGGCGGGCATTCCCAGCTCATCATCACCCGGCAACCGCGGTAGCGTCTTCAATATCGCATTCTATCCGCTGAAGTAGTAGTCGTTTGTCTTGCGCGGAGTATACACCCCGCGGAATTCTCCGGGCGTTCGTTAGAAGAAGCTCGAGCGGGCATCGTTCATCCAACGATTCGTCGAAGGGTTAACATAAACCGCGGCGGCGTAACATCGTTTCCTTCTGCGGAGTACACGCGTGTACGCGCGATTCAGCCGAGGTGTAAATCATAGGACGGTATGGGCACGCACCATTGCGAGGGAAGTCGCTCTCCTCTCCTTGTCTTCGCCTCCCCGCGGCCGATTCTCAACATTCTCTTTCTCCCTCTCTCTCTCTTTCTCTATTTCGCTTTCCTTCTCTCACCGTCTTCCTTGTTTCTTGGCTGCGAGTCGCGCGATGAGAGCAGCTCTCTGGCGCGGGGCCATCTCTGGTCGCTAGAACGGGCATCAGCTGCCTGACAAGGCGTATAATTAATCCCTAATGACGCTGGCATAAATCCATCTCGGTAGGCCGTTTGGCCGCTCGCCGCTCGCGCGCCGTTGCCTTTACTAGCGAAATCAGCGCTAGCTTTGTCGCTGTCGTCCATTTTCCGCGTTATTTATGCGCCCATCATTGGATCGCGCGGCTTCGAACAGTCGACCCACCGACCGGCTACAAGGAATCCTGGGATCACCAAAGGATCCGCTCCGAATCGTTCGTGAACCCTCCGAGCGAGCTACAGACGGAGGATAAGTGGCTTCGCTGCCTTTAGCACATTCTGTTCCGGTACAACATTTTCTGTGTGTCAATCTTATATAATCTTACGCAACTAACGAATTGGTAGGAGGACATTCTTAATGTTCCCTACCCTTTCTTGAACCTCTCTCTTCCTTGGACCGATTCCTTCCTTGGTCCCACCCTTTCCCGGTGAGCAATGATACAGGAAAAGGACCAAGGGAAGGAAGAGTCCACCTCGGTCCACCTTGGCCTTCCAAAAGACCAGTAATCGTCTTCAACATTTTTGCCAGTCTCAACATACAGATCGATTCCCAGTTCCCAATAATTTACAAATTTTTTCGATCTAGTATGATAATATAAGGGGTTGACAAATGCACTGGATTTTCGACGGATCCAGAGACGACCGACGTGACCGACGTGGGACGAGATTACAATAAAATGACGTCAGCCAAGCATGTAACCAAGAAATACGAACGTTGTAAACTAGATCACCGCAGGGATTTATAGCCGGTGTCGGTTTTTAACTAACGGCTTTATCGTTCCATTGTCCCGTCGCGTTTTGTCGGCCAAGTGACTTAAAGCGGTTTGCTACGGGGTCAGTGCTAGCGGTCAACGTTGTCGCCGTGCTTCTGTTGAGTTCACATCAGTCTGCAAAATTTCATAAAAATAGCCACCGAATAATGACAAACTCGTATATCAGCGAGTGTCATAATTCCATTGAACCATCACAATTTTTCGAAAATGTCGGGAGTCCCTAGCACATTGGAGAATCCCAAAATTTTCAAAAACCTGATTCGTCTCTCGCACACATCTACTGTTAGTAGATTCTTATCCCAAGCCCCTTACACACCTTGGTCGAACGAACTATTCGCAACCCTGTCTTCGCCACCTCATCGAGCCACGCAAGAACCAGCCACCACGGTCTCACAATTAATCAAAGGAACTGGAGAATGATAGACGGAACGTTTAGCAGCGGGTAGGCGATAGAGAAGGGCGTCGAAGGAAGAAAGCATTGTGTTTGAACGGTGCAGTCGAGGCGAGCCATCGGCAACCACGAGAGGAACGGAAGCTGACCCGGCGCGGAACCGTGCCAGTAGATAAACGCGTGGGATAAACGCGGCGAAAGAACAAACCGTCGGCGAAAAGAGAGCGGGGAAAATGAAGCGTTTACCGATTCCCGGATAGCAGGTCCTTCCTGGAAAGGATCGTCCTACTCTGTATCTCGGCTGTCGGCGTGGCGAGGAGAGAAGAGTGAAGGAGCAGAGCGCGGCGGATACGAGACGATGCGATGGAAGTTCTCGTTCGGAACGGGGCCGACGAGCAGCAGCAGCAACAGAAACGGCACACCGTAGAGGAAAGGGAAGGAGCAAAAGCGAGCCGAAGCGAGAACGAGCGGAGAGGAGAGAATCCTGTGCGCTCGTGCGCGGGCTGTGAACTCCGCAAAGAGGGAACTGGCGTACCGAATTGATGCACACGAAACGGCATGCCCGGAATGTTATAATCGCGAACCTTTGAACCCAAACAGCCGAGACTCCCACACCACCCGGGACCGTGCCGGGCCCCGTTTCCATCGCTGAAATTACTCGTGTTACTCTCCCGTTCGTGCCGGTTCGTCGCTGATACGCTTCCACGAAAGAGCCCGGCTAGCAAACGACCGCCTCACCGAACCTGTATAATAATTCTCGTGCGTTTCACCGATACGATATAGCCCGATACGGGTCATAGACATACGAATGCGGGGATCTGGAAATGAATCTAAGCGCACGGCGGAACTGCCGCGTCGCAGAATCAGAGAAAGAGAGAGAGGGGGGAGGGGGACGCTGCTGATCGCCTGGTTGCTGTCCGCTCAACGGAGCCAGCCGCTAAAGGACACAGAATTTTATCATCCATTCATATAACGCCGCTTTTACAGCGTTTCCGCGCGATGGCTGATACCGGTGTCCACGTCCACATTGGAAAGCACGCCGGGTAATTAGAAGATATCGCGGATTCGATGTGCTGCCGCTTTGACCTGTTTCCGGGGACTATACTTCTAGAGCCAGCTCGTAGCAAGAGGAACAAGTTTTTCTTCAATTAGGAATTTTTATTCCACTATTAAACGGGCTGATGTGCAGTTAAATTTTTAGTGAAAAACAGAAAGTATTTTGCATAAAGTCTTCAGTGTAATAATGTTCTTATACATCAAGTGATGGTGTATTAATCTTGATGTATTATTAACCGCTGCGTCTTATAATTGCCTTGAACAATTTTGATTTTGCATAAAGATTCGCAGTGCAGTGGTATGATGAAAGAAGAATGAAGATGAAGAATGTTCCTTCTCCACAGTGCCACTAATCTCGATTTATTATTAACCGCTGCGTCTTATAATTGCCTTGAACAATTTTGATTTTGCATAAAGATTCGCAGTGCAGTGGTAAGATGAAAGAAGAATGAAGATGAAGAATGTTCCTTCTTCACAGTTCTACTAATATGTTCACGGAATATCAACGTTGTATTCCAGTCACCTTCCATTACGCTTCAACATTAATATCCCAGAGTCCCGCAACAAAGTGTGTTTTATTAATCCTTCGCATCCAGCGTCGATCGTCGTGTATCATCCGTGGGACGTTGGTTTTTTGCGGACACCTCCGTGCGATTACATTGTACACGACAAGTTGTTAAATTGCACGCGAGTTTCTAGTCTTGATTAATAAATGATATTAAAAAGCCTGTCAGACGGCAATCGTCGCGGATAAAGAGAGATCGGGGGATTACGTGTATTTCATGGTTGAATTCGAAAGTTCCGCGCTGTCCGCGACCTAGCGAACGTTCAACAGATTCGACGCAGCGTACGGAAAAAAAAATTCGCAAGATGGATAGTCGAAAATTTCATGGCACCGCATGATGTACAGAGCAGGCGAAGTCGCTCTAACTCCCACGAATGCCCTACGGGAGTCCCCGCCGCCTTTCGTTTCGAGTGGGCGTTGCGGTAATTAATTTTTGCCCGATAATTAAGATATCCCGTGCAGACGCTGAGATATAGCCCGCGGTATCGCAATTTTTCAGTCAGTGGTTGTATCGCGTGTTTCCTCGCGCAACCTGGCAATTCCTGGTGTCCTGAAGGAGCTGCTATTACGTCCTCGCGGGAACGATCCCGATACAGTAAATTCTCCGGCCATTACCATATCCAGTCCTCACCTTGTTTTTCCCGTTCCACTATTATCGTTACGTAATCTGCGCGAATTATATGCTATTCTTTAAATAAGCACTCCGAACACTGTAATTTGCCCGGGCAAGCCTAGCGCATATATTATTCAAATTGTACAATAAATATGATTCCCCGTATTAGACCGTGAAAGCAAACTATTAATTGTTTACACTGTGTAATTAATAAACCGAGACATACGAGCGAGCTTCGTCGATATGGCAGATTGATATTGATACTAATCTTCGGGCATGTGTTTCTAGAGCAATTAATTGCACGATAGATGAACACTTTTTTAGGTGGAGATTAGTAGAAGCTGCAAGAGTTGCGGATACACTTACGATTGTCTAAACCGTGAAACATCTCGCGGGTCCAGTAATCGCAGGATCGCGTCACCATAAAGCTGTTGAAAAGACTCGAGAATTCACGGTACCATCCGCAACAAATGCGTAATTGCTAGTTCGAGTCCGGTTGTTTATCTGGTTGCCGTGTCGCCCGAAGCAGAACACAACTATGACAAGGTAGACAGTATTGACGTGGGATAACGCGAAAGCGACTCCAGCCTAAAATTCCAAGTGAACTGTTGACGTGTAACGCTTCAGGATTACACGGTACAGTGAAAGTCTCTATCAGAATGCAAAATTTCTCTCGACCGATAGCATCACGATTGTTCGCGGTCGCGTTCTGAAATCTGCTTTTCACATCCCCAAAACGTCTTCCGAAAAACGAGTTCCAACCGCCTGCCTTGTATCGGACAGTTAGCAGCAGTATTAGCAAGAATTCAATATTACCATCTTAATGCACGTTAATTCTGAATGTGGCTTAAACTGAAATTAATAAGAAAAGAAAGCGCTGAATTGTTATAAACGGAGAAAGTTTACGAATCTACTCGTGCAGCTCGTGAAACAGGCATGATATTGCCGTTAAAGAACAAAAAAAGTGAAACACAATTCCGCAGGACTTTCTTCGGTAGACACGATTGTGTGAAATTATAAATTTATGTGAAGTTCCACGGTGTAATTATCCGTCCGTGATTGTTCGTAGCGCGTTCGCCGGAGCAGTGATGGTAACCGGGACAAGCGCGGCGGAAGACGAGGCCGAGTCCGTTGAAGAAAGGGAATGAGCAGCTCTCCGAGTAGAAACATCTGGCCCACGGTGGTGTTTCGTGGGGATTATTAATTGTTTCATCTCCGCGGTTATCCGCGCCTGCCCGATCGCACGACTAAGCAAATACAAGAGGCGTAACCCACGCGGTGATGTATGAGCTTAAAAGCCCTCACGATCCGCCGGGAACAGCGTCTCTCGGTCTCTGTTTCTCTACCCTCGAAGCAGTTCGACTAAACAAAGACGACGAACGATAGAGCCGAGGGGTTATCATCTGATTTATAATTTGAGCCTTCGACTGTTCTCCACCGTGCGGACCCGACGTTTTCCGGTTCAAGAAAGGTAATTGGTTGCCGGCACGATCGCAGATAGCTGCCGCCGCAGGTTCAAATCGAAACTTAGCGTTCCTCCTTCCGGAGGCTTATCTCGCGGAACACTTTTTAATTCGTGACTGCGATCACGAATATCGTTCGCGGCCGCAGTAATCGAAGATCCGTTCAACGCACGGATTATCGCGATTGTTATTTTTTTAATTACACTCGAAGATTCAACCCCGCAGCAAACTCGAAAGCGCGACGAATAGTATACGAGCGGTCGGAGAAGCGCGATCGCGATACACACAGCGACAAAGTCTCTCCGGAGACTTTAATGCCCGACAGGACATGTGCCGCGCTGCACGGAGAACCGTAAACGAACGCTGTAAATATCCAGGGCCCCGATGATCGCGCGCAACAGCCATAATCGAGTGTCCTCCCCATATGAACGGCGGTCGTTAATTAAATGGCAGCTGGCGGAGGCGACGGTAAATCTTCGGGAGTCCCACCTAACTCTGCTGGCCTTAATTAATTTATCATCCGTATTGTTATTTGAAAGCATTTCTTCGTATTACGATCATAAATTACCCGATCGGGGTGTTCATTTTCTTCGTTCGTTGGTTCGTTCACTAGGAACATCCTCTTCGATTATTGACTCATGAACTTATCAGGTCAAGGTCATTTAAAGGTCACGGTACAACATGTGTTTGCGAACATGTAATGTTCGCATTATATCGTATAGATAGCTGTAGATTTCAAATGTTGTTGAAATAATGGTTTTTCGTAGAATATAAAACAGTCTTCGACAAAATGTTGTACAATCGAAATAGGATTAATTTTTTGTAGTTCCATGGTCAGACTGATCGGCCAAAAATAGCAGAGTATGGCAACGTGTACGATGCATTTGAACCCGAGGATTTTTCAAGGTGCTCACGCAAACGCGTGCCAGCTTGTCCGAGGATTTGTTCGCCTCGCGGCCGGCATTTGTATCTTTCCAGCGGTTCGCCCCCTGAAACGTTAGCGCGGACGTCTTCATCCGTCCGGACGTCTCGGGATCGTGGACCACGGGCAGCTAACGCGCTGCCTCTTTTAACGCGCGCGGACCCTGCCTGCACACGCCCGGTGAATTATGGAGTGCAGCAACACCCACTTCCTGGTCCACGAAACCGCCGACTCCCACGCATACTGATCGACCTGCCAGGGGCGGCATGATACCACCACCCCGTCCCCTCGATCTTCTCCTTCTTTCGTTTTCTTCCACCTCTGAAATCTCCTCTCCGCGTTATCCCCGGCCAACAACAACGCTCGTCGCCTGTTCTCTCCTCTGTTCTCTATCATTATTCGCCGAGCAATTCGTTAATCAATCATGCCGCCTAATTGCGCGACGCCTCGGACGTCTGTTTTAGTGCGAGTGAAACCTTGTCTTATGCGCCTTTAACAGTATCTTGTCGGTGGCCTCAGTGCCCAGGGATGATTTCGTTCCGCCGGCAAATATTATCCGGATAGCGCAAGGATGATATCAAACGTAAAGATCGTGAAGGATGTGGGGAAGGTTCCTGTGTACTGAGCGAGGCTACTTGCTAGAGTCTATTTTGGACACATGACATCCAATCAGCTCAGAGGAGTCTGTCCAGATACAGAAATTTCTTTCTCGGCTAAAATAGCTATCCACCAACATGTCCACGCCAAGATACCGTAGAGGTATCGACTCAGGTGTCCTCTGAGAACCTGAGCAAACGATGTGAGGCCCGTGATCATAATTTTGCTAGGGGATTGACGGGGCCTTCGCTGGTTGTGCATCGATAATTTCTCGGTCGGTAAGGATGGTTTTGTTCGGGGAATCTCTAGAACCGATTTACTTGCGACGCGGAGACGGTACACGGGGAATCGCAAGAACATACGTGCTGTCGAAAGGAAATGCCTCGCCGGACGTGAAGCAGGCAGGCGCCGGGAGTACGAAAAGATAGGAGAAAGGAAGAGAGAAAGAGGGTCTACGGCGCGGAGAGTGAATTCTGAGATGGGGCATAAATTGATATGCATCCAGCATTCGACATGTCGGTCGGATGAAAGAGGGAGTCCCGAGACAATGCCTGTCGGCCACGAACCCCCTCGTGCATCCGGTGCGTTTTCAAGGAAGCTTTCGGAGCATCGTGACACATATCAATTGATTTTCACGGGCACAGGTCCGGGGCTCGACGCGTTCGACATATCGCCTCCGACGTCTTTCTTCTTCTCCGCCCTCGGGGAGAACAAAAGATGAAAGTTCCTGGCCAATCGGGCTTGCATCGACGCTATCAAACCGTCCTGTGATTCTCCAGCGACTACTGTAACCCCACTGTGCAATTGTTATCTAAGCTCCGATTTTCGCTTCACTTTTGATTTTGAGACATAATGTTCAGAATTATTCGGCAATGTTTTGTTCTTTCTGAAAAAATTATATTTTCTACACCCTTACGCATTTTTTCCAGAAATGTAATTTTGAGAAACTCGGTTAAAGAAACAAAACATGGAGATCACATTATTAATTTAGCAGAGAATTGGTCCACTCCGTTTTTAATTATGTCTAAATAAGAGTCGCGATAAATTAGTTTACTCTCAGTGAACAATTACAAATTGTTTGTGTAATGATGGCAAGATTAGTGGTGGTAAGACTCGTTCAATGATTCGTGGCGAACAACAGATGAAAGTTCGAGCATCGTCCGATTTCACGAGTTTCGTGATTCCGTTCGTAGTTGCACCGGCTGCAAGTACGAGCGGTATGCGTACGCAGCAGTTACTAATTTAATTACAATGAGACACCGATTGCACAATTAACATATCGTTAAAATACCGCGGCGCGGTAATTATACACTTTCTAGGTGCATAGGTCGCGACGGATTTGCATATCGTTCGGAGAATATAAACAACCGTCGCCGGCACGGCTACATTTGACAACGGCCGCTCGTTAGGACGTCGCCGGTTGCATTGTGCAATCGAATTTCCAGATCGCATTGCTGACAATGGCGGCAGAATGCGGCCATTGATGCGCGAAAGCGTTCCACGCCTGCACTGTACAATTACTAGCAATTACTCCCACACAAGTCCTTAAGAGACGTGCAAAAAACAAAATCGTGTTAATCTTTACAAGGACTGCAACATCAATCACGAAACAAAAAATCACCACAAAATGAAAATGTTCTGTCACAAGATTATTTTTCTTTCAACAATTTTAACAACACGAAGACAATTCTCATTCATGCACAATTTTGTACTTATCCATTTTTATTATAAATACTAAAATTTGTGATTTCGGCGCACGGTTCGATCATTAATAGACTAACAGCAAGTTTGCAAATTAATTTAACTCAACGTTTCGATCCCTATGTGGATCATCTTCAAAAGATAGATTTTTGCGTCTGAAAAATTAGCGGCACAGCTGTGTAAAAATTAATGCAGAAAAAAGAAATTATAACACACGTACTTGCTGTAGCAACGAAGATAAAAAGATTTTTAACTTAATAATAAGGAGTTCCTGAGAACTGAGTTTTTTCATTTCATGCATTTATTATAAACGCTTGTTTGAATGAAGTCAGAAAAATGCAGCGAGTGAGTTTTGCTTTCGAATCCGAAGAATCGATTAGCTGAAACCATCGCTGTTCGATCGCACGAAGGATCGAGGCTCGAGGATCTCTGTTGGATCGCGTAGGACAGGAGTCCGCGGAGGAAGGTGTTAAAGGCGCCCTGAAATAATTCAGACGGCGGCGCCGAAAGGTTGCGCGTTCGTTCGTCCTCGACGTGTGTCTTCTATAAATTCCGACTCGAGCCGTGGAACGTCCCCCCTGGAAACTACTTTGTTTTACAACTCGACACCCACGTCTCGTCTCTATGCGTACGCACGCACGTTTGCGCGCGCGTACCACACTCCTACGCGTACCGCTCGTTACACACATCCGTATCGGCCCGTAGCCGCGTCGCCGTTCTACACAGAGCACGCGCTGCGTTCAATGTAAAGCGTTAAAACGCTACGTGATCGAATTCGACAAGCGACCGGACACTCGCCAGTCCGAGCCACCATTTCGCGGACGGCGACGGAATATCAACCGGAGAGATCGTTAGAAACGTTTTCGAATTAACCGCGCGCGGCTTTTGCCCGGTCCGAGCCGAGCCGATCCGATTCGTCGGTGCGCGATCGGTGAAACCGAACCGATTCCGATGCCGTCCGTGTCCATCCAGTCGCTCAACATTACATAAACCTATCATAAGCGAGCGTAAACTCCCTCCTCAATGATCTTCTCCTGGCACCTTCCATGCAAGAAAATCGGCAGAAATCGACTTTTGTTTACGAACCAGATCTCACTTGTAACGAAGCCAAATATCACAAAATGTGCTACTAGAATCCTCTTCTGGCAACGATTTATTTAATTGGACGTTTGCAAAAGATCGGTATCGATTTTCAAAAACCTGAAGACTTCCGTTGAAAATTTATTATTTTTTGGAGCAGATCGAAATTGAAAAATCCACGTAGTTTCTCGACTGAGTATCGACGGTGAGTTGTAGCAGTTGATTTTTGTTACATGATTCAGTATCGGCCACCATAAATCGAGAACAACCGGACCCCTCCTCGCCTCAGACCGATTACATCGTGTTCATTGTTATTAGCGACAGTCGCGAGCCGTATCGAGAGCCAAGAACAAGTTCTTCGAAACCGAACGCCTCTCTCCTCGCGGAATCGTTGGGAAATTCCATTCGTTTCAACGTCTCTCTCCGAATGATGCACGAAAGTCATCTTCCGGGAATTTACGGAGGTGTGACGTTACAAAAGCGCAGTTCCCTGCCGAACAATGCAGAATAAATACACGACAGCTGCTCTCGATCGAACAACGACTATTTTGAATAGTTTCCCACAGGTTACAGGGAAAAATCCGTTTAAAGATGGAAGCATTGAAACGACCACACGTTGGGACTCGTGATTCACCGAACGTGAAGAAAGATCGTTACTAAACGATTTACATCCATGTATTTACAAGCACATTTACCGCGGGATATATAATAAAATTCACAGTTGCCATGTTTTTTCCGATATGTTCGGATCCATCATAAAGACAAATATTTCCTATGATAATTTACAGACTGCTAAATTACATAAACGTCTGGCGCAGAGATATTATGGATGAAATGAATTAAACACGACCTGGCAAAATTATCGTGGTCGTTAAACGCGGGAATCAGGCGTTCCGATCGTGAGACGGGAGAGAGGAGCAATCAGCGTCGATGCCATTTCAAGCGAAATCCCTGTAGGATTACCTTGATCCCTGAAACGCTCAGTTGCGGCGTCTTCCGTGTAAACTATCGTAAACATTCGTGTTGAGAGAGTACTCGGCGATCGGCTCGAACCTCTCGCTACCCATATCGCGGAATTAGATTACGTATCTCGGCTGTCCGTGATTTATTTATCGAGCCCGGCTCCTCGAGGCGTGCTAGGATTTCAACACCTTTTGACGCGTGTATTTACGATTATGAGAATTACACAAGGCAATTAGAGCCGACCGGTATAAATACGGATAATTGTGCACTGTTCCATCGGTGGTCCGTGCGTGTGTCCGGTCACCTGTGTGTGTGCACGAGCGTTTAAATTACGCGCTCGTCAGAAGAAAATCGACCGATGCACGATGATCGTGATGAGGATCGCTGGTACGATTTCGTGTAATTGCAAAATTATTTCCAGGACGGGTCGCGCGAACATTGCCCATTAACGTTTAGTTCTGGCTGAGGTAACACCGTTGATTAGGAAACTGATAAGAGATGATGGATGGCTTTAATTGCGCCGGAAGCGTTCGGCACCGAACACTACAGTGTTGATTCAAATCGGTGTGCGCCAATCTGTCGTGATAGATCTTTGATAAATGAGACGATTGGAGGGTCGTGGAGTTCTCGCTTTATTAAGGATTTTTAGCGTGAAATATTTTACAGTGACAAAAAGAATATGAAAGTTGTCTACAGTTGCTTCGTTGCTTAAATAATGACAACGGAAGAGAAGAATTTAAATTTAAAGAGCAGAGTTTAAAAAGGAATTTTATTATTTCTATTCGCAGGAAAGGTGCAATAAGGGTGCAAACAGTTATATTCCTGCCGGCGTCATTCTCAGCTACCTGCGATCCTGAAGAAGCAGAACGAGAGACGCGTCAAAAGAGAAAGAGCAGCTCGGCTACGAAAACCGACTACCGTTTCTGTAATCGGGCCCGTCGATCTCGTGGCGTTTCGATCCTCGATCCTTTCCATCACCTGCGGAATATTAAAATTTGCCACGACCGTAATCGTTATAAGTTATTCACCCGGGAATCCTGACGTTATCGCGCGGCGATCTGTGCCTAAACGATTCCCGAGAGAGTTTCTATTCCGACCGGAGTGGCTGTGCGCGACGAAGACGAAGACGAAGACCAAGACGAAGAGAAAAGAGGCTAGTCGCGGCTTCTGCGGAGAAGTCCGCGGGATCGGTTGGCCGGTCTGAAAGCGTCGGTCGGGGAAGCTGCCGGCGCGGCGCGAGATCGTGAGAAGTACTCCAGATCACCGAGCAGGATCTACCAGGTACATATCGCGGGGCTGTTAGAGTCAGATCGCTAACAAAGTGAGGATCAAATAATAACACGTTACGATCGCGCTGCCCGAAGATAGATGGCGCGCGGTGTGAGTGAATAATTTGATAATGGCGGCGGCGGGAGCGACGCTTCGTACTTTTCGCCCCCGCCGCCTCCTTCTAGGATCGAGGCCGAGAACGGTCGAAGAGGGAAGATGATCTCCGATCGTTGCTCGAGATCTAGCACTCACTCGTCTCTCTCTCTCTCTCTCCGAGCCTCTCTTCCACTCTTCGTGTTCCCCTTCGCTCTCCCTACACCACTACCGCCTCCCACCCTCCCCCCTCGGCACCTTCGTCTCTTATTTTCTCCTTCCATCCCGCACCATCGTTCCGCCTCCGTCCATCTTCCTTACTCCCGATCTGGAAAGATCATGCCGCGAGATCACGGGGCTATTCGTGATATACCCGACGCGGACGGGTTATACGCGCACCACGAGAGATCAGCCTCTTTCCTGGGCCCCCTCCCACCCTCGTGTAAAGGGATATTCCGGTGTTTTCGGGATTTTTGCAGACGGCCTTAATGGCGGATGATTGTGTGCCAAAGGTAATCCCCAGGTGAAAATGAGCCATCCGCGGACACCCCCCGCGCACCGCCTCCTACGCGAGGCCGGCTGCGATCCTCGCCTCGTCAAGATCGAACGGGAACTTCGTGATCCTTGGGAGCGTTGCGATTTCGTTCCGGCTAACCGGCTACGCCGTACCCTTGCTTTTCGACGGATCACGATCTGCGTGCAATTTTGTTGCGCCTCGGAACGCAATCATTGATGCTGTGTCGTGAAATTGGAGCTGCGATTTTAGGAGGTGTGCGTCTTTCGAGTATCTAGTTCCCACGCTACCGTTAACGTTGCGGAATCTACTCGCTCTACATTCGTGAGTTCGCAATACAATGGAAACTGTAAATCGTAATGATCATTTTAGGCGCATTTCAGGTGCCGCAACTTTGTTAATCAATTAAACGAGTATTCGTAAATTCTTCTGAAGACTTAGTACTGTGAATCTGACTTACTCCTTTTTATCATAGCTGTACCCGCCACTTTGTCCACGTGCAATAACAAATCCTGGTTGGTTATTAACGTAATTAAATTTCCAGTCGTCATAGTGATCTCAGATTTTTCCTAATACTTACTGTTGGAAATCTACAGCTGTTTAAAAAATCGGTAAACCAAAAAGGTTTAGAAAAACGCACACTTTTTGTGGTATAACTCCTATGCAACCTACAGTACAAATGAGTACCTCAAATTGAATATAAGTGCTACCAGTCAAAAGTTATAAGCAGAAACGTGTCCAAACGAGAGCCAAAAAATTGTCTTTTGTCAGTAATAACGTCACACTTTTTTTACGAATGGACTTTTTCGAAGGTGCATCTTTTTGATGCTGCATCTAAAGGTTGAAACCCCAGCTTTTTACGTTCAGCAGTTCTGAGTTGATGCCGTCACAAACAGACAGTGTCTGTACACGATTATTATATATAGAGATAGAGAATAGAAAATATAGAGATAGAGATGCGTTGAATCCGCATCGAGAGTTTAATCATTAGGTAGGTAACATTGTATGGCAGTTGACTAAAAGTTGCACGGGATACACGGTAGACCCCACCGAAGAAATCGCATCGGTAACCGGTCATCGGTAATTCCAGAGCGATCCGATGCGTTTCGAGGTTCCTCTTTTTACCTCTCTGCAACATGTATCATCGTCCGGCCGGTTCCTCGGACTTCCTAATTCCCCGAGGATCAAAAACCACGGTTCCGCGCGTCTCGTCCATTCCAATTAGAACCCTTTCGACGGTCGGTTGCGTGCTCGCGTTGGCCCCACGTTGCGGAAGACTGACGATTATACATAAGCAGGGAACGGTTGCCCTTCGCGTTACACCGGGAGCCTGTTTTTCGCGGGAATCGCCACGAGGAAAGACAGACGCGGACCGCGAGAAAGAACGGAAGGTAACGGAGCCGGCAACAAGGGCAGCCGAGAGATCAGAAACGACGAAACTTGGGAGACTCGAAGCGAAGAAGGAGGAGCAAGCGGAGGAAGACGATGAAGAAGGGGCAGAAGAAGTCGGAGATGCTCGCGGCTCGTGAGGCTCGGGTATAGGTAAGTGGCACTTATGTTTAATACGTGAGTGTGGATGAGTAGTCGGTCCTGCACGCGATCCTTGCGTCGGCCAGGTCTTCCCTGACCTCGCGTTCGCTAGAACCAATTTCCGCGGATAATACGAGCGCTCTGTGAAACTGAAACGCTCCTCTAAATGGAGCAAACAGGCTAGAAGCCACGGGGGCACCGATACGCGGTGCACCTTCTGTTCCCACAGCTTCCAGGATCAGACCTAACAGGATCAACCTAACTGCCAGAAAAAAGAATCCTCTTCGACTCTGTTACAAACGTGGAAAAGTGAAAGGCACGAGGTCCGGGGAAATAGCCGAACATTTGGCGGAATGAGAATAATTCTCTTCTCGACGGTTTAATCGTCATCAACCCCGTGACGTACGAATTAAATGAAATTCGATACGACCTGAACTATCATTTAATATATTTATTAATTTATTTATTGTGTTTTATGGAACTTGGTTCCTCATTATCCGATGATTAACTGTTCCGCGTTACACCATTTTTGCATTAAACGGCTCGCTTATGTACCGATTCAGTAATTGCTTCTCGATTCCAACCATAATCGTCGGAGTCGTTAAGCTCGCGATACCGCAGCTCTTTTCCAGTCATTAGCGAGGCCGGATCCACTGTGGATCGTTTTAATATCGATCGATGTTGAGCAATCGGCAGGTCGAGGCGAGCGCGCGCCCGTTCGATTTTTCACACGCGCTCCCATAAACGATCGTTCCGCCACCGCGCTGCACCGCCCGTTAACCTAATGGGAAAATCATGGCGGCCGTTTCTCACGAAGGACTCGCGAGAGGGCGATCAGCGCGATTCTACGGATCTCAGTTGTCTCTGGTATCCCTGGTATCGAATGTCAAACGACAATTTTTTTTAACAAACGAATCACACTCCAGATCCGCTCCGCCACGGAACAACACATCCCAACGACAAAATTTTTAGTGATCCCTATAAACTTTATCTCTTGGAGAACAATCATTAAAATTCCAGGCAAACAACAAGCGAGCATGACTACTGGTCCTATCGTCAAGAATCCGATGTACGCGCTGTGTCTTTTGGCTGCAGTCTGCGTACGACAGTATGTTCAAACCAGGTACGATCTGTGCAATCTAAAATTTATTAAAAGACTACGGATTTTATGCATTTATGACACACATGGCTAGATATATTTATTAAAATTCCAGGCAAACAATTCTTATTTCACAGAAAAATTCTCGAGTTATTTATTAAGCATGCTTTATTAGAAATACCATTTAATCCTTGAGAAATTTTCGTACGCGTTGCTCAATAAATAGACCGTGGATCTTTATGAGAAATAAAATTTTCCTGCTTCAGTTGCGAAACACAGGAGACACATATAGATGTATGTTCCTTTCGTTAAGAATTTTATTAGGTCTTGAATATATCGACAGTCTTCAAGTGTTTCAATCTTTTTATTGTTTCAAGTCGCAGTTATTAATTTTTTTCATAAACACACAAAATTCGAAGTCTGATATTAAGAGAGACAGTTTTAACGAAAATTTTTCGAATGTTCCTTCATTTAAAATTGTAATTTTTCATGTCTAGAAACGAACAACCATTGACAAAAGGTTTGTCGGTCCAGCCTCCGACAGTTGTCTTCACAAGACCAAATGAGTCGCTCCTGAAGTCGGTAGTCAAGGATAATATCACCGGGAAGTCTTTTAAAAAGCGGCCACATCTACACGAAGCAGACTCGTTGGTCAAATGTGTGCAGAACTTCTATAAGAGAGCGTACTGTGTCGTGCATAATGTTGGTTCGGGCGTACCTGTAAGTTTTTGCTAATGTATTCACACGATGATGTCACTGGATGTCTTATCACGCGTTCTTCAAAGTGGTGTCCAGTTTGACACTTTATTGTACAAAATCTAGAAAACTTTATATATATTTAAAACCCGCTAATTACTCCTTTTTTACGTCACATGTCCTAAATTACCAAAATCCCTGCCGCGTTACTATTAAACGATTAAATTATTGTTGCAACAGGAAGTTCCATACTATAGAAACGAACACTAGCATATATTAGTCATGACATGAAATAATCTTTATTGCATCTTCAGAGCACCGAGAAACAATATTATACAACAGTTAAAACTTGAACGTAAACGTGAACATGAAAAACATGAAATAAATTGAATGGATTGTGCGAAATTATAATTATAAATTACGGTTCGTCTCGACTTTATAATGTTTGAATCGTCTAATGGTTTCAATCCGTTTTTTATCAGGACTCGAAAACAACAGAGTCGCACGATCTGAATAACACGAACAACGTCCTTGATTCTATCCTGTATTTAACGAGCAGCATTGGAACTAAATGGATAGCCTGAGACGAAACATAACCCACTAATGACCACCCAAGAAACGTGAGGACTGCCGTTTGACAGAGGCGAACGTGGATTGAGGGGGAGTCCGCAACAGCCTTTGTCAATCGGTGACCGCGAATTCATGCGATTCCACGCGTGAGTGTAATTTACCATGTGTACATCGTCGTCGTAGGAACATTAGCCGGCGCAGCCTACGATTTTCTACTTTTATTCCAGATACCAGGTTATGCAAACGACTTGAAACCCGACCGCGTTCTGAGGCTACAAAAACTCCGGGGAAACCGGTGGTTTTAAACAGGTGCCTCCCGCTCAAAATGGCGCCAAAGAGCGGAGAGGCACCGAAAAGCAACAAGAACGCAGAACGCGCGCGCGTTTAACCAACAAGAAACAATTAACAAATTTGTACGTTGCAACGTCTAATTAACGTCTAATAAACATGTTTAATATTTAAATCGTTATTTCTTATTTCGTTCATTTACTTGGCATGTTTTCTTCCTATCAGCAAAATTATAATAAATCAAAATTATAATTTAGCAAAAGTATAAAAGTAAGGTTATGTCCTAATTACATAAAGAGAATATTACGGAACCATTCCGATAAAGAGAAAAATATGGTGCGGTGAAGATCGAAGATAGCGACGAGGTGAACATCGTGGCAAAATCAAACCAATGTAATAAAATGCGTCTATATATGTATAACGGAGCGGTGACAAGAGAATAGCGGTGTACATGGAAACATAAATCACCGCACCGCTCTCCTCTACGCTATAGTCTCATCTTGCCGCTCCACTATATTCTCTAAGTGCGTGGTTATACATAGTGGATTGGTTATACACAGTATATTGGTTTGTTTTCGCCACTCTGCTCACCGAACTTAGGAATAAAAATGTCGTTCCAAATAGGAATAGATTGTGATTAAAATTTCTTTCTGGAATATAGATTTAGAGGACCGCAACCGTTACTCAGCAGAGTTTCGAGGATTCCGGGTCCACCTGCGACCGCAGGTTGCTCTTGGGATATTTATCGCGAGTATCTCTGGCCCGGCATTGCCAGGTTGTCTCGCAAGCCATCCGTCAGAACGGTGGCCGAGCGGATTTCCAAATCTCCGGGTTCGGCTTGGCGCGGCGAGCCGGGCGGCAGCGGACGACGGGGCAGGGCTCATTTGAATTTTCCCGGACAGGATGTGCACCGCGTGCATTTCAATCCTCCGGGACACCCCGACGAATTATGGTCGAGGTGGATGGTCCCGTGGAAGAAGAATGGAGACGACGACGGTGCAACTGGAGGAACACCACGGTCTACGTGTACGCGGATGGTAGTTTAAGAGCGAACGCCCGGTATCCAGAGCACGTCCGGAGCGCGAAGAGCTTATTGTCATGTGCAGGACTCGCCGGAGCATTTTAATATTTCCGCTGAATGCACCGTGAAACGGTAGGAACGGTAGGACGACGAGGACGAGGGGCGAGGACCCAAGAAAAAGAAGAAGGTGCAGTCCGGAGGCGAGGAATCGTTGCAACGGAGTTGCCACTGGTCTTGCGTCTCACCAGCTCCCGTGACAGGTGGCTACGCGCCTTAAGAAACCCTTTGTTTTTTCTCGCCTGCGAGAACTCCTTACGGCCCTGACAACACCAACCTTCGGAGAACCTGGCGCCACGAAGCACATAACGATACTCGAATTTAAATGTTTCAAGAAGCCGCCATGAGTGTGTCGCCGGGCTTTAACTGCTGCTCGAAAATAAAGGACGTCTTCTTGTCTGAGCTCAAAATTAGCATCTCCCGAGGAGAACTGCGCGATTGAACTCGCGGCTACTGCGTAGAATCTCGGAGACTGTCTCAGTTAAACCAGTCGGTTGTCTAAACTCATTTAACACTTTGACTGGCTGCTCAACGACCTCGAAAGTTCCATAAAACCAAGCTAATTTTGTTAGTTTTAATTTCTTTGCACTTTTCAGAACCAAACTAAATTCTAAAATCTGTGCAACTAGTACGTACGAAAGATTGCGTATCGGAAGAAAAGCACCAGCTCTCCGCTCTCCATTCCCGGTTATTTTTAGTCGACAAAACGAGCGATGGCATAGACATGCAAAGTACTTCCACCGTTTCCCCGAAACCGAAGACAGGAAATCCATTCAAATCGCCGCTAGCCACGTCGATTCGAAGGTTCGTGCGAAGCACACGTTACGCGGCGTGTATTTCACTTCGAGCAGGGAATCGATCACTCGAATCCGTCCTCGGTCGTGGCGCATCGATTTTCGAGCGTTCGTCCACCGGAACGAGGTGATGCACGGTGCTCGAGAGCCCATTTCATAAATCGTCGAACCAGGCCCCAAACTACACCTGTGTCACCGTGTTAGCGCGCCTCTTCTAATATCATCTCGCATACCGCACCGGTGCAAATCGGTAACTGGTAGTCCCGGCCAGCCACGATACATTTACATATTATGCGTGCACGGTAGCCGCATCCTTCCGATGCACCACCGGCTGACTTTTAATGCCGCAGGACCTGACTTTTCGACGGTCGCACGCAGACGTGACGATTTTTAGAAGACTCGAACTTTCCGACCGGGAATTATTCATCGGGATGCCGGGCTCTATGACAAACGAACTTACGCGAGACCGAGAAATTGATCATGATTAGCTGAAACAATTTCAAATATGTCAAATCGTGAATGTTAAAATGATTTTGCACAGAAAGTTTCGAAACTTCGTCGTTTATTTGAATTTTGACGGTGCAAATTCTTTGTGGAAAAAATACTTTCAAAGTTTCTTTAATGGAAGCTCAGTACCCTGGTACGCCCACTTAAAACTCGAGAGAAGTTTAGTAGTCACAGTTAACAGAATGCGTTCTGATCATTATAACTTAGCTGCTTCACTAGAGCTGGTAAATGCAATCGGGGTTGTGAAACCCTAGAGCACATAATATGGCAATGCGAACTGTACGATTCACAAAGACGGAAACTAATAAGTTCCCTACTCAGTATGGGCCTCCAGCTGCCCCTTAATATAGACACAATTATCGCAAAGCCAAATATCAAAGCTTGTACTAGCATCTACTCCTTTTTCCATAACTGTAACCTACATATTTATTTATTTATGTTAGAACTCTTATTGTATTATTCCTGTAATCTACATTATTGTATTTACCTATATTATTCATGTAAAGCAAAATAAACCCAAGAGGGTTTCGAATGCTTATAAATAAAAAAAAATATAAGCTTGAAATATAAATGTGGATGTGTAAAAGAGTGTTTCGCGGATCGTGACAAAGCAGCAGCCGGTCAGCCATGAAGCAAGATCACTGCCAGAAAAAGAAATCACTTTTACACGAATCGCGCCGGTAAACGGTTGATTGGAAAAGTTCAAGCATCGGATGCACGTATCAGAGGAATTGCAACACGCATCCTACGGTCGTTCCCTGTGGTCGGCGCAATTGTTATATTGTAGCAATAAGAATTGCTCCGTTGGTTCGTTCGTTCGTGGCACGCGATCGAAGTAGTCTTCTATTGGTAACACTAATTGCAAGAACCACGGTATTTTCTCTCCGGTTGCTTACATAACGAAATCGCCTTCTACCCGCTGTGTATCCGGATCTCGTTGAACGTCGAACAGAAACCGGTGTGAATCACCCTCAACACGCGAGACCGATCAGTGAGCGTCTGGATCGCGTTCTCCGCAACGAAATCTTCATTTCGTCAAACAGTCTTTAGGTTTACGAGGGAAAGGCGGTTAGCCGGAAAGTGAACTATCGATTGCAAGTGCAGCTGCGCACTTCGAGGTCCTGTTGCCGATATAACCAAATGCACTTGTCGAAAATTAGTATTTCGTTTGTCGGGCATAGGGGCTGCGCGAAGTGATTTCCATTACAAATTGATACTTCAATGAAAGCTTTAATTTACACAACTGTTCACAATAATTTTGTACCGTCTTAACCGTAGATCATAGAGAAATTCAATCACGTGCACAAATATTGACTTACTCCATTTTTGTGTTAAACTACTCAATCGTTGCTACGAAGATCATCAACGAAAGAAATGGGAGTAGACTCGTCGAGTTCGACCTGATTTCTGCGAGGTGTTCCTCTTTAGACCGTCAGATATTGACGACTTGGACAGTGTTTTGATAATCCCGATACAGGCGTGAAATCGATTAGAAAACCGAAGAAAAGTTGGACAGTTTAGTTCCAGTGAGTTGCGTCGATAAGAGCGCGATGCCGTTCTGACAGGCGTTAAAATCGCCCAAGAGCGTGACGTCTGAATGCACCAGATGCGCATCGCGTGCTCTGGGCGTTCATGATTGCAAATTGCGGGAAACATTCGAGACGGCATCCGGGGCTGTCGCGAGGCAATGTTGCACACTTTCGATGCAGTGACGCGGAAAGCACGATTTCGACCGGTCCGAGTTGCTGAAGCTTGCGACATACCACCGACTTTGAACGAAATCAACCTCAAACGCTGTCCAGACTCATTACATCTCAATCACCGTTTTATTTTTTTACGATTGTTCCCTCACAATGTTTCACGTTCGTGGCCGTGCGCTGCCATTCTCGAAGCAACAAATTAATCACGCAAATAACGCTTCTCCTTTAGTACTTGAAAATTGTTTACCTCAGGACGGAGTTTTCTCTCAGTTGATTTTTCCGCCGGCGCTTCAATTTTCAATCACCTCAGCGCGATATTGTGTAAACTATCCAGGCAATTGAGCCCGAGGTTAATACGTTTTTAATGAAAAGTTATTACCCGCGATCAAAGCAATTACGCGGCCGCGTTTTTTGGCCTATGAAACGATGTTTCCCTGGAGGGACCTTAAAGTGGGCCGGTCGTCGACATCGGCAAAGGGCAGAGCGAAGCCTCGCTTTTTAAACACGCGGAGTTTTTCCTATCTGGCTAGAAAATGTCAGCACCGATTACACAAAACGCCCGCAGAAACGTTGCAGTTTAGATTACCTCGCGGCAAAAGATACGTCGAACGAGTGTTTCGTCCTGCGGAGCTCGTTCGGAAAAAAAATTGGAGAGATCGAACGAGGGAAACGTGACAGGCGATCGGTAGGCCGCGGACAAAGAATATGATTTTGTTTTCATATTCCGGGGGCGGGCGTGGCGGCGAGCATGGCAATGAGCCTAAGCTGCCTTACGGCCGGAAGCGAGGGAGGCACACGCGCATCCGGCGATGCGAGACGTCTGCGCAAGATACGATCCTTTCCACCTTCTTTCACGACGAGATTTCCTTTAGATCCAGGCGGCGACGACTTGAAAATTGAACAGCGACTTTGTGCGGACGCTTTCTTCGTGGGAGTAATTTACATTGTCGCCGATGATCCGTTTGATAAAAATAGGAAGCCGCCGGCCCGCGTCCGGACGACAGCAGACCGTTCGGAATGAGCAAAAGGCTGTGTGTCAACGTTTGTTTCCCAGAAACGTCGGTACAGAATTATGAACAAAGAGGTACTATTATTAGACGGATCAGTATGCAGAATAAATTGGTTTGAAGAACCTAGAAGAAGGTTTGAAGCGGTTTGAAGGTTCGGACAAAGTTTGAAAATTTGCTGGCTCTGTCGCAACGGGAGGTCGCTTTTCCCGCGGCACAATTTACAATAACGAATCAAAGTAAATTGCTGTGCGTACTATACCCGGCCAGCTGGCTCTCGCATGCGTGCAGCTTACAAATGCCCGGCGATGGCTCCCAATTACGTAAGATTATGACATCTGTGACACAATCGTGCACACGCGTGTGCGTGACGCCCTCCTTCCGTAACGGTCGTCGACGTCCACCGACACGGCCGACTGTTCTCTCCCCCTCTCTCTCTCTGGTCCGTGCAGATTTTTCGCAACTTTCCGAGTTTTCCAGCGCACGGCTAATTGCCACCGGCGACACTCGTTGTTTTCATCGCGAGTCACTGCGCGACCGAGTTTCCTGCAAGTTCGCACACTTATCTGCGTGTCGCCTCGACCTGCGTTTTCATTAGTCGTGACGGAGTGGTCGGGAAAAAGAGCTGGGTCACCCACGACCCATATAACATATGGCATTCTATAGAATTTAAAATAATCGCGCATCGCTATTTATTTACCGAGTTTATGATTGCAGGAATTCATTTTTCATTCTACTTTAACATCCTCTAAGTTCGTCAATGAACATGTGCATTTATTGGGTCTATAATTTAAAAACCGGAATTTTTTTAAGGAAATTTGAACGTTTATTAAAGAAAATCTTGTATAATTCTGTTATTCAAAGTATTGTACATCGGAAGTTACAACATTTCCCCATCTTTCTGGCAATTTATGGATGCCATCCCAAAGAAACCGGTCATCTTTTGAATCAAAGAACGAATCGAGCCACGTTCCGGCGAATGCTGTTTGTTTCGCCAATTTTCAAAATTTTCCATGATTGAAAAAAATATGATGCGCACAAGCAAATCAAACACTGTTGACTGATTTTGCAGGTTATGAATAGAGCTTCAAAATTACGTGTATGTCAATGATTTGCTACAGCGCATACACAAGTGTTGACCCAATACTTGAGAGGTTTTAGTTTTGAAAATGCGAAGGGTGCTGGCTCGTCAACCTTACAGAAAAAAAAGAAATGAAAGAAGAAATGAATTTCGCGAAGTTTCACCAACCCCGCCTGAGCATCCACCATCCGAAGAGCATCCATAGGGCCAGGAGCACCGAACAGCTCGGTTGTCACATCGGTAATGTAAATAAATCAGACCCGGCGCGCCGCATTTGAAATAATTACAGTAATACGCGGGTGAGTTATTACTTGTAAACGTCTCATATAGAAATTGAAACGGATGCGGTCTGAATAATGCATGAGCAAGGGCCGAAAGCTGATGTTTATCTGGTCATTAATCAGCCCGTCCATGTTATAATTAATTTTTGTCAGGGCGGTAGCCTCGGTTTCCCATTGGGCCCACCGATCTAATGGCAAACCAGGTCGTTGCCTTTCTGCACGCGTCGAAACGCGTTTGCTTCTCAAGGCGCACGAGGTCGGCCAATTTCCTTTCGTAACTCGCCCCGATGACACGCACCCGCCCCCCGCCCTTCCCGCGATCATTATGAAATAACGATATACATATTCCGCGCGCGCGAGAGACAGCTCTCCGCTCCGAAACCGCGCCGAGCGTCTACCGGTTACGTTATAACCCGCTTTGATGAACACCAGGGAGTCGTGTTACAAACCGTGCACCGATCGCACGTACGTAGCAACTGGTCGCACATAATTCTGCCGTTCGACAGGGGAGTAAATCGCGCACGCAACTTTCGCGCCCGAGAGCAGCAAGACCGCCGAATAACGCATTCAATGTAGGCCGCCGCGGTTTTCTATTAAACGGATAAGTTATCGGCCACGTTACTCAGCCTATGACGTATCAATTTGCGAAATGGTAATCCGCGCACCGCGCTCGCTTCATTATTTATCTCCACGCGGGGAGGCGTCGGGCAAACAGACACGGGGCGAGAAAATATCGTGTGAATCGAAAACACCTGCTCCAGCAGACGTAATCACGCTCTGGGAAAATTGATTTTCCAGGGTGTGCGGTATTTCTTAACGAGACGCTCGATTTTCGCAATTGTTCGTCGCAAGGAGAGTCGGTGGATGATTGCGAAAATGGTTCGGTACTAAAATTCTGGTTTACTCGTTTTTATCCGATCCTTTCTTACAGGACGACGATGGTGTGGTCCTAGCATGAAGGACGGTCTGGAAAAAATGAAAATTCGATGAAAAACTCGAGCATAAAACTTGATGCTCGACACTGCTCAAATAAGTAACGATAAAAATTGTCCATTTTACAACGGGATGCAAGAATTTCATCCCTCGTTAATTTCATGAATAATGAGAAACCTAATGGTAACGCGGACGGAGAAAGAAATTGTAACAGCTAATGGTGTCGGCAAAGAGGCAATCATCCGGATGGTAGATAGTTTGCTTAATCGGGGATGCTAATGCTACCGGCAAAAACCGGGGGACAGGGATGCGCGAGGTTCTTTAGAGAAAACTGTATGTATGCGCCGGTAGCTAGCTGGGACACCGAGTGAATTCCGTCGAAGAGGGGAGGAGTCTGTTGCTCATTACTTAAACCACCCTCAGGAAAAAGCGGTCTCGGGAAGCGGGCACCACTCCCTCGAGACGAATTAGCAAATCTAACGTAATAATTAAATTATCGCCGTGCCGGCCCCGACCAGGTAGTTAAAGACGCGCTGTTCAACGCGGACCGTGCTAATGAACCGTCCCGCGCAAATGGCAGCGGGAATAAATTTGAATTTCCATTACGTCCACGGTGACGTGGCTTCTGTCTGCGGGAAGATGGATCTGCCTGGGGAGCGGAATTCGAAGAAAGGAAGAAAGTTGAGCTCGGTAAAAACAGGGGGAAACGATTCTCTCTCTTCCTCTCTTCGACGAATACGATTTGTTTTTTTAGACTGCGGCAGTGGCTGCTGGACGAATTTTTATTGGCTTCAGGCTACGCGTAATCTTTCGGATCTTCGGAACTGTACCTGTTGATACATTGATTGCAAAAATTCACGATGGATTAAAAAATTTGATAAACGATATGTTCGTGTATGCTCGTGCACAATATCAAGCGCACACGACTTGAAAAGAATTTTTGAGAAATCTAAAAGCAGTCGAAATGTGCGAATTAACACAAGACTACATTAAAGTTTAATTAATGCGACAACGAGCATCTTCTTGTCACGAAAGGATATTTTATAGATTAGCATCGTGGTCAGGACGAAATGGTCCCAGCAAGTCGGAAATCCAAGGAGCATCGTCGCTGTTAGCCTCCACGCGGCCATAATCGCGCTACAAATATCTGACATTTACATCGTTGCATATTTATTGACGGCACTCTGCATAAACGGTTCTGAATATACATGCGCGTCATCGGGGTGCCGCGATCGGTGAATTTCATTGACTTCAAACTCGGATCGTGGGCAATTATACACGGGCCGAGCGTAATGCGACACATCTATATTTACATTTCATTTTCGCCGAGGGAGACGCACAGCCGATGCGCTCGGTTAATGGCACACGCTCGTGAATATCTCCCACGGTCGTCCGATGCGTGCACGCGAAAAAATCGCAACACGCGTCGCGTCTAAGAGAGCAAGCGGACCGTGGGAGGAAGCCATTTAGAAACCGAATCCACCTGTTAATCCGGCTCGAGCCGCCGGGGCCGCTTGTGAACGTCTTTAATTGAGTGCCACCATTCCCGGCGACCGATGTCCCGGCGAAACCGACGCTATTCTCCATTAAATTTGATGGATCAACGTCGCCGATCAACCATCAATCTGCTCAGCCGGTGACGTCTTCATTGCAACACCTCTATAATATCATCTTTTTTCACGTTGTTCCGACGCGCGAAAAATTGCCACCTTTCGTGAGATTCTTTTTACGCGTCAAATGTAACAAGTCAATTTAATCAAATGAAAACTCGTAGTTTTTAATTTAAAGTTCAAATATAAAAATGTTTATTCGTAGGTTTATTTAATAGTGTAGGAAGTAAGTCGTAACTAGAAATAACACGTCCGTAAACACAATAGTTTAACGTTTAATTCCAACTATCTTGAATACAATTAATCAAATTGTCTCATTTAAATCTCCATCTGAGATCAAACACGTCTTTTCTATTCAATACGTCCAACCAGAATAATGAATAACGCAAATTATAAAATATGAAGAACGCAAAATAAATCAATAAGTAACTAATATAGCGAATTCAATAAGATAAAGTTATTCATGATTTAAAATCGACAGCTGTTTACTTTTCCAAAGCTCCAAATAAATTGAAAGAATAGAAAAGTGTTTATTATTGTTGGTTTATAACAGGATACCATTAGCACATTTTTCGCAATTTTAATTTTGTGTTTCGTCTGGTTAGCACGTTCGACTGTGACCTGGAAGAAGATGGAGACAAGGGTGACGAGCAGTCGGAGTAATAGTGCGAGAAAGTGCAGCACGACGATCACGAAGGCATTATCGCCTTATTTTCATTTCTCGCGACCGGCGATCGTGTGTCTTCGCGTAAAAGTTCAAGATGTCGATTACGAAATCGAATCCGCGTCGAGCCGTGCGTGTCTCGAGGTGCCAGGGTCGACACGTTCGATATCGAGCTATCGCAGGCTCTAACGATGATCGATACATTCGGTTAATTAACGAACTAGATTTTTTCTATTTCTCTCTCTTTCTCTCGGAACCCACACGCTCCGCTTTTAATTTTTAAAATCGGCGTGTCTAAAGCAGCGCAATTAAATCCCGCACGAAAGCAACGACGCACGGTCGCGAGGTCGTCGTTCGAACTAATTAGCACATTCCGTCGATGATGTTACGAAACGTGAGATAGACGGTCTATAATAGGAGCGGTGATACCCACGTTCGAATAATCGATACCCGGGATTTATTACGCGAGCGCACTTTTAGCGGGGAATAATTTATTACGCGTCGCGCGTGTCGGAGCCGATACGCGAGGACTGGAAAAAAAGGTATGCTTCGAATCGACCTAATTGAATCGCTCGAAATGTCTCTCGGCTTTAATAAACGCGTGTCCCGGTGAGTCACGAGAGTGTATCGGATTGCCGCAATCGAGCGTCGAACCGACTCGAAAATGGAACTCGTATTTGAAAGGGTGTTACGAGTGCCGAAACGATTCCAAGTATTTGAAACGACACACCTCGAAAAAATCAAGCTCTCTAAATACCAGAGGTCGGAGCGTAAAGTTCAAAGAGCTACAAAAAACTGTCTGCAACAGGGGAATGATACCATTACCGCGCATTAAAGTCATCGAGGCGACAGCCGCGCACGTAAACTTATTAACCCCAGATATCGAGTACATTATTAATCCTAACATTTTGCTGTTTTGTAGACGCTCAGATACCGTGTTTTCCATCCGAGAAGTGAATAGACGCGAAGTCAAACGTTTCGACTGGCTGACTGCAAAATTACACACTTCAAATCCATCAGGCTTGCGTTTGACGTCCGCAAATCACGACGGCTTTTTCAGACGTATCGGAAAGATTGTTGCAGACCCCGGCCGACCTGAAATATCACAGTGTTGCTGAACTATCAGGCAACCGTGGATCCAGTCGAGGAAGATCCACCAGCGGGTAGAAGCGCAATTCTAATTCACTTTTATATTTCGCCAGTGTTGAAACGGTGAAAGAGAGAACGGCCCACGCTTGCCTCGATACGGGTTGACGTGCGAATCCCGGGAACTATCCTCTTTGAAAAGCGGATTCACTTGCTGGACTAAACAGACAGTCTTTAGTTAGGTCGTAGGTTCATTCACTTCCGAACCCATTGACGTACAGTATGTTCCCTTTTCCGACTTAATAAAAAAAACGCTCATTCACGAGTGCGTTCATCAACCTATAAAAGCCGATTCAATTGTTACTTTAACCTCTTTGAGGCGTGCAGTGCACCATAGTCACCCGGTCATCCAATAATTCATTCGACATCACGGTCCGCTTGGTCGGTATTGTCTCATCATAATGACGCTTCGGCTCACCAATCGTTGACCGCAATATATTTCCGGAAAACCTCATGCGAGGTGACCACGATGATAACCGTTCCAGCTGATCACAGTGTCCACGGCACAGTGAAAGCTTCAACTGTTTCGTTAACTAGTCGCAATCGTATTTTCAGAATCTGTGTCATTTGGTCCAACCAATAGGCTGCTTTTCCAAAGAAATCGATACCTGTTCCAATCACTCTGAAGATTTAGAATGATGATACGAAAATTTCTTACAAATATTTCCCAATAGATAGAGATAGACGTTTCTCTACCAATATGAAAACAAATTTTAAGAATGGTGAAAACTGTAGACCATGAAGTTGAAAAAACCTCGAGGAACCCGATCCGAAGTGATTTCTGTGCTCGAACCCGCAAGGTTCGCCGAAGCCGACAGAAAGATCGAAGAGCTCGCGTTAGAATGGCGAACCAGCGGCGCACTTGCGCTTCTTTTGCCACATCCCTCTTTTTTTCATGTGCGCTCGTTTGGTATTCTCATGCGACGGTCGGCCACGACGCCACCATACATTCTAAGAGACTGACTCATCCGCGTCCAGTGCCTCTTCTTCATCGACACAGGACGCTCCGCGTCTGGTCACGTCCCCTGGCACGAAGAGAGCTGCATTACGCACCCTTCTGCTTGCTACGCTCTTAACCAGATGCCTGTCGGTGTATGATCTCTCGCGTGCAGCGAGCCTTGCTAACGCGAAACACGTTCGCTCTCGCATGACAATGAAGCAGCCACGATAACGACGCGAAAAGAAACGCATTCGCTGGAGAACGTTAAACCCTGCGCTATGATCTACATTTCAAACGAAACCTCCCGGCCAGCGCTTCAACGTCTTCAAACTTAATGAACCGCGCACTGATCGGAATCTGAGATACGTACTCCAAAATTTTACAAAAATTTTCTGTAGATTCCACAACCCTTCTCGCGATGCCATCTTCACGCTCTTCTTCTCTTCGACACATTCTGATCTTTTTTTTTTTTAATTTATAATTTATCTTCAACCTACTAAACATTGAGAAAGAAAAGAAATTTTTATTTCGCTCCGGTTTGTTGCGATTCAGCTAGAAAACTGTTTTGCATTATTATCATTTGTCTTATAAATAGTCTTCAAAGACTAAATCTGGTAAAATGACGCACTTTTTTAAAAAATTAGATATGAATCTTTAGTAAGAATGAGAAGTCGGTGAATCTCGTTTATTGATCTGCGGCGATTTCATCGATTAATGCCAGGTTGTGGAACATGGAACAACGATGATCGAGAACGTCTCCTGTTTTACCGAATTCCTGGCTCGGGTATAGCCGCACGCGATGCAGTCAACGAAATACGTGTAAATGCTTGCAGCGCAGCGATGTGCATATCGCCGGGCGAGTGCGCGCGAGAGTAGCCGTCGATGCGTATCCAGCTATCCACGTGCCAGGCGTTTCGTGCGACACGCCCAGTGCGTGGCTCGTACCGCACGCACATACGTGCCGCGCGAACCGAGATTTATGCCATTGGCCGCGAACCACACCGCTCGTTTATCGGCCGTTCCACACGCGCGGATCAGAGGAACGAACCAGGTAACCGCACCTCGGAACGATACACCGTCCCAGGTGATCTCCGAGGAGAGAAAGAGAGAGAGGGAGACGATATGGGACGTCACAATCGTTCGATGATCCAAAGATTCATGATCCGGCGAAACCGATCGGGCAACTTTCGATTTTTCATTCTAATTTTCCTCTGATAGGAACTACTTATGGTTTTTTTATCGCTGCGTCTTTATTCTCATTAATATTCCGTTTTGTTTTGTCCTCTGACAAAGAGCTCTTCCAAAAGTGCACTTCCTCCCTGCTCCAGATCCCCAAACATAAAAGCTTTCAATCCCAAACCCCGATAAAGTCTCTCAGCATCGGAAACGCCATTCCCCGAACAAAGAAGCACCATTCTCCATCCCGCGTGTATCAATTATCCTAATCGCGCGGACGATCTGTCTTTTCCTCTCGGTTAAACGCATCCGACCATTATCTACCGCGAGAAAAGTCAAGAAGAACAGGTGCTGGAGCCGCTTATCCGGTGTGCATCGGACTGGCCCGTCGCTCCGTTTCCACTCGGCGGAAAAATCGGTGAACGTGGACGAAGCGCGCGGCAGGTGCGCCCAAGTGAGGGTCTTCAGGATGCGGAGCGGGTCGCGCGATGAACGGCTCCGCTTGCTCCTCTTCTCTCCTCATTGCTGTGGACTACCCCGCTCCTCTTTGCGGCTCTCTCTCTTCCTCTTTGTTCCTCTCTGCTCCGCTACGCTCCGTGTCGCTCCGTTTCGTGTCGCTCGCTGGGACACGAAGCGGCGCAGCGCGACGATTTCCTCGCGAATCGACGACAGTCGTGAGTCAGCTTGATCGAAGAGGACGCGGGAAGGTGGGCAGAGGACAAGGCGGGGTTCCTCGGGTTTCCGAGAGCTGGCCCTCCTCGTTGTCCCGAAGGCTTGCCGGATACGCGCTCCCTGCATCTGTAACGAGGGTTGCGCGGTGCAAACTCGGCGCAGCGCCGCTGGTAGAGCGCGCAGCGCATAAAAGCGCACAGCCCAGGACAGCCGTATCGACGCGACGGTCTCGCGCTGTCTTAGCGGCCAGCTCCGGTACTTATCCAGCCCGGGGCATTGAAATGCAATCCCTAGCTCGGATGATTTATACCTCGCCAATGGCCGCCCGCGGGGCAGGATGTCGCACGTCCCTTCTTTATGTCTCTATCGTTCGCCTTCGAAAATATCCCACAGCGCCGCAGCGTGTTACGCTTGACACGTACGTACCAGCTCGATCGGCGCCACCGTTCGACTGCGCCGCGAATCCGAACGATCCGATGCAACCGCCGCGGATTGTTCTTTTTTCGGATCGTCGACTGTCGATCTCGAAAACCTGGTATTGCCAGACTTTCGACGTGGTCGAAATTGGTTGAAGATGATCGTTGCGAGACTGGAGGTGGAGGCCGTTCATCAGTTCTGAAAGAAACCTTTCACAGCAATTAACAGCTTCTATTTTGCTCACTGAACCTGCCAACTGATGTTTCTCATGTCTTATTATTAATTTTATTAAAAATTTTATTATAATATGTAGTAGAAGCTACCATTAAAAGCGGACATTTTCTTTGCTCATCCTAATGTTAAAGCCTGTGAATATATTTTTCAGTTTTTATGCGACTGCAATCTTCATCTCTAGAGATGAAAATCCGATGTTAAAGCCGAAATAAACCTATAATAGGTTTCAGTGGTTCAATAAAAAAAAATATTTAATAGAAATGATAGAGAAAAAGTTAAAATAAAATACACATTTCAATTTTAGTTGTAACGCAACATATGTATACTTCAATGATATTAAATGAAAATAATTGCAGTTTAGTACACAATCGATGTCTTCATTTGTTCACCGAAATCACGTTATTTCCCATGACGCGGCACGTACACACATCCAGAGTCTTCTAGTTGTTACAAATTTTCTGGACGGAGTTCTCGCACAACAGTAACTGACCTCGTTTCAGTTAATTACAGAGTACAAAACGCCTTCTTTAATGCGCGTGTAGTAATTTCGGGTTGCTGTTCGTGTGACGCAACCGCAGGAACAAAGATACCCTTGCGAATCAGTACAAGATACGTTTAAATATCTACGACACTTCCGTTTTGCGTAATCGATCGAAACTATTATAACGTAAATGTACGATTGCGAATTGATAAGAAATATTTATTTGTTGCAATTGTTGTTCCAGTCCTTTGTCCTGTAAGCAGTTCAAGATTCTTGAACGATTCCTTTGAATCTCATTCGCCGGAGCGTTAGCCGACTTTCGTTAGAGCGGGGCCCGAAGCTCGCGCCCAACAACGGCAGGAGAAAGTCGGATAACGCGTAACGAACGATTCCTTTGTTTCTGGTTAAAATCGGAACGTCATAATTATGTAGGAGGGCGGGGTGCAGCGTGTGGTATCAATCACCCGGCTGCAACGGAGCGGTCCGCGCGGTGAAATCCGCGCGAGAGGCGTCGACGCGCATTTAACGGGGACGAAAGGAACTCGATCGTCGGAGAGGGCCCCGGTGTTTACGGTTCATAAAGGTGCGCGCGGGGAACCCGCTCTACATCCAAACGCATTAGAAACGGCCGAGCGTGTAATAACCGGGGACCGAAAAATTAGCATCTGCCGGCCAGGAGACAATGCCTGATTTGAATAACAATGTTCGCTACCGTGTGGGCTTCTAACTCTTAACTATGGGTTCTAGACGTGATGCGAGTCTGCATATCGCGCTCGTACAGTGCCAGCCGCACATGACAATGCGATTTGCTGCCTCCACGATTTCCTCCCGCGGTCGACTTGCTCCCGCGACTCAACCACACGGAGGAAAAAAAAGAACACTGGTAGAAAATCGAATTCTTTCGATGTTGTTTATCCTTTCCTCGCGTTTCCCAGGACCGGTTTCAACACACCTAATGGACCACGGTTGGATACCGAACCAAGAGCTCGATAATCCTATTAACGATAATGCCTGCATGGATAGGGGTACTTTGCCTACAATGTTTCTCTTTACACAGGCTTAAGGATCAGTACACTATTTTCCTTATCTTTACGTGGCCGTATCTTTTGCAAATGATTCCCTGCATCGAGGTCTCCTTCCGTTATCGGACTCTCGCAGCCGTTATTCTTACCTAGACTAGTTTCGTTCAATTGGAAACATGGTTGGGTAATCGCATTTTCACGCGATCGACCAGTATCGAGTCTGCTCGAGCGTGAACTCTCAATTTTCCTCGGAAAAATCGACTGGTTCGTTATTCTGCTCTTAATCTGTCTCTCGAAGTCGCTATCTACAAAATCATCCAAAGTCCCATGTTTACAGCTTCGTTTCTCCTGTTTCGTTTCGCATCGTTCTACTGATCGCCTAGCATAGCTAGAATCTCTTGCGATTCTTCGGCTCCTGACCACACCTATTCTTGACTATAAATGCTGTCCTGTTCTATATTCGACAAGCGTCAAAGAACTCAGTACCTTTACGTTTTCTGAGCCTCCATATCCCCGAAGTAGCAACACTATACGAGGTAAGACGATATTCTGTTTTCGGGGAAAGTGTCGACATAAACATTGCCAAAGAACTCGGTGTCAGTTGAATACAACGGGCCAGAGTAAATCGGGTAGAAAATGGCAAGGCGCCGAAGCGAGGAACAATTTCCCAAGAGCTTTCCTCTGGCGTCAGCAAATCAGATTCGCACGACGAGAGGTCAAGCAACGCGAAGCACGCGAGTAAAGGCACAGCGCTTAAGAAACGACGTTGGATCGTTAGCCGCGTAACAGCTTCCGCAATTACCAATTAATACGGGCGGGCGTGTAAATCGGAAAAAATATCACGGACACACTTGAACGGCGGGAGGCGCACACCGGGCGAGCGTAGTAACATAAGTATGAGCCGGTGCGAGCGTTATACGAGGTCCTCATATCGATGCGCAGATGTCTGACCCTGAAGTGTCTTCACCCTCGTCCGGGCTGGCTGGTGTGCGTCAGCTACACCGTGAAACCGGCCGCCGGTCACTACAGTCCGTGTGCCCGTCGCTCAGACGAATATAGTTTGTGCGTGACCAGGGCGGCAAGTGTCATCTGCTGATGCACGATCAAAACACGCACACCACCGACCACTTCGCGCGTACGCGACACGGAATTCCATCGCGAATACTACCGTATGATAACCGATTTAACGCGCGTGTCGACGCTTGCGAGCCGGAATCCGGAGTGAGGATCGATGCTCTCCGCGGAAAGGTAAACAGTCTCCAGGGGTCGGGTCCCATGGAAATCACCGACACAAATTTCCCCGACACCGTTTTCTCTGACAAAATTTAGTCGATTCCAGATTTTTTTTATTATTAAGCTGTGAAACCCCACATGGGACAGAGTTGTACAGAATTACAATTGAATTACTCCAGAATTATAATTACAAAGTAATTGAATTAAATTGTAATTCAATTATGTTGTAATTTATAATTCAGATCTTCAGTCAATTAAATTACAATGCAATTCGTAATTGCAATGGAGTACAATTATAAAATACATTGTTTTCATGTATTGCATTGTATTGTATTGTATTTCAAGTATATTGTATTTCAATTACATTGTGTTTCAATCATATTGTATTTCAATTACAAATCTGATTGAAATACTTAGTAATTGAATTACGTGTATTTGAATTATATAGTAATTCATTTACAACGTAATTGAATTAGAGAAAGTATACGAAAACAGAAGAAAGCCGAATTATAGCTAGGAATCAAAAGACTGGAATTGACATCTTAAATAATAACTTTTAATGTCGTTTCTTTGTTTACAGGTAAGAACGTTGTAAATAGTGTAAATAAGAGAGGGAGAGATGTGTAAAATAAAAAAAAAACTTTGTTTACAGAGCAACGCAATAGAGTTGAGTTCATGTTTCAATCCTAACCGAAAAAGAACCATATGAAATTATATGTATAGAATTCTTCATACGTAAATGGTTGTTCGGTTAATTGCAATTCTTCTGCAGTAAAGTGTCAGCAGAACTCGAAAAGTGTAAACACTGTTTGAAATGAGAGGTCAGTTACACGTCCCACATTATATTAGTGAAAGTGTCGATATACTCCTGCTGAACGATAGTGCAATAGGCAAGCGACATTTGCGAAAAGAGTTGGTACACCCTATAAACCAGGGAAAAGTTGGACCGACTGTCTAAATCATCGTTTATATGAAAATTTGATGGGCTCAATGGCGAGAGGCATAAACAATGCCGGACAGAACAGCAGAGGACGCAGCTGCGCACAAATCACGGGCGGCGAGTATGATAATAAGTTTCAACTGCGAGACAATTACTAAACAGTTACATTAAACGCAAGGTGAGGTAATAGTGGTTGATTTAGTGCAGCTTTAAAAGAAACACTACTGAAACCCGACAATAACTCACGTGGTCCCGTGCATTCGGATATCAGTGTATATCATCGTGCGTCTAGGTGCGAGGGGCCTATCCGACTAATAAGCTGGCGCGATTGAAAAGTATAACGACGGGGAACGATGTAAAATTTCCGTTTTACGCGGCCATAAATATCTCCGTGCACGGTAGCTCGTTACAGTTTATGACGAACCTTCCGGGACAGTTACGGGCGACGCCAACGATATCACCTCGAATAACACGTGGGTGCGAGCGGCCATTGTTCAGAGGTGTCGCCTCCGTGATTTCTCACGGGCGAGGAACGTGAATACGGTGTTTTTCGGGTGGCGTCGTCTCGTGGACCTCCTGTTTCCGAACGTTTCCGATCTGCTTCGAGATCGACTGCAATAAAAGACGGCTGCGAACGGTTCCGAGCCGTTGTTTATCGAAGATAAAATTTTAGCAAGTCGGTGCGTAGCATCGGCCACGCAACCAATAAAGTATCATTAGTGTCGGAGCGCATACGCACCACTTAAAGCCGATTGCAGGAATGCAGAAGCCGATACCGTTGCGTCGCAACCGCCGATCTATGTATAGGGCCATGAGCTCGGCAAATACGTCTAATACCGTTGAAGACCAAGTTCCCCGTCGGCTCTTGTGATCGCTAAACACCTATCCTAAGCACACCGACCGACAATGGACGATGATGATCACCTTTCCCCCGTATAAACGTAGCATTTGTGCCGAAGCAGGTGCCCCTTCTCTCACTCCCCCCATTTCTCGGTCATAAAATTAGAATGCTCCGAGACAGGTAGGAGCGGATAAGATAGAAGCTTAGGGCACTTTCGTGTTTGCCCTACGAACGAATCACTTCGAGCTTTCATTTTCAGGTTTTATTGCGACCGTACGATGGGAAAGGCCGGACCGCGGCCAACCAACGAAACGTTTTTATTTTTTATGGACTTATCTCGCTCGCTCACTCTCTCTCTCCCTCTCTCTCTTTTTCTCTGTTTCTTGATTTTTTTGTTTCGTTCTCGGTCACGTTTACTCGAGCAGTCCTTCCCCACCTTTTTCTCGTACCTTTTCCCTTCTCCGCTCTTACCGAACCGGCCAGGGCTCGTACTTTACGATGTTTGACTTAATGTTATCGTTAATCGACGAAGACCGTTGAATTTACATCGACGATCCGCCGCCGATGGCATTCGATTCGTACCGAGCCGGTTAAATTTCTCGTCACTCCCGATCGGATAAGTTTCTGTTACCCCTCTCGACCCTTCCTCCCTCCCCCCTAGATGCATCTCACCACGAAGGTCACGTCGTCGTCGTGTTTCGAGAGAACCTGCCGGATCGAACTCGCTCACGGGAGCGTATCAGCTTACTTAGTCGTAGATCGTGCCCGCCAGGCCTTGTTGCAAACATTTATTTTCTTCTTATTGGCTATGTACTGTCGATTTCTGGACTACCTAATCGTAAATCACGACCGACGGTACTCAAGTTGTATATACCTGCATTCTTGAGTGTACACGCTGTAACACCGACGATCGGCGTATAACAGCGCCCGTATTATACGGTGCACATGGCCGATACGATAAGGACGATAAACGTGACATCGATATTAATAAATAGCAACCGACAGATTGGACGGAGCTCGCGCGATTAAATCTGTCGCTCGCGTGACGCTCCTTGTTAATTATACCGGCTGCGTTCTCCCTCGCAAAATTATTAAGTTATAATCGCTGATTGAGAAGTTAACACGTTATCTGTCGGCAATTATCCAACAGCTCATCTGAAATCAATGATCAGCAGCTGAGAATTTATTAATCAACTGTCTAAAAGTGATATCAACTTCGTTTTGAAATTAAATTTATAGAATATTCCTCTAAAAATATAAATGTACTTGTATTGTTATTACTTTCCTATAAAAGCTTTATTTCAATATCAACATTAGACGAAGTCGGTTAAAAATGAACGTTGCAGGAATAATCGTTGTAATTACTCACCTAACCATGCGTTGAAGTCTCCAGCACTGCGGTTATGTCTCTGGTGCACGCGTTGAAGTCTCCAGAACGGGGCTGTAATCAGCGCTGACTAAACGTGTTATATGTATTAAATTATACACACAAATCGCTCTCGGTCAAGGGAAAGAGTGAATCTTTGCGTACAACAGAGAGAAAGACGTCGTATAAAATTCTGTTTCGCCCGGTGACCTCAACACACAAGTACAGCGTAGAAACGCACGGTGTATCGCGCATAAAATGGCGTAAACGATTAATGAAGCAACACAGGTGATCCATTAGCGATTCTAGTTTACGAACGATAAGCGGGCTATCATCGGGATCAGGCTCGCCCTGTTACGCCAGCCGGTGTTCGCTAATTAAGGCCGGATCGTCTCCGAGGTACGAAGCGGGCTGCGCACCGCACCGGGTCGTTTACAATAAATTTCACGGCGTCGCGAACACGCTTGAAAAGCGTACGACGAGGCTGCGTGTTCGCGAGGCTCGTTCCCCAAGAATAGCTTGGGTTTTCGCCTCGCTCTGGCGAGCAGCGAGAGAGCGGTGCACCGCGGCAGGTCGATCTCGATGGTTGGAAAACGGTTTCAAGGTCCGGGCCCGAGAGCTTTCCGCGCTCGAAGTAACGAGGGCGCGAAGCGCGTCTCCGCGACGCTAGGCTAGGTCGGGGTACTTGCACAAGACATCCTCATTGTACACGACACGACACGACACGCCGTCGGCACGTCCGGACGAAAGGAAAAGTGTAGGAGATCCCGAGGAAGGTGGCTAGCTGAGAAAGAGAAGGAGAGAAAGAGACGATTACGGAGAGTCAGAAGAGGGGAAAAAAAGTCCGCGAGATTCGCCTCGTTGGCCGCGTTGCCTGATGCCAGGACCCACGCCCGCATTGTATTTCGCGTCCAACTTGTCGTTCTCTCGCCCGTTTCATTGTGCCTCTTCCTCCTCTGTTGATTCCCCTCATCCCGCTCCATCTCGACGGTTAGCCGAGCAAGCGGGCACCGGATTAGGTGGGCAGACGCGTATGAGTCACGGTGCTCGCGCTGAAGCAAGTGAGATTTTCTTGCATGCGGAGAGTCGACGCCCTAACCCACATAAATCCGTGCCATTAGCTGGCCAGGAAAGGACTTTTCTCGCACCTCGCTTCTCTCTTCATCTCTCTTTGTCGAGAGAAGACTCGATAAAACGAACCCAGATACTTGATAGAGCGGCGACGCACTATGGGTTACTTAAACTAAAAATGTACGCTGGATTCTGAACTATTAAGTTTTCAAACTTTGCGTCTCTTTCTTTCGAATTTTCTTTTGTTCGAAGAGGTATCAAAGGGGCGGGTGAAGCTGCCGAAAGGGGCGGGTGAATATTGCTGAGGATTTGCCAAAGCAGACGAAACAGCGCACGCCGCACTATAGGGTACTTGGCCGATCCAGCTGGCCAAAAGTCGGTTTTGTCAAACTCGTCCCAGGTAAAAATGAGTTGTTACCTGAAAAAGTTAAGAAGAGGAGGGCCAATAAATCGTCGGTTTTTTCCCGGTTTGGCATTTCCGTACGGAGGTGTAATTCCTTGAAGTTTAGTCATTTAGTACAGTGCTTGTACCTTTCGCCGTGCCGTCCGCATTAGCAACGTTCGAAGAGAAATATCTTTTGTCACGAAAGCTATTTTAGGACAACCGATGATGGACAGTGTTGTAGTTGTGCTACCGGGTCCGTCCCGGTAATGTTTGTTTAACCACTGTAAAGTGGAAGGTATCAGCTTTATTTTCGCCTAAAAAAAAGTTGCAGAAGCTTGCAGATTATTTATTAGTATTACTTAGTCGTATTATTGGTTATTATTATATATTATATTATATTTGTTGTTATTTTTATTGTTTATATCGTAGTAATTCGCGCGTATTGTTAAATTAGTTAAAAACAATATTTTCAATAAAAATTGTTAATTTTTATTTGTTTGTCATTATTTGTTTTAAGAAAAAATACTGTAAATAAGTTAGTAGGCACATTTTAAACACGTTAAGCAGAAAAAATAATTTTGGCCAGGTAGATCGGCCAAGTACCCCATAGTGCGACGCTTTGTTCGCTCGCCCGCGACGCTTGGAATCCCGGAATGGCGTAATCAGGGGATTCTTTTATTAAGTCATTCTGCGGCGATGATGCACAGCCGCGCGGCGGAGGCGTTCCATTATTGTATGCCCGCGATCGAAGGCGGCCGCGTTCGCTTTCGATATCGGGACCGATGTGTACCGGGCGCGAGCGGGAATCGCGACCGACGGGTCGCGTCGGTGGGTATTTATGGAAACGATCAACGGCGAGGCATTAACCTGAGAGCCACAATCGGACGAGCCTCTAATCCGTTACGGTGCCGCGGTGTTTGTATTCAATGTGTTGAGCAACCGGCACGTATTTGGTCGCGCGCCTTCTTTTCCACAGAGAGAACCCCCCGGCAAGGGAAAAAGACGAGCACGTGGGCGTGTATACCGTCCATTCTTGCCAAGACAACGAGCGAGACGACGAGCGAGATATTGCTCCTCTTCTGTCAAGTGCAGCGGTTCGCCGACCCAAAATCGGTCCGGATTCGGCCTGTCAGTGCCGAGTCCTTTCTCAACACATTTTTACCTGTTCTTTCACAGCCATCCCCGAGTGATCATTGGCCTAATTTAAGGCTAATCCCATAAAGTCAGCAATTGTACTAAAAAGGAACCGGATTTAGGTCATAAATCATGGAACGGGTGGTCAGTTTATTGCATAGTTTAGACCAAATGTTCAGAAAAATAAACCCAAATACGGATACTCGTCGGTACATAAAGTGGCCAGTTTTATTATCCGTACATTCATAGACAAATTTGGTCTCTTTTTGCTGAGCTTGGTCGAGGCTGCGGTAGAAGCCAATTACTGAACAATAGAAAGGACAATAAAACGGGGACAAAAGCCTAGCAATTTTCTTTAGGGGAACCACGCGCCGAAGGATCAAAGAAATCGACAAGCTGTCATACGGGAAGACAAAGTCCGTCAGAGCTATTGCATCGTACGGTTCGTGAAAAGCCGCTTCGATTTCGAAAAGGTCTATGAAAAGGAACGAGGAGGATTCCTAACGGTCCGTCAAGGAGTCATCCTGTCGGCGACCTTTCATTACGAAGTCGCCCCGAAAAAATTCGATCGTTCGAGAGGAATCGAGGAGGAAATCGCACGCAAGAGGTTCGGATCACGGGACTGAAAACGAGCAGGTCGAGGAGATCACGTGGAACAATGGGCACCACTGTCAAAGAGTTGCTCGCTGCGCCGCAACTCCAAGGAGATCCGATAAGATAGGTGCAGCTCCCCCCTCCGTTCACTGTTTCTCTCTCTCTCTTTCTCTCTTTCGTAGGGGCAACCATTCATCGGCGCCGTCATCGTGGGTACCTCTTTACCCTTTTCACAGTACGCCGTATTAGAGCCATTGTGTTATCTGTCATGACCGAGATATCCGAAGGGCCAACACCGGCGACGGCTTTCGGTGCCTCGGCAAAGAAACTAGTCGTGTCAGAGGCGTGAAAAGCCCTCGCGTGGGTGGCACGAGGCAGCCCCATATACCCGCCTGTTCCTTTTATTACCCACCGAAATCCAATGACTGACTGTTTCTTTGAATGAGTCCGTCTCGCGACCCTCATTAATTGGTTAATTGCTCCGCTCCTTTAAATATCTCCAATGGTGACGTTTTTCCGGCCAGCATTTTCCAAACCTATCATTCACCCTCGGTCGGCTAATAATAGCTATATAACTGCATCCATTGAAACTTTTATATGGCAATACGTTTTTACGTATTCTTCAACTTCCTCTTCTTTCATTTTTTTGTAAATCCCTAATGATGTCGTAAATTTTTTAACGCTTTTGTGGTTCGAGACCCTAATTTTAAATAGGATTATTCTCGACTGCGACCTCGGCGAAACTACACTCGGGCATTTGTTGGTAAACTTCTCCGTGCATTGTAGTTACTCATCGCAATGCCACGGCAGGAATATAGCAGCCCACGATCCCGTCGGCGCTCATTAAAATTCAGCGCCCAATTGAATCGAGCTGCCAGCAATCGTATCGATCGATAAATGAAATAAAAAACGGTATCCCGCGACTTTTGCAATCGACTGGTTGTCTCGATATAGACGTAACGAGTGTCCCAGGCCCGACGCGGCGACAGAGGGACACGGCGTTACCTATAGCGCCTACTGTCAATCTGTCAGCGACGCGGCGTGCTGTAATTTTCACGCCGACAACAATCTCGAAGCGCGGCAGTCTTGCTCGCGCGAGTGCGAGTCGACCGAGTAATTCTCGGAACAAAAGACAATCGACGGTGGAAACTCGGGCCGAATAGTTTTCCCCCCGATCCTCGCGCCGCCATATCCCGGTGCTGGAATTGATTTCAAACGCGAGAGAGCAAGCGCACAGTCTCGAGAGCCGGGCGCGACACGCACGTGCGACAGACAGCAGGGGAAAGAGCACGACGACACGGCACGACACACAGGGAGGAGCAGCGGTCGGCCTACGTGCACACCTATCTATCTATCCGTGCGTCCATCTATCTGCCTACCCACCACCTACCCACCTATCCGTCCGTCTATCGAGCAGTGTTGCTTTCGCACACCGAATTGTAAAAGGCCGTGTAACACTTGCAACGAAAACCAAGCTATATGGCTCCAGCTATGCCGGCTAGGCAGCCTGACTGTGCTGACTGTTCACCCGCCTGTCCTCTCCGGCCGCGGGCTTGTTCGCCTGTCGGCCAACAATGGCAACGCGATTCCTGACGTTTCTCATGACGATTAATCCGCGGACAATGCGCGGTTGCGCCACGACAATTAGCGACAACACTTTTGCCGAGCGGGGAACATCGCGAGCGAGACGAGCACGCGCGCGTGCACGCACCACTGTCTAACACGCGTCTATACTCCGTACACACACGGACAGGGTTTGCGCGTGCCTACCCTCCTTTGCGTATGTGGAGCATGGGACCGCCATTGTCTATTGTTGGCTGCTTTATTGCCGACGGGTCATGGTCGCGGGCTGACACTTCGCCAATCCGAATCGCGCGCTCCCTTACCCGCGAGTTCGTCTCCTTTATCTAGATAGAAAGGATTACGCGTTCCGTGACTCGGTGAGCCGCCGGTCTTTCGTATCGCGGCTAACTGCACTCATCCTGAATCGTCCAACGACGATCCAACTCGCGTTCTATCCTACCACAACCGGCGATCATTTATGCAACACGCTTTTCGGTCTGTCACGCAAATGCCGGGTCGACGTCAGGCCTCCGCGGCTTTTGGATTCTCACGCGAAACGGACTGTTTGACTCTCGGGACGATCGGGCTGCGATTTCTTCAGAACTTGTTGCTGCACAGATTCAATTCGACAAACTGCGCATGGCCTCGAAGCGTTTTAATTGCACAATACAGACGCTGCATAAACATTAGCTTGTTTTGTCAATAATTTTATCAAGTTAAAAATGATACGGTAATTTTGGTATACTTAAATGCTTTTACTGTTCTGTGTTCTTTTGTGTCATAAATGTACGATATCCGCAGTCTAGTCATCGTTGTCGAATGGCAATGGCAAGGCCTACGGTTCTGTCTCGAGAAAGCAGTCTAAGCCTGTCAAAACACGGGTCTTCCTTCAGCCAATTGTGCATTGAACGTCGCTGTCAGTCAGATCTATTTCAATCCTCGGAAATGAGCTAGCAACTCTCCATTCACGGGGAACAACCCCCGTAATTTAGTCTTAAAGGGTTTAATTTTGGAACGCGTCCCGTGGAAACGGTCGAACGCGAATACAAAAGAGACCAACGGTGCGTCCGATTTCTTTGTAGGTGGATACTTAGGCTGAAAAGAGGATCGGAGAGGTCTCTCTTTCTCTCTTTTTCGAGCCAGTGCCAGTGAATAAAAGAAAGAGTTGAAATGGAAGGGCAAGGGTTCTCGATCGGTGCTCATTCGAGGGCAAAGGCGTCGGAGCGGTCGCCCGCAGTGCCGCTGACTATTTATCATAAGATCGATCGGTATCTCGAAACGATACCGGTCCGATCGGCGCCGTATCGATTCTTCTAAGGGCTTCAATTAACGTTATTAAAGCACCATTAATCTCCGGGTCGACACGACGGCATGCTCGGCATGCCATGTCCCGATCCGAGCCCTCTCCCCCTTTGTCCATTCGTCCACTGGTCCATCGAGAAGAAACGAATACACACGCTTCGGTCCTCGATCCCTTCATTCTCGATCACGAGCGGCACGCGCGATACACGCCATCCTACATCACTCGTAAAAATTACGATCTGTCGGGGAGCACGCGTTTTTTCACAGCGAGATCGCTTCATACTTCCGGTCGCAGGAATGTCTTTCCAAACACTGTCAGGCGAAAGGGGCGGGTTTCGTTCCTTTTATTATCGAACAGGAAATCTTCTTTTGTATTAACCCATAGCATTGCTATATCAGTAATCTTCTATACAAATAAAAATTAAATGCTGTTCGTTGCTAAGCGCACCAATTTGGCTAATTAAAAAAAATGTCCGTAATAGCCCGAATAAGGTTTCCAGGGAAAGAAAAATTGCCCGAAAATATGGAAAATTCGAGAAAAACTGAAAGTGTTTTTTGTATTGAAATTTAGAAAGGACAACGTCTATCGGGTCAGCTAGTGTAAAATAATTGTGACGTTATTAAATTATTTCATATCAAATAAATTACTAAACATTTGAGTATTGCACGAGCAAATTGCATCAGGTTAATATGCACAAAATGAAACAAAATCGTATAAAATGGAAATATTCTCGGTTAAAAAGAAATGTTTAGTTCTCGTATTAAAATAGTTCCAAGTGCAAAGGGTTCACCCATTTAGACTTTCCTGAAAGTATGTGAACAACGGTGTGAGTCAGTGTGCTTGGAAGAACCATTCCCACGAAAGCATTTAGCGTTGCATATCAAGTATCCATCGAACCCAAAAATATTCTAATCGCAACCCAACGAAGGCGTAACTCATACTCAATCGAAGCTCGTCCGTATTTGTTTCACCTCGGAGAAATAAAATAAACGACTGCTGCTTAGCACCGTGTAAAAACACAGTGACTCCGTAGCAAGTATCCAGAAATTATTCATCGCGCGTTTTGGGCTCGTTAGAAGGGACACCGGATGACCGCTCGTAAACGGAGCTCGCATCCTCTTTTTTGTCGACTCGTGTAGGAGACGTCGGGGCTTTTCTTTGGCCGATCGTTCAGAGGTGGCGCAAGGGAATCTCTTATGCTCGGTGTTTTTGACAGACTTGGAACGAGCCGTGCACTCGTTCCGAGACCACGTTTTTCGTATTCATGTATGCGGCCACGCCCCGGTAGTGCAGTACCGGGCTCGCTTCTTGTCCGTGTCTGGTCTACTTCATTAGCGCGGGTTGAACCAGCATATGTGCTTACCAGGTCTTTACATACATGAGTTAGCGAACCCACCTCTACAATGATCCCCGTCTCCGCTGAAACAATATTTCGTCTGCCCGAGGGATCGTCCAAATCCCGGGTCCGATATCTACGATCTTTCAACTTGGTTCTGCCTTGAATACACTGTAGATCGAATTAGAGAAGATGGTCAAACTATTAGACTGACTGCTGTCCCTAGCAATTGATGCAGACAAGCTATCATTTCCATAAAAGTTTAGTAATTGTTTCGGATCACGCGAGCGCCTTGGCGACACGTGAGGCAAGGTAGGATAAGGGGGGAGAGGCGACGGGTCTGCCAAAATCATAATAAGGAGTCTAAACAACCGTTCGAACATCATTGTAACGGTAATTGCCCTCAAAACGGCAGTTACACTTTAACTATTCTAAGCAATCACCTGTTTTTCTGGAAAGGATCTAGGCTCTTGCGCTTCTTGTGTCTGTCCTTTTATACATCTTTTTCTATATTCTTATTTCGTTATCTCTAGTAGTTATAAATAGTGTCGGTTTTATCATCTATTAATTGTTCGGGTTTTTAGTGCTATAAGTTTAAATTATTCATAATAAAGTGGACAATCTATTGACCCGCTATCTCTCGATCGCTCTTCGCTTAATTTAAATCAATCCCTTCCACGGTCCTCCTACGCTTCTTAAACAAACAGTAATCAATTTTTAAATATTTTATACAGTGTATCAGACATCCTGAGGCAATAAATTTCCTACTTTCCGCTGTCGTTGATTCGGTAGCCACCGAGTCGAGCGTAATCGGCACGGCTCTAATCAGCGGGGTCGTAATCAGGCAGGATCGTTCGGATGTTATCATCGTGTGGAAGGTGTAATTGATGAATTACGGGTGCCTGGTGGCGCAGGATCGCGCAATAGGGTACCATCTTTGTCTTTTACGAGCATTTCCGTTGGTAAACGTGCGCGCCGTTGGAAGGAGGCGGCGACTCGCCGGTATTCGTCAGTCAATTTATCTTCGCGACCCCGTTTCGGAGCGTTACGAAAATCCGCATTATCCGTATTGTTAGGAGCGCATCGTCACGACAGGTCGCTGGGAGAACCCGTGTGCACGAGCCGCGAAGTTCCGTTTTCCAGCGTGCAGCTCGCGCTCGTGAAAGAAACCGCTAGCTTGTGCAGCGAAGGATGCATCTGGCGCGAGGTCCCGGCTCGTCCTTGTCGATTCCGCCGCCGGAAACGCAGCCTCTTTACACACCCCGCCTGTCCTCCCTGCCGCTGTTTGCTTCCGGTAACCGGCCAGACGTGGAAGCCACCGCCTATTGGTCCAGGTAAGAGGAACGCGCGCACAATGCCGTGACTAGAACCATATCTAGGACGAAGACTATACCTGCAACTACATTTCCAACACCCCTCGCGTCCAATATTCGCCAGGATACCGATCGCTATCTCGATACGAGAGGGTCAGTTAAATATTAACACCAGATACGCGGAGCACCAGACGATTTTATCATATATTGTAAAAATAAAAACGCGGTGAAAATGACATTTATTCAGAATTTCAGCAATCTAGTATTAATCGGATTTTCTGTTGTACAATAGAGCTGTGACTTATGAGATACCCGGGTACCCGGGTAGTTTTGCTCTACCCGGGTATCTCATGGGTACTCGGGTACCCAGGTAAAAGTCCGAGCTCTATTTTACAACCACACAGCTGTTACTATCTAGATGAGACCAAGTGGATGTTCAAGTAGATATGTCTTGTAATCCGCATCGTGAGCTATTCTACTTACCCGTTTTCTCGATACCTGAAACGATGAATAAGCGAATAGTATACCAACTTCCGTTGCACACTGTTCGAATAAAATGATAATGAGAACAAGTAGGGACAGCTAAGAGGGTACTACAAGCTATGTTATTACTGCTTCATCATAAATTCATCAAGGAAAAATATTTTGCTTTTACCACTTCCGTAGTATGGTGAAATTAAAATTTGAAATCGAGGGTTAACGATTTCTATCCACGAAGGGTCCTATTACAATCTCGAGCTTGCGCGCCTGATCGGATTCGATGGTTACCAAGTTTCGTAGGCACCACAAGATTGCTGCGGTACGACGAAGACGACGTCGAAGTCGACCCCGACGCGGAGGATCCTGAGACAATGGGCGGCCGATTGCGCAAGATCTCCTTCCGCTGCCGGGGCACTGTGTGTTCTCCTCGTGCACGAGCCACGGAGAGTGTCGCAATCCTGGCAAAGGCAGGATGTCGACGAGGCTGCCTGGGGCACGGTTCTATGCCCATGCCGATCCTGATTCCGTTTGGACATCCTTTCGGTCGTCCCGGCCTCCTTCCACTTTCAATTGCGTCGTTCCACGTAAACTTCTGTCTCCCCGGCTACCACCACCGCACCGGTGACACCGTCGTGAGACCTTCTTCGCATTAATCGATCGAGAACACCAGTTGCAGAACACGAACTGATGAATAGGAGATTAGATTGTCTTCGAGGATTACTCATAGAGGCTCATTCACTTTCTTTCTCGGAACAGTGAATGTTCTCAGGTTTCAATGCTGCGCGCAGAAAGATTTTTCTTATCATGCGATAGATTACCAGAGAATAGATAATGGTTCTGTGGTTTTAATGAATTTCTAGTTGCCTAATTATCAATTCATGCTTGCATCATTGATAGCATTGACCCTTAACACTCGAGGGATGACTCAGTATCTAAATTGCTGTACCATTATCCAGAATATTGTTTACATTATTAAATATGTTGGTATCTAATCAGTTTACAACACATTTATCTATTATACGAGGTATTATGTCGATTTCATATTCATAAAATGAAAAAGATCATGTACAATGGAATTATTCTAGGTCGGGAGAATTCTTTAATTTTCAAGTTAAAATAGCTTCGACTGCTAAGACTTAATATGAATAATTTCAATCTTGTCATTTTTCGAGAACGAACATGATATTCGGTGTGCAGGGTATTGCAGGGTAGTCAGTCGCGCGAGGTAATCCAGGCGAAGGCGCCCGCGAAACGATTGCCACACTGTTTCCTCCGCGCGCAATTTTACATCCGTGCGTGGTGGATACGGATGTGGGACGGCCGGCAGGAAAGCAAGCAGGCAACCAAGCCAACAGGCGAACCAGCCCCGCCGCAAGAAATCTATGAATCATCCGCAACAGTGATACACATGAGGCGAACAATCCTCGGACACATCTGCCTGCCGACCGATCTCTTCGGAGTCCCGTCCGAAACTCGTTTGCGCCGATTCGCGCCAGTTCCCCGCGTGGGAGGATTACGTAAAAGGCCGAGCTCAAGGAAACACGCGGCGCAGGTAAATAGGTGCAACTGTCGCGTCAACTACGTGCCTCAAATCGTCAAATTCCGCTAACGAACTTTCCGACGAAAGTGATCAAGTTGCCATTTAGCTCACGGACCTCCTCGCCTTTCTAACGGGCTAATTCGTCGACGTTTTTTCCGCCGATCGACGTGTCCTGCGTTGACCATTGACTCTCTTTACGTCACTAATTGCCGTCGTTCTCTTCCTTTTTCATCTTCTCCATTCTCGCTACTCTTACTTTCTCTAAAAAGCTAATTGCGCGCGAACCGTGCTCGTTACAGGACAAATGACACCGCTAATTAGACCAATTTGTGACATTTCCTAATGACGTCTTCAAGGTGGTCCCTGCCCCGCTGGAAGCCCGACGGGGCCCACGATACCTGTAATTGAGACGTGCCCCATGCGGCGGCGAATTATTTGAATGCGTCCGAACGAATGCGCCGCTCCGGGACGTTCTGGACTTTCTAATGATATGCTTAAATAATAACGATGCTCGTTTTGAGCGAAGGCACAGAGACCAATCCGCTCGATCCTTGTGGACATTGTCTTCGTCAAATCCTTGCTCTTCCATCTGCCTTTTTAAACCCTTCCGTGAATTAAATTGGATCACAGCCAACATTCGATTCTGAAAAATACATCGTTCTTAACTGGTGCCCGATGTGAATATATGTGCTAACTTTGGACAATCATGCTTAAGAGGTCTGGTGTTCACTGCAGATATTTCCCAGCGAGAATCGACAAGGAAACGTATCGAAAAAGAAAGGTGAGCAGAAATTCTCGGCTCCCCGTGTTCCAGGGGTTGAACATCGGGCACAGCTTCTCCCCCGACGTTCTCCGATAAATCTCGGGCCTCGCGTGCGCGCGTCGGCCGGGCCGGGTGAATAGCGTGTAATTCGCGATCAAGCATAAAGTGTCGCGCGGTTTAAAATCAATTACTCATCAGCGGCGGCGTATGGGTAACGCGTTCTCCGCCGCGGACGGGCCCCTAACGATCCCCCCGTGTTTCCTTGGACCACACGCGCCGGCCGAGGGAGCTCCGTTGTCCGTGTTCACGGTGCCTAGGCACGATCGCGTAAAGTATCAATCTAGCGTTAGGGACTTGACCCTTCTCGCGCACACGCATTTATATGAGGCCCGTTTTGCGAGCGCGCGATCCCCGCTTGCCAACCAAAGACGATTCTATTTATGCGTGCAACCGACGGGCCCAGGGGTTAATGTGGTGATATTACTCACGGGATATACTTACCGAGCTAAGTCGATTAGCGGCGGCAAAGTCCGGGACGAGTTTTGCGGTCGAACGGAGCTCCGGTGCCTAACGCCTGTGAGACCTGGAGCCAAGCAGAGCCAAGCAGAGCCAAGCGAAGCCGAACGGAGCCGCGGTATCTCTCGTGGAGGGTGGCCGTGAAACGAAAGGGACAAAGCGGACGAAAACTAGTTTCTCCGGTCTCCTTCTCCGTTCATCTTTCTCTGCCGCCGCGGATATCTGGACCTTTAACCGGTCATCTAGCAGTGCCAGGATTCCGTCGCACTTGTCTGCGTCCCCCTTCGTCGGGAAACCGCCGCGCCGTGCGTCTGTCGCGGATTTACCGGATCCTCGTTTTTCGACTTTCTCGAGCGCCTTCCACAACCCGAGACGCGAACACGCGCGACCCCTGCTTATTCCCCATGCAAATACGACGTCCGCGAGCTAATAGATTCTCACCGATAGATTGATGAACAACCGATTCCCCACGCTGTGTACACCGCCACGCAGTAATTACAACGTTTCGCGATGTGTAATCGAATAGCGCCATTAATCCGCGTCCGGTGGCCATTCAATTACAGGTAATATTGTTATTATAATATTATTGGAAAAAGCGCGACATCAATCATCTTGCTCTTTAACGCGTCGAGCGACAGTGGGTTTCCGAGGCTAATACACATCTAAAAAATGTGTCACAATTTTAACCCTTCGCTGTTTAGTGTATCATATCTGATACAGTTAAAGAATCTGGTATATAGTAAACTAAAAATATGTTTTCTTACTACGTTTATTTTTCTGAAAATGTTGTTTTAATTTTGGTAAATATTTTTCCCTTAAATGATACACAAAAACTGTCCTTCTTTCAATTTTTTCATCCCAATCAAAAAATTATGCAGTGAAGGGTTAATGGTATCTTATAGTTTGGCTAGTGCAAGAGGAACAAAAGCTGATAAAAATGTAAATAAGGTCAATCGAATTATCGAATCGCATCGAACAAGTAGATTCGTGTGCCCAACCTTTTCCAGTCGCATGGGTCCAAGGTGACGCAGCATCAGTATGCGAGAAAGAATAATGTGTAACTGCTAGTTGACGATAAAAATCGGTATTCGAGCGATTCGTCACGTACGAATTACCGTCTCGTGTCCCATCGTCCTCGTGCATGTCGTCGCGTCAAATGCTATGCAAAACCTGCTTTGCATAAAGTGACCTGAATCGGATTTCACGTGAGGGATTACGGCCAGGTCGGAGATATAGTTATAAATATTTCTCTGTCAAAATAAAGAACGCGCGGCGCACCGCAAATCCTTCGGAGGACATTAATTCTACACCGAGGGACCGGATCAATTTCGTGCTTGGCAAAACAAAATCGGCACATCTTCTGACAAAATAAAATTCTGATCATTTCCAGCTTTACTCGACATCGACAGAATTATTTCCTTGTGTAGACGACATAACAGTCAGCGACTCAAAAAAGAAAACAGCTCGAAGAGATATTTTCTTGTTCATTAATCTTACCTGGACCGGTCGTCTTAATTACACATTCCCGATTCTGTCAGCCGCGTATTCGTTTGACCCACCGACAAGTCGGACGACGACGCGAAGTGTCAATAATCCGCTCTTTTTCTCTTTCTCTCTCTCTCTATCTGCGCGTGTAGAAGTTGCTGGTTTGGGTGTTTACTACGGCGGATCATCGAGGACCGAGAGAATCACACGTTTTTATCCGACCGATGGTTGCAGGTTCAGAGAGCACCGGTCGCACCTGCCGGCAGCTAGTTCTCGGCGGCCGTACGGTACTCCGGGAGTAGGCAATAAAATATATCTTCCAACGGCGTGATTATACTGACGAGCCCTAAATATTTCTCCTCGTGGCTTCCTTTCGATCTCTCGGAATGCGCCGCGTCCTTTCGTTGGTCTTTTCACGAGAGGAGACGAGAGAGCCGACCTCGGGTCTCTCTCTCTCCCGCCATTCTATTCCCCGCCGTTCCCTTTCCTTTTCTCCCCCCGGGTGGTGAATACATCTTCGCGCTAACGAATTTCGTGTCGGAGGCCCCTGAAGCCCTTCTAATCCTGACTAACGTGCACGATGCGCTCTCTCTCCGTCTCCCTCCGTCTTTCCAGAGGCCAAGGCGCTAGGACGCGGATGGTCCAGGGCTTAAGTCCTCGAGGTCGACCCCCGAAAACCGATCCCAAACGAGGAGAGGCTAGCCCGCTGGCTGGCTGCCTCCTGACAACGTCTTTATCGGCCCCGATCTCTCTGTCTCTTCCCTCCGGCCGCTACCCGCCGCTTAATAGCGTCCATAAAGTTTCATCGTGCGACTACTATGTCGTTTAAATGTATATCGAACGCCGCTGCTATGCTCCGCTCCGCTCCAATCCGCTCGTCCAAGCTTCGCATAGCTTGCTGCACCGCTCTGCAACGCGCTGCACCGCGCTGCACCGAATCGCGTGCGCCCCGAACGATTTATTTTATCGTTCGCCAGCTTTATACCTTCCATCCGGCATTTGCATACCGCCGGCTGACTCTGACGTACGTGTGTACGAAATTCGTTTTATTATCAGCCCCGTGTACTGACGTTAATAACGCGCGCAGCCCTCCCTGCACTTTCGCGTTTCCTCGCAAACGGACCGTGCAACTTTGATGTATTCACGAGGCGCACCGTGCGCGGGCACACCCGCAGGACCTCTCGTAAAATCAGATTTTTACTGGATCTTTGTTGTCACGCGATTATTAATCGCACTTGGGCACGTCATCCTGGATTCTTATTGGCGGCAAAGCGCCGTTCCTCAGGCAACTGCGGCCGCTCTGTTATCGCGTTTACCGTTTTTGCGGAAGCTGGTGCACCCTTCTGCAAGATGCAAGATTCGAGCAGTAATGGAAGGAATGGCGAATACGTGTACTCATTTATTAAATACAATTAGGTATTTAGAATTTCTCCCGTATGTGGGAAAAGCTTCTCTGCCGCTGTCCCTTATCCTACCCTTAAAGAAATTATAACACACGTACTTGCTGTGGCAAAGAATTCAACAATTCAACAAATGTAAAAAATATTTTGAATAAAAATACAAATAATTTTTTAGCGGCGCCTGAGAGTCGTCGCTCGAATGCCAAGGGTTAAAATTCGATCAATGCGATACAGTATGGTAACTGTACAACATCGGAACTCTGCAACCCCATTTGCAAGACGAAATGCAGCCAGCACAACATGCCGAGCCACTTAGCAACCCGTTCAGTCGCCCTTCCGAAATCGTTCCACCTTTTCAACTTTGTAGCGCGACAATGTTCGCAAATCGTTTGATTGTTTCTACTCTGACCCGTCCAAACAATCTCGTACTAAACAGGTACTCCACCGGAGGGGTGCAGTTTCGGCTCGGCCACTTTGCATACCAGTCAACGTTCGAAACAAGGGTTGTTTCCCTCGCGGACCATTTTTCGTCTCTACTTTGCGTCACGGTGCTTCCGATGCATCGTTGCAACGATTGTCATGTTGCAACATTCGCACGGTAGCAGCGAGCGACTCTTTTGTGAGTAGATGCGAGCGTTCTGTGGCGACACAATGGCTCATTCCGGCGACCGGATTTCGGACTTCTCTCCTTCGGGGCCATGAATGGGCCATTGGAACAGTGAGCGGACCCTCTCCGGGGCCAACGACGAACATTAAGGTAATAACGTGCATGGGTGTCAACGTATTAGGAGCGATTTCCGTTGCATTGTTGCCCGTCTTTCGTGTGTGCGCAGATCTGGCGCGCGAGCGAGCGGGGCCATTCGCCGATAAAACGACCGGCGCAAAAGTTTCAGCTCGCGATGACGCTCGCGAAAAAATCGAGAATCATTTCCGGCGCGATTGTCGTGCCCACGCGTAAAGCGCGACCGCGAATATAGGATGGATCGCGTGCCGATAAAGAGCGCTCTGTCGAGGTACCATTTTCCCGAGTAGCAGCCTTTTCATACGACGGAAATTAATTTAAACACTTCGCAATCTTATTTATCACACAGCAAAGATGTATGTCGATCCCAGGTGCCTCTTTTGGTTATCTGCGACGCGCCGCGTTACGTACGACGTGGCCATTTTTGGTGGACAATTCTTAGGCCGCGTTTCAAGCCACGGACATTTATGACGGCGTTCCTGTTTAGGTAAAGAGGATAGACGGCTGCGTTGCGATACTAAATTACACGAGAGTGCTTTCTTCTTTTCAACCTGATCGAATTTTGTAATTTCTTCCGAAACAGAAGGCTTTCCAGTTTTCTAGAAAAGTGATCATCGTGGACCTTGAATTTCGATGCGGGATACACGGAACGGCAAAGCCTCGGGAAGATTATATTCTCGTCACGAGCCGGGATCTTTATTGCAACGCGGGGGAATGAGTATCAAACGATTTTGGACCACGGCGAGCGGCGCGACCGCCATTCGTTTTACTCCGGTCTTGTGAAACAGAACCGATTATATAATTTCGTCGTGCCTTTTATAGAAAAAAAGATTACCATAAAACGGCAATAAAAGAGTAGAAAATCGATTGCTCCGGCCGCTATTAGTTTCCATTCCCATCTTTTAGCTCCATAAACGTGCCGGCCTGGCGCGGCTGCGTTACGTTGCCCGTTGATACGCGTCTCCGTGGTCGCCGCGTCGCCGAAGTTCACTGCTTCCCATTCAAGACGCGGTATCGCACATATTTCTTCGGTGTCCTTTCCCTAAAGAATCCGTAGCATCGTCCCCATTATTCCCATTCGCCTTGCAGCGAAACAAAGCGCTCCTTTCCCCCTTAATAGTCGCAGATCTGATTGCGAGTCCTGCGAGCTCGTTCCACCGAGCGCGCTCTTGCTCTCTCTCTCTCTTTTCCACGCTCGCTGCTAACGATTATTCCAAAAAAGTCTCTTCCGATTACGCGCACTTAATAGGCTCGGACTCGCACGGTAATTGCGAGGTTAACTGATTTTTAATGACGGGTCTGTCGATTGCTACCGCGACCGCGCGCTTCTACCTCCCTCTTCTTCTTCTTCTTCTTCGTTTTCTTCCTCTACTCCGTTTCCCTTATGCTCCACCTTCTTCGTCCTCTCTGTCCGCCACGCTAGAACTGATCCTCTCTCACGAGATGCCCGACTTCTTTTCCCCATTCGGGGCCCGGTCCTGGTCTATATTCCCCCGGGACGTTTCGCTTTTTTCCACTTCGAAAGAATCTGTACCACGCTGCTGTTATTGTCCGAGTTATGGCCGCCCATTACCGATGGTAATGGATCCGCATTCGGTAAAAACTTCGCTCGACTTACACCCTTTCGCCCTTTCACGCACGCATTTTTCATCCGTCGGTTTCGATCACAAGTCTTCCAACTGATAATTATTACTTTGACGGTGTCTGTTTCGAACAAATTCTAACCTGTTTTTAACCTAATAATCACTGGGTGATCACTTCTCTTGGGTGATCGTTTTCAATGAATACAATTTTTATCGATGCAGATAATTTCCTTAAAATTTTACTCACGCTAGATGTCGTCTCATTTTATGTCTAATTTCATGCACTTAAATCTTGCAGAAAATATTTGGAAAATAAAGCTTAATCCTTATTAACTGATTGTATGTAATCGAAATACATAAAATTGTTAGAGGATACGAATTTATGATTTCGGCGCAAAGTTCGATCAATTTTACACAAGGCAGGAAATGTGCAATTATTTATAAATGTATCTTGACGTTTCGATCCCTATGTGGATCATTTTCATAAAGAACATATATTGCGTCTAAAAATAATGTAAATGAATTATAATATGGCAAATAAATTTAAAACACAGCCAACAAAATTAATGTACTTACTTGCTGCGTAACAAAAAGAGAAAAAAAACATATAAAACAATACTATTGTTAGAAGAAGTGGAAATTGATAACATGATACCTTCTTGTGCAGTATGCGGCTGAGCAGAATTCCTCGGAATCGTTTCTATACAAACTAATTCAAAATAGTAGCTTATTATACGAGCAATAAACATCCCTGAACAAGCAGGTTCACTTGTTACCTCCATGAACCTGATTCCTCCTCGTAATGACACTGCTGCCACAGCTCCGTCAATAAATACAGAGAGTCGAACGACGACGCGACGGTGTCTTACGCAATCGTTATTGCGACGGCGATGTCCGTGACTAGTCTTTAAATTATTAAACCATCCACCTTCGCGATGAAGACGACATACCGTAACATTTATCACCGTGGCTGTTATCCGAGCTAATATATTACGTTTAACTCGAAGCCCAAGGATTCGGGATCGGACGAAATCGCCGATGAAAAATACTCATTTCGTATTCCCAGAATGAACTGCCTCGTGGGTTAGGTCCAAATTAATTTGGAGGATTTACTTATCGATATTGCTTTACATCAATTACCATACAGCCGAGACCAACGCCCTTAAAAATTCCACGAAATACTACGTCACGACAAGATTTCAATTTATTCAGATTTCGTTTAATTTTTATTATATCTCGAGAACGAGGAAAAATGTTTCAACAAAATATTTTTATGATTTTGTCCTGTCATTTTGATGTGTCCATTAACTCTAGTTTGAAGTTTCAAGTTAAACTTGCAGAGGCGAATTTTATTAATGAAATGTGGATTTTATAGATTAACAAATTGCTATTTATTTTGATGAATTAAAATCTCGAATGTTTTCTCAAGAAGAAGTAGTTCGGTGAGAAGCAGATTCCTTTCCGGGGCGAAAGATTCAAGGTTGCGTAATGCAATTAGCATTACGTGGCATCCGGGTGTTAGATATGCGCGCACGGTCTGGTTTAATCGGCGTGGGCGTTCTCTATAGGAAGTGGCTGGTGAACGCGTGACTTTTTATCCGTGCTAAAACACTTTCGGCCGTGACGGTCACCTGTTTCGTCTGTTTTCTCGGTAAATCGTGCGCCTGGCGGATTACGGTCGTTTCTTCAAGGACGCGGCTCAAAAATTAAGCCTTTCTAGCTCTTCTCCGCGGCGTGTATCAATGTTACCGACGGACAAATTCAATCACGCGCGCTGCCTTCTTCCTCTCCCGTAATCATCCTCTTGGGAAACCCCGCTCGCGCGTAATCGTAATTCAACGTGCAGACGCATTACTTCTGTTTACTTTATTCTATTGCAGGGGAAATTTAATAAACCTGAGCCGCGCCGACGAATGTTATCTTAATCATATTTGTTCATCCGTTTTGAGCACCGGCACCGTTCCAATCACGGTTTCACAATATCCTATTCGACTAATGAAAGATGGGATGTTGTAATCGACAGCCACGACCGCGGACAATGTGCACCGCACGGGTTCAAACGCCGCGTGCAGGATGATCACCTGGCACCCCACTGATCGGACCATCATCAGCGTCGCCTGTACCTTTAATGTTCCCACGGAAAAATACGTGTCTGCTATAATCTCTTCGGATCCCGGTAAGTGGAAACATTAGCAGGATTTTTCAAGACCTTAATTCCTCCGCGCGCAATCTACCGTGATCTTGGGCGACCTTGACTTCGATATTGTTGTAAGACCCGCGAAAAATTGCATTGTGCCTTCCACATGGCACGAACACGATTGAAACACCGCTTGCAAATCGTACACTGTGTTTATAAGATTGGCAGCCGTGAAATTGCGCGTACACTGACCATATGTAAGAAGCCATTTTGACAGTGACGATGCAATCAACCTTTTCGAGATGGTGCTTCTCTAAAAATGTTAATCTTCTAACACGTTTTATGGTGCTGTAAAAATAAGTTCATCTACATATCATTTTGCCCAATACCAGTCGTCTAACGACCTTCTATTAATTCTTCCAAGAGGATCGACGGCTTCGTAAATCTAAATAAAACTGTCCGAGGAACTGTTGGGATGGTAAGAGGCTCGACGTGATCGGCGCAGAATGATTTTCCGATTCAGCAATTGTGAACTTGAAACGGACCGTTATCCGGAGAAGCTCTCATTTGCCGTCTTAAGTGGCCACTTACGAGTCTATAACCCTTTCTTTACTTACGTTATTGCTTCGTTAAAGCGTCATTTTCCTCTCTCCTGATTTCCACTGGGCAGAGTCGCATCCACGATACGTAGCCGACCCGAGGGCCCATTCCCGAGAGTTATTCCCGACTGTTCGAGTCCGTACTTAACTCTCTGCCATATAAGCGTTGCGGAAGAGCCGTTTGCTCTCGATACGTTGCTCCCCGTTCGGCCAGTATACCCCGGAGAAGTTAAAGAGAGAGCCGATCGCCGCTGCCTGCCTGCCTGCCTGCCGCGGTTGTAGTTACGGATAAGTTTGTCGGCTCTTAAGTGGCGCCGAATACGGTCTTGTAGGTGCAACCACGGACGAGGTTCAAGAATAGAACACCTTTCGTAGTCCGAGTCGACTCACCGACCTAGAAACTCAAGACTGATTATAGCGTGCTCTTCTCACGCGATGACAATCAGCTCATGAACCATTGTAGAGTATCCCGAGACAATGCCGAGCTAATGGCAGCGAACTTTAAATCTTTTACTCTAGTTAGTGAAGTGGATATAACACGCGATGCTTTCGTCCACGCTGCTCCATCTTCGAAAAAACAATTTTATTAATTGGTGGCCTCGTAGGTTTTTATTCCATTTCGCAGCTGTGGAAGTGAATAATGGCCACGAGAAATGTAAATTTGTACGAACATTAGCAGTTGAAATTGTCCGATACAAATTGCCAGCGCAAATCTGCGGGAATTCCCGATGATAACTAAAGCAGACTGATACTGATGTTGCACGGTTGTTTCTTCTGTATCTTCGCTAAATATCGCGCAGCTGTCTTATCGTTAGATCGAATCGCTGATGCGCGATGCTATGTCGTAAACTTCCGGAGACGTGAAATCGTCGGGCGAATTAGTGGAGGAGCTGCAAAGCTGAAAGAACAATGCAAATAATATATGAAGCACATAATCAGGAATTATTTACAATATCTATTTCCGTTGATATCCTACTGATAATTCAAATCGCGATTCTTGCGGAATAACGAAAGGTAAGAGTTCCGCAGGTTAAGGGACATCGGAGAGGCATAAAGATCCCGGGGCATTCTAGGGTTGACAAGAACCAGGCAGATCGCTGGTGAAGTATTTCCAGCGGAATCCCGGCGGGGAGGTAGCAGGAATTCGGGAACGAGGCCGAAACAAATAGTTACAAAACAGCCGGGGGACGGAAGACAAAGTATTTTCTCGGAGACGAACCCACCGCGTGCTCTGTTCGTCCCCCGGGGCCCGTCGTTTTAAGCTCGTTGCCATTATCTCGAAAAAGGGATGGCAGGAGAACCGGTCGTGCAGAATCCCCGGTTCGCGATAATATTTGCGACACTCTGGTGGAGGCCGGCTCTCGCAAAAGCCGGATAGGTTAAAGAGGAGCGACGGGGAGAAGGGGGCCCGAAAAACCGAGTGATTTGGCCGGCGAGCCCCGGGGTGATTAATGTGACCCACTATGCACGCCCGCTATATGGGCCGACGTGGCTCATTTGCATTTGCATCGGCACGGACCACCGTGTTCTGCGGTCGCAGACTTCTTTCGGGAACGAACAAGCTCATGTCCGGAGAGCGCCTCCATTCAGTCGCTACCATTTCCAAGCTGCGCATTTTGGGCCGGGTCGGGCCCCGGCTACGAGCCCGGTATCTTTCCGAGAGCACGATTATCCTCCTGGAAAAAAGGGATCCCCCGTAACAAATGACACCGACCAATCGAAATAAGCTACTCGTCTACTCACTACTGCTGGATCCGTCTCTTTCCAACTTCTCTTAGGCTCGTAACAGGAACGTCGCGATTCGGAAGGTGTCGTCGATCGTATACACAAGCCACGATTGACAACCGAGGACGATTATCCTCCTAGAAAAAAGGGATCCCCGTAACAAATGACACCGACCAATCGAAATAAGCTACTCGTCTACTCACTACTGTTGAATCCGTCTCTTTCCAATTTCTCGTAGGCTCTTTACAGGAACGACGCGATTCGGAAGGTGTCGTCGATCGTATGCGCAAGCTACGATTCGCAACCGCGTGGGCGTTTATTCGAGACCTGTTTAACATAGTCGACGGTTAGTGGATTCAATGATCGTGTAATTGCCGGCAGGAAACCGGACGGTTGCCTCGTCACGTTACATGAAACTCGCCTTCCTCGAGCTCCACCGCCGTTACGACGTAAGACGGGAGTTTGGAAACGCGCCTCGGAGATCTTTTATTCCCTCGAGGCGGATAAGAATCGCGCTGTAATTCGAGAGCGGTTTAAATCGTAACTTTATTGCCGTTCCACCGTCGGATGCCCGACGTGTCTTCCCGAAGATTCGTTTCCGGAAGACGGAGCGCGGCTCTTCTAATTGACAATTATCCCCGTAATGAAGCATGTATAAAACTGAAGTGGCTGCTTTTGTGATCCTTTAGTCGTCTGCATCGAGAGTTTATAGTTTATCCTTGAAATTATAACGCGTATCAAAGGACGGACGCTAAGCTCTTGCGACGGTCGTTAACCCCTTCCATTGAAACAACGATTTTCGATCATTAGATTCATGTTTATACAAAATAACAATCTTCTGTATACATTGCAACATACGAAAACGAAAAGGGAATCTCTTCGCTTACGTAAAACGTTGATCGACCATTCGGCGATCACAAAAATTGGGTAATATCACAGCAATTTATTTCACGAAACAGAAACTAAGTTAAGATTTATTATGTTCGTTTCTTTTGCAATCCTCTTGTATTTCATAGCAAATTTAGCACACTCTATCTGTCACTGCAGAAATGAATTTTTAAATCTTGAGAGGTAATTCTGTCATCCAAACACGGGTGACACGGCAGTCGTCGTGTTAATCATTTTAACAACTTCAAAATTATACACGGTGATTCGGGCAACTGGGACAAGTTACTGTTCTTTTTTAAGTAAAAATAAAAAAAAAGGTAGATGAAAATATAATAAAAAAATTGAAATACTATAATCGATAAAACAAAAACGAATTTGTTTAATACATTTGTATACTAGTTCATAAGTTACTTTTGTTTCACGTTCACTTTATCTCTTGCATTCATCGTGCCACGACGTCGTTCCTTGAGCATAAAAATAAATGATAGTTCATTCGTTTAATACCAGATTCAGTTTATTTATCCCATATTTTCAATAATAATACAGTCAGGTGCAATTGCACTTCTTTCATTAATGCAATCCATTTTTTTTTGTTAAACCAATCGATTACTTTTATTATCCTACGTATAAAAGTACTAACCCAAGCTCATTGAAATGTCAATGCATCTCGAGATATATGACATTTTGTATATCGATGTAGCTAAATTCTTTGAAACCAGTTAACGATTAAGTCTGTTTATAGAAATCATACCGGCACCAGGCGAGGCAAGTTTCTACAATTTATCAGCGAGATTATAATACGCGCGAAAGGATAAACACTATTTTCTGCGACGGTAATTAAGAAGCTAGACGCTAGCAAACGTCCGGAACAGTTGAAGCACTGTCCACTTTTGCTGATAGCATGCGCGCCGATAAAATCTCGTTACGGAAATCGTGTCGAGTGAAATCTCCGGAGAACCATCTTCCCGGCGCAGCGGAGATTCGCGCACGCCCACGCAAAGGGGGCACGCGCTTCGATGCAGGTGCGTGGCCACGGGTTCGTGAGGGTTAATGCGCCGGGTAATAATTAAAACGCCGTTTCGCAGAGGAGAAAGGCGAGACGAGTCGCGTTTATAAAGCCGCTGCCGCGCCTATCTGCTAACGGTTCAGCAGATGAACCTTTTCGTGGACGATGATATTATATCATTGCGTACCTGTTCTAAGGGGAACCGCTTCGGCGACGATGATACAGATAATATATGCTCACCAGGAATTTAATAAACGTTTATTCGAGCAATTTATGAATTCTCTTTGCCGCCGAGCCTGCGAAAGCTGCATCTCGCGGTAATCGTGACGGACGTTAACGGTCGCAGGATCATCGAAAGGTCCTTGAACAACTAGGCTTCCTTAAGGATCGAGACGTTGTTTATGTAGTTGGGGGAACCGTATGATCGAAGGCTGAGAAACATTTTTCTTATCGAATGCAGAGGCTCGAGAATAAATCAATAATTAATCGATTGAAAATTCAATTGAATCGCTTGTAAAAACTACAAAAATCTAGTTTGATCTTCTAATGATCTATCCACGCGTATTCCTGCGGCCAGCGACGTCAGAGTGGACTAATAACAGTATCCTTGTTATGTTTGGAGCAGACTGACAGCCATGGTACTCCGGGTAGCCTGTGCCAAGCTAGATCATCGGCAAAACTACAATAACAGTGACTCAGTGTTCGCCGTAGGAAGATCTTTTTGTCGGTATTTAATTCTACGAATAAGTTGACCCGAATAAAGCCGTCTAGACTCGCTCGTCCTTGTAACGTGCCAAGGATGGCACACAAGGTCCTCGACGAAATTCGTCGACCGGGTTACACGTGTTGGCGTGTACGTAAGTGGCAGTTGCATCAAGCAACGAGCACACATTGTAACGAATTATCGCGGGTCGAGCGGCATCGTAATTAAGAGTTGCGCAACCGGGTAATTGAGAAACCAGACGCCTTTACAAAGCGTTACCTCGTCGACACGGCGCGGTGCGGCGGCGTATCGTATCGGAGGAGCTTAATAATAATAATATGGTTCCGGCGATGATCAAACGCGCGTACGCTCGACGGCGACGTAATTCCCGACGCGTCGGGATCGATCGCGTCCTCTCCCTTGTCCCGCTCCTCGCGGTTCTCGATAACCCCCGAGGCCTGACGTAATCCCGCGAGGAGCACCGAGGTGTTTTTCGTCCGCAGCAAATTTATTAATTATCCCGGACGTAAGTCGTGGCGGCGCGGCGTCATTCGTCGATCGGCAGCGTCGACGTTGTTTCTCGGCGAAGCGATGACTCCCCTCCCATTGTACTGTATCGGGCCCGTCTAATAACACGGAACGGCTTTCCGAGAAACGCTCGGAACGCATCAATCACGTTACAAAAGCGTTTACAGGCTGCTAGCGCGGCCGATCCATCTCAATTGGTATTACGCGGCCGGTTCCCCACGAGTGAAATATAATGTCAGCCGTAATGAAAATGTCGGCCGGAACAAAAAGACCGGCGGGACGCTAAACGACCGGGATATAATCTCGTCGTGGGTGATAAAGATGCCTGGATTCCACGGTCTAATTACCGGCGATTATTCGCGGGCCTAACTAACGCCGAGGCCTCCACGGCCAACACAGACGTGTTTCGCGGCGGGAAACGGGGGAGGTGGCGCGTACACGCACGATGAAGAAGTAAGCATCGACTCTTAACCGTCCCGGGCAATTATTAATCGCGTCTCGGGCTAATGACGAGCATACGCACGTGAACGGAGGTCCGCGCCAACCGAGCGCATATGCTAATGAAGCTCCGGTGAGTAGCGAGCGCGAGCACAGGCTCCTTTTATTTTTCACGCGGATAATGTAACTTTGGCTGGCCGCCGCGCCGCAACGCGCGAGAGCACGCCGAGTGATTAGCATCGGCTCTGATTCGCTTTACGGCCTGGCCATCCCTCAACTGGTCTACCGGATAGGTGCAGAGGCGAGTATTCCTCAATGTCGCGGTAGCCGATGAAGACCTCACGAGGGTAGCACGGGGAGCCTTGACCGCCAGCGCGGCGCTTGATGTATATCTCCATCGTGGACGCCGCTGAAGGTACCCTCTCAGCGCGAAAACACAGCTAATATGGTCGAGGAGCTAGCGAGAATCGTCTTTTTATTAGCCCTACAACTTCTCGGGTTCTGCACAATTTTTATTCTGGAGAATAATGTGTAGGCAATTACATACATGCAAATTGTATTAGTATGAGCGCCGTAGTTAGAGTGGGGTTAGGCGTATCGACTAGTGATCTCGGTTTCACGTGTACCTGAAATACACGCGTACACGTGTATCTAAGTACATGTGTACCCGTGTATTAAACATTACACGAATTCAAACACGTGTATATTCGTTACACGTGTACACGTGAATTTTCAATACACGTTCAAACCCGTGATCTGTAGTAGATTATTTTTAATTGATAAGTCAATTAGTGTATTCACTCATATATTATACAAGTATATGTGCTTATATTATTTAGTTAAATATATTAAATAAAGAAATAAGTATTCTATACCACATCAAATACAACATAATGTGTTGTATACGAATAAATAAAAATTTTTCTCAAGTACATTAGTCCAGTTGCTGGATCCAGCGATTTACAGTTCAATGGCATCCCTGCAAATTGGCCAGTGTCTACACGAAATGTACAAGTAAACTGAACAGTGAGCACCATCGCTACCTCATCTCGTTCCAATTACTCCTCCCATTCTTCTCACTCTCATTATTTCACGGCTGCTCAGTCGGAATCGATCGGCCAAGGATCTCACCGATCGGCGGGCAAACGAGATTGACATTCGACGCGTCGATTAACCGGGCGACCCCGGCGTTCCACGGTGTATTAATTAATCACTCGATTAATCGAGCACGGGCTTCTTATCAACGGTGGCCGGCGAAGACGCGCGTGAAATTGATTTAAAATCGACGCGGTTGTAAACAGTTACTCAAACATCGGTGAATCGCGCAATCTCCGCCGATAGCAGCCGGGTGTATTATGGGACACGGTTAGGAAAACTGTACACCGCCGGTGGAAAATCGCGAAGCTAATCGCGTCTGATCTAATGCTAGCTTTCGGCGTTCGGAGGCGAAGCGGCCGATGCGTGAGCGAATACTCGTTATTCGCTGATGGAAGTACCAGTAAAGTGTACGAAGTAATTCCAGAGTGTAGATATCGGCGGACATGTCAAGCGTTATTTTAAGGCGAACGATCTCGGTATTTTGCAAACCGATGAAATACACAGCGGCCGGGTGGGGATTACCACGAGGATAAGCCGTGGAGCGTGTTAAGAAAAAAACCGTCGGGAGAAGCGTAATTACGAATAAAAGTTTCAATTAGCTCTCACAGGCTGAACCGTGGGCACTCGCGCTAGCTGCCGTGATTCATAGGCCATATAACTTTGTGCACAGGCTCCTAGCTTCGTCGTATAAGATCGTCGAAGGATGATGATGATGGTGCGTACTCCTTTCACTTTGTTTTCCCAGATGCTTGGCTAAATATTAACCTACGTGACAGAGACGCTTTTCCCGGCTGTCGCGTCTCATGACCATTACCAAACGTTACGGTGCGCCGCCTGAAAATTCAGGCAGCGACTGGCTTTCCCAATCCACCTACAGGGTGCTCGCGATTTCATCATTCGATGCATCGATTCGCCATAATCTCTCGATAAGATCGAAATACAGAGATAGATAACACTTTGAAACTCGATTGCTCAGAATTTTATGGACAAAATCAGTAGGAACTTTTACCTTCTTAACCTGGAACATTTCTACACCTATTCATTTTGAATAAAGGGTCTAATAGTCGTGCTTATAAAAATGGATTATCACCAGTTGGAGAATAAGCGTATCTCAAATAAAATTTAGAAAAAGTCTTTACGTTACAACAATTAAATTCTTTGAAGAATATAATCATTTAGGTATGCATCCAGCCCCTTACGTTATTCTACTGAACCGAATGTCTTTCATTCTCAAGAATATTAATTTTTTAAAAAGCAAGAAGGTACCTACGCAAGAAGCTTACTAGAAACGAGACTTTTTTTTAATATTCCGCGATTGCAGAGGCGTAGCTGCGTTTTCACGGCCACCGTGTAGATGGTTCTCCCGTAAACTTCTGAACCCCGAGTGTAACATTGTAACGCGTATCCGCGCATACGGCAAATTAAACGGAGAGATACTGCTGTTAAACCTCCCAACGTTGACACGACGCTCGGCCGTATCTCGGCGGCGTTTTTCCCGTTTAAATCGTTACGACGTGTATATTTTTATCGCGTTTAGAGGGAGTGCCACCTGTTCCCAGCGGTCTCGGTGCTCGAATGGATGCCACGTCGCCGTACAAAGGTGTAAAAACGGTCGTGTGCGTTGACTTCACGTCCGGTCGATTCTTTGCGTTCTAACTTACGAGGTGTACGCGGGCCAACCAGTCAAGTTATAGCAGCCGGAGCTGTTATTAACGTTATTCAATCATCGCTCGAATTATCAGGAAGTATTCTACGACCTCGTTCTTCAGACCACCCGGGTTGAACACAGTTCTACATAATTTTTGCGAAAAACAAAATGTTGAAGGCCTGCAGTTGTAGGAAGAAAAATCGTCGTTTTCTTTCGAGCAGCTAATTCCGACCACTCGATGCTGTTCAACTCCTTTGAATCGTCGACAGTTATAGGAAAGAAAAGAAAAATAGGCTATTAATATCGCACTGTCATTCCTCGACCACCTAGTCCGCACTTTTTCGAACGCTTTCGCCAATATCACTGGAGAGCGCTGTGTCGGTGAGGATTGAGATTTATTGCTCCTTAAAGTGTGTACCATTTCTCCTTAATCGCTCGCTTTTTCTGGCTGCAGACTTGGCACAGTGCTACTCGTAGAGAAGTCAGTCAACCCTTAATTGGTCGGGTGGCTTCTGATTGATACCTTTCTTTGCGCAGCACCAATTCGACAATTTTTTGTAGAACGAAGCAGGTCTACCAACTGAAACGTTTATTCGTAATACATAAAAGGTATGATTTGGTTAAAAGCAGTTGTTATTATTTAGCACCTGTAGCGTGTAGTTGGCGTGGTAGTTGTAGTGCATGTTTTATTAGCACTACTACATAATAGTAGAGCAGCATTTAAAATTCATGTACATCGCCTTAAATATATATAAAAAAATATCTGAATAGTCCTAAAATTGATTGCAGCCAACAGTCCACCCTCAAAGGGGGCAAGTGTCACCGAGCACGCTTATCTACTCAATCATAAACGTCCGATTCGTTAAAACCTCGGCTTAGAATCAGATAGCGAAGCGATTCGCGTCCAACATATCCCTCGATCGTGAATAGCATCGTTCTCCGTCCGATTCGTCAAGATTTCGTTCGGATAACGTGCGTTCACCCTGCGAACGACGCGTTCAACCTCGTAGGGACGGTCGAGTGACGTTAACGAGCGACGCGATCCGTAATGGGATTACTTTGCGTAAATCACGAAACTGGCCGGTCGTCCAGAGTCCAGAGGGCCCCGTACACTTATTACACGCGCGTTCGTCGACTCGGCTGGCCGGTGTTGAGATACGTTCGACGTTTAACCCCAGGGTCCCCGCCACGCTGGAAACCCTGGCCATATCGATCCTCTCTTGGTCCGCTGCGTACCAAGACGGACGCTCGCTTCGACATTACCTGGAACTCCGAGAATCCTATCGACTGTTGGTGGCGATGCGCATACACACCGAGCGAGAAGCTCGCGAGCAAACCGAGGAACGAAACAACCATCCTCCTCCTCTAATCGGGACTTTACGAGCACCCTGTATTCCGGCATGCGTGGCTCGCGCGCGACCCCAGCCGACCTGCCACGACCTCTCCCACATTACCTCGTCCACGCACCTCGAGCATGCTAGGATAACCAGAAACCACCTACCAACATCAGCAATCATATCGAAAACGTTGATAGAAAAACTCATCAGTTATTTCTATTTCTATAAAAATTAAACTTTTCAACGATTCGTATGCTATATTTTAGAGAATCATTTTCTGTCAACCTGTACCGACACATCTGCACAGAGATTTTCTGAGAAGTGAGTTTTGCAATCAGCGTACGTATAACTTCGCTATTTTTGTAACATTTTCGCGCAAAGCAAATTGGAACATTACCGGTTTGTACAATATAAAAATTAAACATTTCAACGATTCGTATTCTACATTTTAGAGAATCATTTTCTGTCGATCTATACCGAGACATCTGCACAGAGATTTTCTGAGAAGTGAGTTTTGCAATCAGCGTACGTATAACTTCGCTATTTTTGTAACATTTTCACGCAAAGCAAATTGGAACATTACGGGTTTGTACACCTCGAAAAAATGCGAGTCCAGTGATTATCTCCGAATGATCCTCTGAAATGTAACAGTAATGGTCACCGGGAGAAACCTCTTGCTGTTCCCAGCGAGGATATCGACCGGATTACCCTCGAGACATCGCCATCCCGCCAAATTAGCTCTCGCTTGTGTTTGTTTCCCGTCGATCGCCCGTAGACATCTCGCTTAACGAACGAACCATCTCGCTCCGCGTCGGTGCCCCTTTGACCGGTCGGCAGCGAGCGGAGAAATTTTCGCGAGCGTGATTACACGCGTGCTTTAATGTCCGTTTACGCAGCGGACGTAACGACTGTAACGAGTTCGTAGCGAGGCGCAGGATCATCTCGGAGGACTCGCCGAGAAAAATTCAATTCCTGGTTGTACGCGCGTTTTCAAGCGATTCCGAAGATCTCGCAGCCTGGCTCGTCTTACGTGCAAATGGACCTTTATCCTACGATCCTACGTCACGCGGGATACTTCCACGAGGAATCCTTTTCCCTGGATCATCTTTAATTAAACTCCTGACACAATATTGCTCCGAGGAATGTTTCGTCGGAGGACCTGGGGTGAAAGTAACGCGAGGAAACGATCCTCGTCCTGTTACGACGTTCTTTTTCGAGGATTCTCACATCCTAGCCGCGGCGTCTTTCAACCTACGCTTCCTGTTTGTCTACCTGCCGGGATACGCTGAAGAATCCCAAACTAGAGTGCTATGTTGACTGTACTGATTAGCGCAGCCGTCTCTCTAAATAATGGAAGGAACGCGCGGCTTCCTAAAAGCGGCAAACTTGCCTGCACCCAGGCTTGTGCTAATTTAAATACATTCGTAATTGAATTACGAAATTAAATTACGCTGCATATTTTATATACACGGTATTTGAATTACATTGCAATTGCATTACATAATTCGAACCTTTCGCTTCATTTAATTTCTAATTGCACGAATCATCAGTGTAATCAAAATACAATGTAATTGAAATAAATATAACGTTGTTTGATTAAGAAGTGTAGTTGGCTGTCTGCCTGTCAAATGTCGAAACGTTTTCGCTCCGAATTAACTACGATTGTGCGGATTCACGAGGCCCTACGGTGCATAATAGCGACAGCTTCGAGGTTGTTCTCCGCGAGGCACATGATTGTTTAGACAGCAAATAAAACTAGGGAACCGTGGATCATTACAAAACGACATATTGCAAAATGTGGACGAACTCTCCATTATGTTGCCATCGATGAACGTGCTCCCTTATCTCACGCAACGCGCGTTTATCGCCGCCGTTGAAAGAGTTGAACGGGAAATAGATTTTTAGATGGCCGTGTTTCTCGTAAAATTCCGATCCCGTCGATTTTATCGCCGCGCGATATTTTACCGGCCGACGAATCGACGGTTATAATGGACCGGCCTTCGTAAAAATCCTTCGATCTCCGCGACAGCCGCGGCAATAAAACGAGTTTCGGGGACGTCGTATGTTTATTTCCATCACTACACCAGAGAAAGGTTTGTCCCGATGAACACACACCGATGAATTCGGACGCACTTCTTGGCGCTTACTTTTGGTCGACAGTCAAAGGGCAGAGCGATATTTCATTTCTCAATTTCATGTGCAATAATTCTCTGGAACATTCGGTCTTATAGGCCAACAATAGAGAAAGTAGAGCAATTTTGTATAAATATAAAAATATTAGACAGTACTTAATAAATACAAATATTGAAACAAATATGAAATTGAAAACATCTTTCTCCTACACAAATAATAGGCGGTCCATTTCTTTTTGATATTTACAAAAAAAAACTATTCTTCGATTACAGCGAAGTTACGGAAGCAATGTTTCGATACATACACAAGTTTACGGAAATATTGTTCAATTTACAAAATACTTTGTATGATTCTCCGATTTATTTCGGAAGCATATGATCAATAGAGAAAAGAAGGTAGCTGGTTAAAGAAACCAACATCTGACAAGCGAAACAACGATTTATAGTTGTTGCAACAATGATCAGATTTAATAAATTAAGATTGTAGTTTGAAATTCACATTTGCGTTCGTCTTTCAATTAAGGGAGAGATTCCAGCATCGATGATTGATCGTCGCTGTTAGGAAGACGTACAGTGTCATTTCTCACTTCATTGTGTCCAGTGATTCCTAGAGCTATCTGCACAGGGCTTCTAGGATTCAACAGAAAAATCTATGCACGACCGCATGCTCATTATTACATGGCACGGGGAATTACAGGTGCAGGTGCACCTACGTGCGAGGGAGCCGCTTGTGGTCACTCAGTCTCTTCGCGGCCACCTCTTTCAATTACCCGGGTCAGCTCGAGGTCGATGTCGTTTATGCGCTTTTGAAGGCCCGGCAACTGGCGAGCAGATTATGCAGCGATAAAATATTGACGCGTTTACGTTAAACGGTTTTTTTTACCGACGCGAAGTCCTCCCTTTATCATGCTGCTGGAAACTGTGGCTCCCAGATTAACGTTCGACCGTGAACCTCTCTGAAAAGTCTCAGGAAACCTGAAATTGGCAACAGTTAACGAGGTCTACCTTCATACAATAATGTGGACCAATCTGGGACCATTTTTAGTCACATTTTTAATTGTCATACTGTTGATATTTAAACTAACGTGGAAAACCACTCGGCAAACGAAATTTACCACAGAACGATATTTTTCACAAACTAGTAATTTACACATGGAGTAATGTACATTATATTTATTTCAATTACATTGTTTTCCATTACACTGATGATTCACGTAATTAGAAATTAAATGAAGCGAAAGATTCGAATTATGTAATGCAATTGCAATGTAATTCAAATACCGTGTATATATATAATATACAACTTAATTTAATTTCGTAATTCAATTACGAATGTATTTAAATTAGCACAAGCCAACTACACTTCTTAATCAAACACTGTTTTAAAATACGTTCAAATACTTTCTTGGTTCGCTATAGTTTCAACTATTATCTAACGATATCAACACTGTCATCGACAAAATTCTGCACTCTGAAAAATCATTTTATGAACAGCTTTCTGGCGTTTTCGAGCACTTCTTTCGTCGACCAGAGAAAAACCGACCAAAGAAACCATGATGCGCTTTCATTCTTTACGCCTCTTTTTCAACCGGGTGATTAAGTAATACGTAATTAATAAACGCACCATTTCGGTATGATTTTTTATCGAGGACGAGAACACGTCCGAAGTAATTACTGCCCCTCTCCCTCTAGACTCCTCGAAGCTGCTCCGCTCGCAGCGCGTTCGTAGTCTTGTACACTTCGAGTGTGCGACAGGCTCGGCCATAAAATTTTGAACGTGCAATTAGGGCCAAGTCGTTAATTTATTTTTCTCTACGTGTGGCCTACACTTTCAGCGCCGTCCTACCATTGTCCTACGGCTTGCCGGATCCGTGAGTCCCGCGAAATGTTTGTTGACTAAACGGACTTAATGATTTACTCGTCTATTAATCACTGCCGTCCCCTTATTCTTCTCTAGATTTGACGATTTTATTAGCGGACTATTTGAGAAACTCATTTTTAAGACTACAATCTACTAGAATCTGCAAATGTAAATGTTATACCTTTCTTACAGATCGAATTACCTCTTCACTGCATTATTTTTTAAATTCGAGTGACAAAATTGAAAGAAGTTCAGTTTTTGTGTTTTATTTAAGGGAGAAATATATTTAAAAAATTAAAACAACATTTTCAGAAAAATAAACATAGTAAGAAAACGCATTCTTAGTTTACTATATACCAGATTCGTTAACTGTATCAGATATGATACACTATGCAGCGAAGAGTGAAAATTCTATTCTGTTGTAATCGCTAGCATCTTTATGCAATATAAAAATTCCCTTCATCTTCGGTAAACTATAAAACACAAACAAGTTTCAATCTATGCCAGCTACGAAGAAGATTGTACAGCGATAGGTCAACGAATTAACTGTTACAATCGGGAGAACAACGTGTCCAACACAACGGAAACGCTATTATACTCAGATTAATCATCCAAGTAACATTAACACCGACTGACACACTAACGCACGAGTTTTAGGCTGCGTTATCGAGCGAGACTATTCAGAAAAAGAAAGAGGAGATTTGGTGTGTCGTAATTGTCCTAACGAAAGTAAAAAAGCGGATGATGAGGATGAGCAGAGATCAGTGTGTCAAAAAAAAATGGTGTACCGTTAGGAATAGCATAGAGAAGTCTCGAGAGATTACTTCAAGGTTCCATTCAGTCGTTGAAATTTCGACTGTGGCCGCGTGAAAGTGTGCGTTCGTAAAAAGTAAAAGTAAAGAAATTCCACGGGCTCGTCCGGGATTTGAACCCGGGACCTCTCGCACCCGAAGCGAGAATCATACCCCTAGACCAACGAGCCATCTTGCTGGTGTCTTCCTTAAGATCGTAGAAATCCGTGAATCGCGTAATCCGTGATAGCTTATCACTGTTCGTTAATTGCAATGTTTACTGACGCATTATCTGTTCGATAAGCGTATCTATCTTGAGAATAAATCTTCCGATGAATTAATGTATTTAATTTGACCGAGAGCACATTGTACGACCGATTAATTTATTAATCCTCGGATCGAAAGAGCACGCTCGATAATGGTAAAAAAGCGTGAACACGCAAGCGATCAGGGAGGCTTGTTTACCTAATTGATCGGCTCTTAGCGTATCGACGTCATGGTTTTTGTCCCGTCATTGAGAATTCCCCGGGAGCCTGGGAAGCAACTCGATCAACTTAACAGAAAGAAAAAGCGTTAATTAGCTCGTTTGAATGGGGGCCGGCGATCGCGATCAGCGCAGAGTTGGTGCACGTGGCGCCACCTGTGGAACAAACGTTGCATTCGTGATTAGCGCGGCGTTCTCCCGCGTATCTGCCCTGCCAGCAGGATGGATCCTCCTCCGGGTTAGGATCCATGGGGATCCCCCCTCCGGTACAAAGTTGCAGTAGAGGTCGGCGAGATCGCAATTACTTTTCATCGCAACGGCGTGATTACGGCCGCCCCGACACGGCGAGGTCTCGGATAGCTTCTCGTGTGCTTCGCCGTTTAGACGACCCTCGGAGATCCAAACGAATTAGGGTAGGGGCTAATTACCCCCCTCGAGGCTAAAAGACCTCTTTCCTACTGGAAGATGTATCTGCCCGGTGAAATGAAAGCGTGATCCCCGATTTTTCAAGCGAGATCGGTGCCGTGTTAACGTTAATGGACATTGTTATTCGTGATAAAACGCTACACGACACGCTCGCAGCCAACGGGAATACGTTCCCTTGTTTCCCGGGGGCTGTCGGGGCGCGGGTCGCATGAAACTCAAACGGAAATTTCCTGACCGTCGCGCCTTTACCACACGACAATGGGAAACGAGCAAAAAAAAGGGACCAGTTTATTGTTGCATCAACGGGTCGAATCCTCTCCTTTTATTTTTTCTTTGTTTACCTCTGGATTCACGAAGCACGCTTTTCGCCCGCTTAGTCGGCACTTTGTGCCCATAAAGATTAGCACAATGGCGTGGTCGTAAAAATGCGAAGCGTAGGGTAAAAAAAATCCTAGGAGTTTTTGACATTTTTTGTAACGGTGCGTTTTTTCTTAGGATATCTTGGTTATGTAGACAACCTTTGTGTGTACTGTTAATTAAAACTAGGATCGCAATGTAAAAGCAGACGATGTGGGCCGATTAACCGATTCGTTGACCACCATCATCATTTGACAGTTTCGGCCTTTCTTTTGCAAAACATAGTAAAACCTTACCGCCTGCGCCGGTATGGCCTTCCTTGTACTAAAGACCGTACCGCATACTTATTCATCGGTATTGCTTATGGCTACGCAGCATTTCTAGAAATCCCCTCAATATTCCTGGAAATAAAGGCAAGCCTTCGAAAACGATTAGAATTATCTACCTCGAGCGACCCGTTCCGACCCAGAGAAATCCATATAGTACTTTTTATAAAAGAGAAAGTTTTACGAGTGTTTTATAACTCATTTTGAACCGTTTCAACAAAAAACAGTAATCTTGACAAACGATGCGTTTAAACTGTTTCCCTTGACAATACCGCATCGGCCATAAATACATATATTTCTGTATGATTGAAATGCGCATATTTCTTCATAGAAAAACAATGTTAACTATTCATGTCAAGCATTAGTAAATACCAAACATAATAATTACACTACGGATCTTTATGCAAAATAAAAAAAATTGTAGCCAGATACACATGTTACGTCATCGTTATTCTTCAATTACATATTTCAATTTTTCTCCTTTCTTAAAAATATATCCTAATAATAATTAAACGAAGTTTAGTTTAATGATAAGAACAAAAACTCGGCCTGAAGAAAAATTTTTAAGTATAACAAAAATTGTTAACTCTTTGCACTCACAGCTATTTTAACTCGATAGTTAACACTCGAGTGGTGACTCAGATAGACAAAGAGAGATTAGGAAGAGAGAGAGTCGCCACTAAAAATTGCTGCACCATTATTCAAAATATTATACATTATTAAATATGTTGGTATCTAATAAATTACTAATAATTTAAGTATTGTATGAGGTATTATTTCAATTTTATATTCTCACAAAGAAAAAAATTAGTATAGAATGGAATTATTGTAAATCACGCGGAAGAAATGTTTAAGGATTAAGACTGTTCGGTTGTTGGTAAAGTCAATAACAAGCTTCAAACCTGAGGACTGTAAAAAATGTTTTATAACGCTGTAAATGTAACAATAAAGTGTAATGAGGTTCTATAAAATGGACCAGCATGAAACCGATCTCTGCTCTACTTATCGTTTTATTGTGCTAACCTCAACACTACCGAAGGTCGATGTACCCGAAGTGAAAAAGATTTTCGAAATACGTAAGTTTCCATTCTTTCCTGTACGGCCCTCTCTCTCTCTGTCCCCTATTTTTTATACATACACTTCTTAAATCTCACAGTTTATTTCTTTAATGTTAATATTGTATTCGAAAATGTTCAACATTAGTTCTAGTTCATAAGTTATCCTTCTAATGTTAGCATACACAGCCATGTGCATGCTGCTAATCATCCCATGTGAGGTTCCACAGCTTAATAAAAAAAAAAGTTTCCATTTTTCGTAGAACGCAGGCAGCATTTCGTCTAGGTAAAATAGAACTAATAATAAATGAAAGGCGACGAGGAATGCCTGAGCATGCGTTCACATATCACCAACACAATCCCCAAAGCTGTTATCGATCATTAAGATCTCTATGATCTACGAGCAGCCGTGGTTGGATCTTCAAGGACATTGCCGCGAGAATTGTGTTACTCTGCACAAGTACGGGGTACAATTCTTTAAACTAATTTTAGCACTGATCTGTGCAGTGAGTAAATACTAAACAATTTGTACTGTACTTGAACAAAAACTGACCGTGCTTGGTGTGAACACGTGAGGATTATTCGTTATTACTTTTAATTCGTCCATTACCTTCGGAATATAATTTTTAATAAAATCCCTTAATTAATTACCGAAGTAAGACAATTTTTATCACGTTTTTCTAGGTGAAAAATATCGATTGTTTCTTCATTTTACATTGTACTTCGAACTGCATCTTTTTCAAGCACATATAAAAAGTTACGCGATCTACACGTTCAGTTGAAATCCTTGGTGACTCCTCGAACAAGCAACAAAAATTGAATAGCTGTTGTTCATGGGAGGAGAGCCACCGGATTCATCTCGAGTCTTTCATCTTCCGGATAGTCCTGTCGAAAAGAATCTTACGTAAGCGATTCTCAAATCCGGCACGATCATAAAAAAGTATTGGATACTTGCTACCGCGCAGATCCTACCGTCGATTCGAGTTGGCAGAGGCTCGATGGAAAGAGGAGAAGGAGGAAAAGGAAGAAGAGAGAGAGAGGGGGCAGAGAAAAGGTCCTCGAAACCGCAGGATCCTTATCGATACCGTCAGCGTGCAAACCCGTGTCTCGTAGGTCCACGAGATCGTCGAGGGTAGGAGGTCCGGGCAAAGGAGGAGGAAGAGAGGCGAAGAGATGGTAAGGTGGTGAGGCCCCTCCCTTGTTCCCCCACCCCAGAGTCCGAGAGTATCCCTCTGGCCGTCCAGCAGGACCCCCCACCAAAGGTACGTTAGGACCCGCAGCCCACCTGTGCCACGGATGGACCCTGCACGCTTCTCCGCTGATCCAACGCACAGTGTGCCCATAAGGCCCATTCGAAGTATACTTACGAGAGCGCACGAGCCTAGCTGGCGAACGAACGAACGAACGAACAAACGAACGAGCGGTCGACCGATCGAGCGAACGAAGTGGGACCGTATAAAATAATCGGAGGTGGGGGCTGATTCAAGAATCGACGTGGACACCCTCGCCTTCCAAAGTCATTCACCTAACGGTCATCGCCGCGTCAAGAATCTTCTTCATGTGCCTCTTCTTTTTATCCGCTGTCGTTTCTTCTTCCGTCATCCGGTCTAACTGAAACATCAAACGACATTTCCCGGTTAGTGCCATCCGGACCCATCAGTGAAAAAAGGTCGGAATCTACTCGTACCTTCTGCCAAGGATACAAAAAGGACAGTGGATTTTTCAGTTCCGTTCGGAACCATAAAGTGACGTTCCTGTCAAGTGGTCCAGAGATACTGTCTCGCCGATTTTCCCGCGCATCGACAGTGGCGAACTGTTATCGTGATTGAACAGTGAGAACGCTCGACGGAGATTTTGTGTTGTTCGAGGGACAAAGTGAGTTTGTCAGTGATCGCTCGATCTTCTCGCGCCGGACTTCCCAGGAATTGACGGCAGCCGACGCTCCAGTGGCCGCGGCCGATCGATCAGTGTCCCAAATCTGTTTGCGACAGTTCCGGAATACGATATGGAGACAAAGTGTTTTGGATAGTGTGTCACTTTTGAGATATACGGGCCACACGATTCGCACCGCCGTGGATGACACCTGGACAGCGCTAGACGGTTTTACTGTCACGGTACGCATGAATTCTGTATTCCAACCGCGATCGGTCCATCGTCTTCCGAATTCGTAGAATGTTAACGCGCTTCTCGCGAATCAATTATATCAATAGAATTGACGTTAATCGGGAACATATCGCGAAGTGTCGCTCGGCGTTAAGTGGATCGCAACCCGCGACTGATAATAATCAATTAACATCAGCCTCCGCATCGTGCGACAAGTTCGTTTCATCGAAGAAATCAATTTAGATCGCGGACACCTGCGTGCAGAAGCGGTGAAGGACGCGTGCGTTTTGTGATTTGAGCGCGTCTGGCCGACCGATTTCTTTGTCGTTGGTCGTGTCAAGGAGCGAAAAGCATCGCTGTCGGACAAGATTCCGACGATACCGTCTGGGAATCCGCGATAAGGCCGTGACTGTTTTGTGTACCTTCGGGCGTTGTGATTAAACTTAATTATTTAATATATTTAACACCGACTAGCAGATCGTATCTGGCCCGATCGCGAAGATAGCCGACTGAAAATTCTCAGCGAGACGTCAAAATAAACCGCGGCGAGAGTTGATTACAAACTTGATTCCGACGGTTTATGTTCGCGGATAATTAATACAAAATGTATCGATCGATAAACGATGCGTTAAGCTATGTCCACAGTGAGGTAAGATTCTTGAATTTGCCTTCTTCTTTTTTTACATGTAGTGTAAAGATTTGTAATTTTGTAATTTTGAACGTTAATGTATGTGCAAATGGATCGGCTCGCGGGAAATGCAGGCGTCGCGTTCCCATTTCGAGCGTGTTCGACGCGTTGCGCGATTGTTAGATACGAATCTGAATCGGGTTATCGAGGAACGATGGAATAATAGCATCGGAAACAAACGGTCCACGTTGCATCGCGCGAAGGCCGATCGCCGGAGCGCGCGTTGCGGAACGGCGTTTCGTTTCGAAAGACCGGAAGCTGTTCTCTGCTAACTGGATCGCGTTGCTTTGCGAAGATGAGCTCACGAAAGGGTGTTGGATGCAACCTCGTTCTAGCTTCAACATTTTTTTAAAACAGTCGTTTGAAAGTACAATCGTAAAAAAAAGTTGCAGTAGTTTACTAGTCTGGTCACAGTAAAATCAAGGTCGTTCGATGTGCTAATAGTGTTTGCACAGGAAAGCTTAGGAAGGGAAAAGAAAAAAACGAGCGATAACGTAAGGGCACAGGCTGGAGGTGTCGAACAAACGACCGCTACTTTTTTTTTATTACAAATCGTCCCTAATAATTTTAGCCGGCTGTAAGCCCCAAAAAACTGACCTGTCTCTAGCTTTACTCTGTAGATCCACTCCGGACGGTATTTTTTGAGCGCTTTACTGCTCGGAGAAAATAGAGCCCGTCATTTTTTCACCAATAAAAAGGCGCTGTAACGGTCTCTAGGCCTTCGTTAAAAAGAGGCTCGGTTGACCTTTTTTTTACAATCCCGGGGTTCGGCCGTGTAAGTTAAAAATCGAGGATATCTTGAATGGCGAGAAACATCGGGACTTTTTAACGGTCCGAAGAGAACGTCATATAGGTGGCTTGTGCTGGTCGTAAAAAGAAACCGTCTGATCTTGGGTAGGATTTGAAAAAAGCAGGTAAACGAGACGATTTACGCGGGGCGTGAGTCGTGACGCGAAAAACCAAGCTGGGAATTCTAGTGGCGTCTCGTTTTCCCGGTGCCGCACGACGAAAGTAACGAGGCGTCGGTCATTTAAAATAGTTCTGCTGCTAGACCAAACGTGCGACTTTCACGTGCATGCAAAACGAAGAAAGAATCCGGTAAGTCGACGAGAGTCTCTCTCTCTCTCTTTGATGTTAGGGTGTCGGGACGAGAATAACAGTTTAGCGCTCGAGATGATCGCGGATCGATGCCATTCTTTTCTGAAAGCGGAAGATCAGGAGCGGGTAAGTGTCTTTATCGAGAAGGTCAGCTCTAGAAAGGAGGACAATCGCCGGAGCGGGAACGTAGGAACTCGGATTGATCCCTTTGAACGCTGAAACGTGCTCGCGGTTGCACCTTCGCGTCCCGTCGAGTGTCTTTCCGTGGAATCGTCGATGATCAAAGAGTGTCGATCGCGGGGGAGAGCCAGCCGACCGATCGCGCTCGAAAGTAACGAGCCGTTAGCAGGGAGTCGTTACGATTCACACGGTTCGATCGACCAGCGCAACAATCGCGCCTACCGATATCTCGTCTCCGCGATCGATCTTGGCGACGATGATTACAACCCGTGCCGGTCCGAGCGGAAATCCTTCGGCAAATGTATCGGGTCCTCGGCCATTATCGTTCGACTTTCCTCCCCGGCGCGGAGGAATCGAGACGGAGTCGCGCGGAGGATCCGCGAACTTTCTCTACGGTGTATTCACTTTTCTTCCTTGATGATCGATCGGCAGAATAGTCGCAGGAACCGCGGGATTTATTAGAAATAATTATCGTCCTAATATTTTACGATCATTAGCGACGCGGAGGCAAGGGACTCCGTTAAGTAACTCCTAAACACGGTCCGTCGGCGCGAACGCGCCGCGGAGTTAATTAATCAACCGTTTTATTGTGCCCGCGGAGAGGCCATAATTAAAAGTCATTTATTAGCGGGGAACATTGAATCATCTATCATTCTTTTGCGCGTCGTCGATTCTATTAAGCCGGTAAACTCGCCGGTATCACCGGTCGCGCGAGGCCCGATTGCGACACGCAACCGTAACAATATGGCTTAAAGCACGTTGCAACCGCATCGACGTGAAACGCTCGAGTATGCAGGCACCCCCTGAATGGCTCACCGGATGCACACCTGCAATCAGTGCAGGTTGCGATACCTCGGGCGCGTACCGTCGTCGTCCTCATCGTCCTGGTCGCCGCCGCCGTCGCCGTCGAGCGTTAACCGTGACTATCGATCCGCCAACATCTATCGGTAATTAATAGCGCAGAACAATCCCTCTGGGGCCGAGCCCAAACCAGACGAGTCGAGGGAAGAGACGCGGCGTCGTCCCTCTCTCCCCCACTTGAAATATCAAGCGGGCCCGCAGGCAGTATTTAACGAGAATACGTCGTCATTTAAATTCAATTAACCGACGCTCTCTCTTTCCTCCCCGACGATTTGCTTGCTAGCTAGCTCGCTCGCTCGCTCGCTCGATTTCGCGCCGTGTCGGAGCAATCGTCGAGGTCCACCAAGCAAACCGCGACGATTGCCACATCGCACGGATACGCCAGTTTTTCCGCTGGATTCGAAAATAACGTTGAAGCAATCGCGTTGGCATAATCTCGCGGCTTTCTTCATCTTCGGCCCCGAACCAACCAACGAAATTTCAAACGGTTGCCCAGTCTGTTTACGATTCTAAGGCGGCGCGGACATGAAAGTCATCGACAGGAAGTCGACGAGTGTTACCTGCTCATTGACTTCCACGTGCGTAGACGAGTCCCCTTACGCGATCGGATAATCAATTTCAGATAGTCTATTCCGTAGCAAGATTTTGTCCGAAGATTCGAGTCATTACCTTTTTATTTTTTATTTAATGCAATTAGAATTTCAAGGAGGATAAGAAGATGATTCGTGTAGAATTTTTTAAGAACTTTGTAAGAACTAGAATTTTATTTTTGGGGTGGTTTGTGACAGTGTAGCATGGGATCCCACAATCTGAAGATGAAACGGTACTGTATCGAGTAGATGTATGTTCTCCCCGTGTAACTTGGAGGATGTAAAGGGGGAGCAAGAATTACACTGGCAATGTATAAGGTGAGGTACCGCCATAAGCGGTTTTCGACCTAGCGGAGTGGAGAAGGGAAAAGGGAACGTAGAGGGAAAAAAAGAATCGAACGTGGAATTAAAAGTATGCGTAGGCACGCCGAGTCACGGAGCGTCCGCGAATGAGAAGAGTCAACGACTGTGGGGTGTAGGTCAGGAAAGAGAGACTCCGTTGATCAAACAATCGATGTCTCTTCCATTAGCTGAGATTTACTTTCCCATTTAGCGACAGTCTGTCATGTATGAAAGTCGCCGCAGGTGACACGGCGTACCCTCGGGCTACGTATGTGGGTCAGTACTATTGTCCCATATTCCCGGACTTCATTAGAATTCTCGGTGCAGAGGCAGTCGTGAAAACTGTATCGTCGAGTAGTTTCACGACCTATCGCGGACCTCCGTTTTAGAAACGGAGCTGCGCCCTGGTCGTTGATTTTTAAAATCTCTGTTGCACGTAAGAAGCCGGGCGGAATGAAATCGGCAAGGTGTGAAAACGAGACCGCGAACCGTTTTCCGGACGAGCGACCGAAGAAGGCGAAAGGAGTCGCTCGGTTGAACAGAGAGGGAAGAAGCAAGTGCACCGAGGGTTTTCCGCTCGTTGAACGTAACACGCACCGCTTTGCCACGATCCAGCGATTCGCGCGTATACCGTCGACATTGCGCAACGAGCCTCTTCTCTTACCCAATCACGCGATCGGTGTTCTGGCCGCATGATAACGCCTGCATTGTGATTCTGTCGAACCGTAGAAATATGCCTGGACGTTACGCGACGTCGCGCCCTCGGGCGAACATCGTCGACTTTTCTCTTTTCCCTCGGTTTCGTCATTCACCGGAACGGAAGCTCATAATCGTCCGGCGAGTGACGAATCCATGGAAAACGCGGTGCGTTTGGCCACGATCCCAGATAACGCGCCGCGCAACGCCTAATACCGCCACAATACGAATTCAGACAAAGCCATTATCTTTTGTTGCAGATGAACCAACAGTGCAAGGTGTGCGGCGAGCCCGCGGCCGGCTTCCACTTTGGCGCGTTCACCTGCGAGGGCTGCAAGGTGAGTTCCCTTCTCCGTTCCTTGCTCATAAGTTTACCAGCGGATCCATAAAGAATCATTCCGATGATTACGTGGATTCCGAACAAAAGCCGTCGGCATGATTGTCGAATGGGAAAAGTGTTCTGATAAAGCGATTTCTTTTTTTTTTTAGCTCAATGTAACTTCCCTTGTGGGCGGTTATGAAGCTTTACATATGAGTTAATATAAATACATCGTATTTGACATATACATCAGGATCAATAGGAAAGCAGCGTGTTTGACATGTATATAAGAGAGTCTATTCGATCTCACGGGAAAATTGTCCAGAAATGATCAAAACTATTTACATTATTTACATGCACCTGTTAAAAGAGAAACGACATTCAAGTTATCCCCAACACTTTTCCCCTTACAATTCTATTAGATAAATAAAATACTTTTAGTTCACTCTTTGATTCTCTACTATCCTATCTTCCGCACATGTGACTATCTTCTATCTTGATCGATCGTAACACCATGTTTACCTTAAAGAAATATATTTTCTTTATATGTACATAATTTCAAATTTGTAGATTAAATTGTTTGAAGAAATTCAAAAGAAGATGACACGCTTGAATGTTCGGTTTATAGAGCAACGATCTAACATTCAAGGGTGGGAACAAATTGAACTTATTCAATCCCTTCATAAGACCAATAACAGAATGCTTCGATCGAATGTCTTCTTTGCGTTTCTTACTTTTTTCATGTTCCGCGGGTTGCGAGTGACGGTCTTTTCCGCAGTTTCGTAAAGCTGAGAAACACTGAACGCTTTCACGAAATGCTTCGTGGCCGAGGTTAAACGTTTGACTAGGCATGCGTGTCAACCGAACTTCCGAAAGTAATCGTGTTTCGTTAGAACGGCGGACAATTGTGGGAAGGAAGAGACCCGGTCTCGAGACCCAAGCAGTTTCCAAAATAATTATGATTGCGAGAGGTATTGTAATTATTTCAAAATTAGTGTGCTCGTCTATTAGCTTGTTACTGAAAACTCGTAGAGTCGAATCGAAAAAGAACTGACATTGGAAATCCGATCATCATCACCATTTCAACATTAGAGGCGCTAAATAATCAAAGTAGCTGTATCGATTTTGTTATAGAAATTGTAGAGACGTATTTATTGAGATTAATCCGATAATTCCACATTCGAAAATCATTGTAAAGTGCACGTTACATGCAGATAACAGTACGAACCCGCGAAACAAATTGCACCGCGATTCTCGAGCTCAACAACGCGTACAGTTTCCGCGAGTCGTAATCGTGTCGCGTAAAACGTTACAGAACGCAGCAAAGCGAACAGATACGATTGTGGCATCGACTAGGACAGGTATCCAGGTTGAACAATTAATACCTAGAGTTCCATTGGTGGTCGAATTGGTGTGGTTGTAGCAGTAGCAGGTTGTTCTGTATCTCTCGTACGGGCCGCGCGCGATTCGAGCGTAAAGGGGAACGTGTAGTTGGGTCGGTGGGGAGCTGACATGCTACGATGGGCCTGAAAACGAAAATAACGAAACGAAACAATGTCGAGGTGACGTAATGGTGAACTAGGGCGGAAACAATTGTGGCAGACAAGTGCGAAGCGCCGGAAGCACCGCCTCGAAGCTAGGCTAGCCGAGCACGGGCGAATTGACGAAACGCGCACACGTGCTGCTCGAGCACGGCCCGGCGCAATGTCTTCCCGTTGATCTCTCCCACGATTAGGCTCTCTCGGTGTGTTCTTAAAGGTGAAACTCGACGGAACGCGAATCGCAACGCGCGACGGGTCCTTGGCGAGGCCCGACACCCGAACACGGCCGACCGATTCCGCGGTTTATCGGACCGCGTTATCCGCGCTCGCCGTAAAAACCGCCAGCGAACCAATGGTAAACGGTACAATGGTTCATTATCCGTTCATTGAGACAGGGGAATTTCAGTATTGTTGCCCGGCTTTTTATTTTTTTATTCCGACGCGAACGCGCGCAATGAGTCACAGAGAGATACGTTTCTTTGCGTCAAGAAAGTTCACCGTGGCGTAATTAGCCGGTCTATTTATCGGCGGGTCAGAGTTTTCGAAAGGAAACCGTAACAATCGTGCTGGCAGGTTCGACGCTGAAAAGGCAACCGGCGTGGCGCGCTGCGCCCGAGGTTTCAAAGTGCCCGTGCCGTTTGCATAATCCCGGAGCGTGTGCCGCGACTAGAGAGGAAGGAGAGGAGGGACCATCCGAGGCACGTAATAACGGTAGCATTTTCGCGATTGTGTCATCGCTCCTGAAGCGTCGCGCGCGTATTCCTCTTGCAAGAGGGTTCGGGTCCCCTCGCCTCCTCTTCGACCTAGTCGGCGACGCTGGGAGACGTGCTCAGACACGACTGAACGACGACATCGAGGACGACGACGCTGGAGACAAGTGGAACACAACAGCCCGCGCGCATCGGGACCATTGGGCCGCAGGAAGAGCTCGTTTTCAGGACAAACGAACCAGAAACGATTAATAATATAGCCGTGCGTACCGGCAGAAAAAGCGAAAGTGGATGGATGTCGCACACCGCGTCGCGTCACCTCGCGTCTCTCCTTTAAAGGCCGATCATTAGCCACGTGAAGGGCAGAATTTTCTAGCGGGTTGCACAGGAAGCTGTAGGTGTTTCGGAGCACCGGCCCAGCCGCGCTCCGGCTTAAATGCATGGTGTGCCACGGGCCACGAGGCCGGTTCTCTCGATGCCTGTTATAAAGAACGAGGTCTTAAATCGCGAGGGGTTTCGTAACGCCGCGCCGCGTGCCGCGTCCGTCGGGATTTCTCGCTTCGTCTATTTAGGATAACGCGCGCCGATCGCAATACCCTCCGACGGAATGAGAAGCATTTTTCGGTGGAATAAAATCGATTCGTTGTGGAACGCGTTTAGGGGGCTACGGGGCAGAGGGGCCTGCAGAGAGGAACGCGTGCGCTTAGGCAAATCAGAAAGAAATGACGTGGGAATTTATGCGAATGAAAGGGGACTCTCTAGCTGGAAACACGAAAGCCACCACGTCGGTGTCGGAATCACGGAATTGCACCATTTGGGCAATTAGCACGAGCACAGTAGGCCGCACGCGCCTACACCGGGGTCCGTTCCCCGTAGTATACAGCATGAATGAGACAACGAGAGCACGCTATTGCCAACCGACACGACGACGACTCCCCTGTGCTCATTACGCGTTTCACTGCAGCACGCCGGCGACGAGACCGTGCGGCTGCTCATATTTCGCTAAATGTTTGAGCTCTCAATTTGCATGTAAATCGCGTGCGCCGTACTACTCCGTCTCGCGGTATAAAACGATGTCACCTTAATTACCGCATTAGCAGTAACGAACCGTGTTCTCGATTTGTTACAGTCCTTCTTCGGGAGATCGTACAACAACCTGAGCAGCATCTCCGAGTGCAAGAATGGCGGCGAGTGCGTGATCAACAAGAAGAATCGGACTGCCTGCAAGGCGTGTCGTCTGAGAAAGTGTCTGTTCGTAGGTATGTCGAAGTCTGGTTCGCGGTACGGTCGTAGATCGAACTGGTTCAAGATCCACTGCTTGCTGCAAGAGCAACAGCAACAGCAGCAGCAACAACAACATCACTTCCAGCAGACACTGCCAAATGTACCCCAGGCTCAGCAACAAAGAAAACCCATGAGCCCGCCCATCGGCATTCACGGAGCGCAGCGGAAGGACGACGTGCTGATGCTCGGTTTGGACGACTACAAGAACTCGACTTCGCCGAGCATAAGCTCCCCGGAGTCGCACAACAGCGACAGCTCCGTGGAGATATCCGAGAGACGAGCCGCGTACTCGGGACACCCTGGCTTCCGGCCTTTACATTCGCACCTGCAACCCTCTGTAGCCGATCTATCGGCGCTAAGCAAGGAAATGATGAGCTTGCCACTCGGATTCCACCTAGGTGGAATGTCTCTGATACCGCCAGCGTTCCTGCCGCCGCCAAGTCTCACCATGTTCTCCCCATACCATCTCTACGCCTCTCACGGAGCTTCTCATCCTCTGGTGCCCAATCATCCTTCGAACCTTCTTCGACACTCCCCTGTGATCGAGGACACTACGAGCGCCGTTTCCACCGCAACCACCACTACCACCACCACGACGATCGGCGTCGAAAACAAGGAAACCTGCGAGAACAACAATAACAACAACAACAACGACAGATACGCACACAATCACAACGTGCAAACGACCAGGCAAAGTTCTTCTCCGAACTTGGAAACCGGTGAACCGTACACGAAGAGATTCTACTTGGACGCGGTGCTGAAGAGCCAACGAACGCACGCGGTAAGATCTCCTGTGTCCATTAAACGTTCCGAGAACGGTTCCCCGATCTGCAGTCCGGAACCGGAAGCGGACCGCCCGCCGCCTCAAGATAACCCCATGGACCTGTCCATGAAATCCGCGGTCACACCAGCGAGAGACGAGACCGAGGATGAGGATGAAATTGACATGGAAAGCGTGAGCGACCGGAGCAGCCCGCTGCTGAAAAGGAAACCAGCGCCGATAGACCTCACAACGAGATGCTAGAGAAAAGACTTTCCGATCGGTCTGCGACCCGTTAGGCCGCTGTATAATTCGCTGAGAGCCGGAGAGCGAGGACGGACGTTTGCTTATACAAAGACGGAAACCGATCGGCGTCGAAAGTGGAAAGCAGTTGCCCGCGAACCCTCGTTCCCAAATACGGCGCGTGAGAAATGGATACGTGATATTGTAATCAATTGCGTTCCCGTTTTTGCCCTGATCATCGAACGTCAATTAGAAGCCTCCCGATAGCCGACCGGGATTCCCAGAAGAGAGTCGTCCCAGAAGAAGTATCGTTTAATTGCATTCCCCGGAGCCGTGGAATTGGCCTGATCCGAGAGAAGGTAGCAGAGGGGAGCCGGGTGGAAACGCGCTTGATCTCGGAGACAAATCATTCGCGGCCGAATCGTTGAACGTAATTCGCGCGCGTAAATGCATAGCAACTCCTTGCGGCGCGGTGCGCGGCGCGGCTGGAGGGAAGAATGAAGGATTAACGTCTCAATTCCGGGTAATCACGGCGAGGATCGCGAGTCGCCGATCGATGGCTGGTTGCGCAAAAGCCAATCGACTTTAACGAGAGTCCTCCGGTTTAATTAACGAGCGCGCGCTCGTTCCCCGGCTCGCGGTAATCGTGAGATGGAGCGAGATGGTGGCACGCGGCTCGACGGTGACGCGTTCGCAGAAGCGGGACAGCTACGGAGCTGGTGCATCGGTTGATAAACACGTCAAACTGCGGGGTGCACGTGTTCGGAACGTGCGTTACAAACCGGCGTACACGTGTAGAACGTTGCCAACCGCTTTATCTTACAAGCGTTCGACGCCTGCCAATGTAAACGCCTCCGTCGAGCCAAGCCGCCTCTTCTCTGCTTTTGTCCCAAGCCTATTTACACTCGCCGCGAAGAATCTCCGCCGATATGAGGATCACGCGAGGGAATACCCCCGGATCGTCTTCGGAAGACCCATCCATCACCAGAGACGAGCGAAATACCAGGAGCGACCGGGAATTTCGGTGAAATTCCTGTACTCGCCGGCTAACCGTCCCGACAATCCGCCTTGCCAGCCGCCGAGGACGATACTTTTCCCGCCGCCGAGCCTAGACTCTCGTTGAACACAGATTTGCTTTTAGCACGGCCCCCCTCAGGACCTGCCGCGGTTCGCGCCAACCCGATGACGCCTCCCCGACCCTAAAATGTTAGCGCCGATCGCCGGCGACAAGGCGAGAGACTTCAGAAGAGTGTGTCCCATGACAACCCCATACAACGAAGAATATACCCAACGATTTCAGACGTGGGAAAGAACCAGGGGATGAAACGAGACTCCGAGGTGATAGAAAATTGTACGCGACTACGTTGTTCTTTCCGCTTTGTAATTATTTTAGAACTTGAAATTTATACAGGAGTCTTTCTTTCTGGTTTCACTTTCCCATGATACAGCGGTGTACAGCGAGCGTGATCAACAATCGTGAAGCATTGCCGCGCAATGCGGTCTTGTGTATTTACTTTGTACATATGTAGCTGTTAATATCCCCCCTCAAAAGTATTTTATTCAGTAACGGCGTTGAACGTGTTTCTTCATTGACAACGGCCAACACCACAACGATGATTATTGTTTTCTATACACATATGCTTTGTTAGCTACTTGTTATCGAGGATTATCGAGGTAGTCAATAAATGGCCAGTATTTTATGTTTTGGTTGAATATTGTTGATCGCATCTAGACACCGACGTCGGACACGTGCAATCGTAGATGTATATGATGTTTAATTAAGTAGGACCCTTGACTCTTGTTTTTCGTACCCCGAAGTATCTCTCAATTAGCGATTTAAGAAAGGTGTGAGAGTGTACATAGTAATTAGGCAGCTCCGCGAACGGGACCCGGGCCAGTACATACTTGTACATAGACGAATGAATTACACTGTTCAGCGTAAATGAAAGATCATCGAAGAGAAAGATGTTGTACATTAGTAGCTAAATTTGTTAGAAACATTGGTTACCATGCTCAAAGCAAACGATCCTCGAATTATACTGAACAGTATATGTACTTCGTTGATTTAAATACCTTTGTAAATCGATCGCGGCACTCTTGCGGATTAAAAATAGAAATGTATTATACGTTTAATATAAATCTCGGCGCACACGTTACTGCAACTAATCTCTAGACTGATAGGCCAATTACGGAGCCATGCTGTTTTACAAGTAAAGTACAAATCCACCAATCCCTGGGCCCTACACTTCTAAAGAAAAACCTGCTTGGAAAATTAACCGGAAATTGGTGTTTCGGTGTACAGTTCTGTCTCGAGAAATGGCACCAATCATTGTTTCGAGAATAAGAAATGTCTAGCCTCTCTTCTTTTTTCAAGTTCTCCGCTCGACAGAACGAGAGGTATGTCCTATTCAATACTTTTCCAACAAAAAATATCCTTGGTCAATCGACAACAAAAAATTGCGGGTAATCGAACCTCGGGTTGAGATCTGAAAATTTAGGATACTTGAGTATCCGAAGTCGAATTTGGGTCAGGAACCCAAAAATCTATGACATTCGGTTCTCCGAACATTATAAATTTTCGGGTATCTGAAATTTATAGGTCCCGACTCGAACCCGGGAAAATACCTGAATTTCCAGATATCCGCCCACCATCTATTCATCAAGTCGAGATCAAAGTCAAGCCGCATAGGTAGCCCGATTCGAGAAACAGCAGAAGCCGTCCTGAACCACTGCCATTTCCCGAGACAAAACCGTATTCGCTGTTTGCGCCGTTCAGGTCTGCCAAGAAACCAACTATGCAAGTTGAGATTCGCACCTGTAACGCGTCGACCATTAAATCGTAAAATTAGCGATTCATTAGAGATACCGAAGCCACACACTGCCACGTTGAACTAGTTAACAAGCGAAACTAGGCCGAGCGATCGTGCTGTCGTAATTTATATACAAACAATAAAAACCGATTGGAAAAATTGTTTGTACGAAATTCGATTATTTAAAAATAATAATGTTGATTTAAAGTTTCAAAACCAATTAAAAAATTGTTTGTACTACACGCTTTACACGAAATTCGATAATTTAAAAATGATAGTTTCTATTACGTTATTTCAGCTGCTTGCAGTACTTAATATATTTTAAGTAAGTCATTGATTGTATCATTGTATCATTGATTGATAATAATTGGAAAAGAAATATGAAATAATTGTTAATTTCGATACGAAGCCTCGGATACATTTTCAAATAGTTCGTAATACACGAAATTCGATCATTTAAAAATGATAGTTTCTATTACGTTGTTTCAGGTGCTTGCAGTACTTAATGTAATTTAAGTAGATGATTAATAACAATTGGAAAAGAAAAGCGAAATAAAGATGTTAATTTTGATACGAAGTCTCGGATAGATATTTTTTAATTATTCCCTTCATTTTCGAGTAATGCAATATTTACATCATTTTAAAGAGTGAGATAGACATAAAATCTGGAAAATAATATTTGAATTTTCATTTAAGGTCGGCGCACACAGGACCGCACCGCTGCCTGACTTTCTTCCATGTAGCTCATAGTTCAACGTTTTACATCAGGCATGGGCAAATTTTTGCTCGATCGGTAGCATTCTCAAGGGATACGGCCGTAGTTCTGTATCCCTTATTCTTAAAGTATTTGTGATGGAGAAATGTGCAAAACGCAGAGTAATTGCGATTATAATAATAGCGAGAACTACTTCGAGGAACGTATTCTTGGATAATCGTTTACACCGGTGGATAAGTATCTGCTCGTACCAGGAGAATATGGCGGAGAGGAGGTAAGAGAGAATTTTACCGGAACGATTTAAAAGAAAGCGCCGAGACGACCGTTCCTCTCGATTTTCCTGGTCTTCTGTTCGAAATACTTAATTAGTGTACGCGCATCGCGTTGTTGCACGGTTTTTCTGGCGAGAGAGGTTGAAATTTTGGCTAACGGTAAGTGGAATAGGCACGATCTTACTTATCGAACGCACATCCGTGTCATCGGCGCCTTTGATGGTCGCTAATACGTATTCAGCAGTTCGCATTTTTCCGTAGATTTTCACATTTCACGTTTACTTTCGAGCGCGCCGTTGTAATACAGATTAGATTTCCAAGACATCTGTTCACAATTTAACGCGTGATTTAACAAGCCTCTTGGGAACCGGTCTGTGTACCCAAGCATCTCGTCCGTTTGCTATGCTGAACACGAACGATTGTTTGGCATACTTTAATCCCGTTCAGAGCCAAATCCTTAATTGCGAGCCAATATCGGTCGATTTCGATCGTTTGCTCGTTAACGCATACATAACCAGCTTAACGATCGATACGCACACAAATGCGCAATCATTTATACATTTTCTGCTTAGAAAACTCGATTGCTATTAATTTAGGCATCATCCGAATTTCGCATGACTACATGACCGTATTATATGCATGATAATGATCACAATACACATATAATTTCAGGATCATTTATTATTTATTTCCTATCAATTCAATAAACTTTCATATCATAAACAAGTAGAATTGATAACTAGAGATATATCCATAACCATGCTATGTGTACATTTAAGTTCATGTTCAATCTTGAATTGAACAAGAAATTGCACTTTTGCATGTTCACTTTAACAGAACATTTCCATCTCACGTTGTACTCATGCAAATATATATGTACAAATCTATGAATGGAAGGATATATATCATTATTAATGTGTGGATTTGGGAACCGAGTGATTGGGAGTAAAAACTTCGTAATCCACTACAGAGAAATGATATTCTCCCATGAGGACAGTGTTGGAAGCATGTTCTCCATCATAACTGTGAGGAAGATTACTGTAACTCTCCATGTTCGCATTACAATTGCTAGAAATGAGTAGGTCGGCCCCTGCTCCAAAGATTGGTCCAATGCTGAACGAATATAAGTAGATTAATAAAGTCTTAAAAATCTGTTAGACCCTAATTTGATTTAAACTGATCATTGAAGTAATGATTCTTACTCTGGATGATAGCAAATAGCGAATGGTTTCTTCACAATATCATATTTCGTCGGAGGTACGTCTTGGCTGTTTGTTAAAGTGAAGAGGAAGGCTTTCTCAGAGAAAATGAAACGTCCTTTAGCGTTAGTTTTGCCCCAAGGTGCATCACTGAAGCCTCCGCAAATTTCTCCTCGGGGTCCCTAAAACGTCAAGAAAATTTTCACAAATCAAATACCGAGAAAGAAAATACTTAAAAATTAGGACGACGTACCAGCGCAATCACATATGTTGGACAAACGCCATCGCAGTGTCGGTGAAACGATGTTGCCGAGTAACCATGACTAGAGGCTCTGAAATAGATCGACGTTCAGATTGATTTGCCGATGTATACTTATTCTGTCTTGTGCAAAATAAACGTACCGGTACACTAAACGCCAGCTCTGTTTCGGCGACCCGTACCACTGATTCAGAAGACGTTGAAACCCCATTTTATCCCTGGAGAGAATTTGCGATCCAGGGAAGAGAAACGGGCTGACTCTTGGCTGTAGCCGCTTGTCTGCACAGATTTCTGCGTACTTGTTCGGCAGTGCTGCATACCGGTACCTAAAACAGAATGTAAAAATCGAAAGTCTCCGAGAACGACAAGATTTCCCGGCAAACCGTACCTTAGGAATTTCGAGCCACTCGAGCGATCGGGATTGAAAAATTCGTACCTCTCCAAGGACAGCTCTATTGGCACTGCTCCGGTTGGCTCTACTTCCTCGGCGAACACCTGGCTGTCGATCAGCAGCAGTCGAACGTGATTTATCACCCCTGACAAATGCTGGCAAACCCTCACGCGTTCTTCCTCCGTCCAGTGTTGAGTAGGCTGCGTCACCCCTGCCTAGGAGCGTGGTCCGTACGGTTAAGCGTTCCCTTAACTCGTAATTCTAAATTCTGATCCAAGAACCTAAGGAGGACCCAAGGACCCGGTAATCGTACGCGACATAAGGTCTGAGACCTTGCATAACATACACATGCTCAGAGCGATAAGTCTTCTTGGATTTGGAGGGATTCAAAGTACTCAGAATAAAACACTGAAGGAGAAAGAACCTGATATTTGGCCCAATTCAGAACCGCTCTCCAGACATCCTCTTCCTCCAGGCCCAAGTAATCAGAAGATATTAGCTTGACCAGTGCATCCTTTGGGAGATTGCAGAATGCTGTTGTCTTCACCGTGTCTACTGCATTCTCCCCGATGAAAGTGAAGCACCTCTCGATGAAGGACGAACATGCTCCTTTACCTCCTGCGATAAAGAAAATATTTCATTGTTATTACAGAGAAATTAATATTTATTGGACGACATATTAATGGAGAGTTGCTAAAGTACTTACACATTATAGGAGAAGTTACTTATTATTAGGAATTATACGAAATTAGTAACGATAACACTCTGATTCAAAAATATTTATTAAGGATAAGTCAATTCCGCATCTGTTACAATAACTGTTTCATTGTATAGTATTTACATCTATAATTGTTGTTACGGACAAGCAATAGTACAAAACGGAGGACAGTTCCATATAGGTGGAACCACATTGTAGATTTTTTATCGGAGGAAACAGACCCTGTGAGTGCTGTTACTAACAAATGTTCCAGATTCCTTGACAAGTATAAAATCGTAAACAACAAAGTAGTTTTCTATTAGAGTATGATATTGTCACTTTGGCGTGATAGCAATATCCAGTGACAATTTGTACTAGTCAATTTCTCATTGTCTATTCTATATTCATTTACGCGTCACATTTAGCGTTTATGACGTCAACAATGTTCTCGCATAGTGTTCATCATATCACTTCCATCCATGTGTCGAAATCACACACGAGATCCCGGTGTGGATCAAAATAATACATTTGTTGTTACTCCTAAACTGTCCTTCGAGGTTAGATAATACTTCGGTGATTAGTTCGCCCCTGGATTCGTGTTTTGTATCAATGTTATGTTGTCGCCCTTCAGCATGATGCGTCCCAATGGTTTTCTGTTCTTCGTTTTCATATGATACTCCTCCGCGTCGTCCAGTACCAAATTCATGTATTCGTCGAAGCCGACGATGTGACCCTCGATACGGAGGTTTACGTTCTCGAACAGCCAAACTTGCACACGCGAACGGTTTTGCAAATATCGGAATATAAGGTTGATGGGCTGTACCATCACCTTCTGGACTTTCTGTGGCCCCTTGTACGACATTTTTGTTATGGTTTTTCAAAAAATTATCAGTCAACGCTTTGTCAACGCGTGCTTCGTAAATGTTCGTAAATGTTGGATGCCGGAAAATGTGGCGTCGCCGTTCTACCAACTGCTGTCATCAGCTGTTACTAGTCACTAGTTTTATAGACTTTTCTCGATAATAAAGAATATTTGCAAGTCAAATTATTTATTAGGAATAGGAAAATTAAAGGTGGGTTCGTGAAACAACATTGTAGAATTTAATAAAAATCTAGGACAAATGTTTTACTGTTGCCGTAAAATCTTACTAGTGGATTCAGTTTTATTACCAAACAGCGTCCTCTATGTACGCATTTTGTATCAGTCGCTGTAACTTGGTATTCAACTGCCACAATTCTCTATACCGTGCTGCCATTGTGGTGAACTTGCCAACCACGAATACAGTACATAGTCGATAACTTACCGTATGTGCAGAGAGAAACTTTGCAAATGAATAAAATATAAAAATTTTCCAATTGTTCCATACTTATCGAGAAAAATAAGAACAAACCAAGATGCTTGCCTAGCCTGTAGCTTAAATATTCGAAAGAAACAGTAAAGAAATTTCCACATACACTCCTGTCCATAAGTGACTGGACAAAAATGATACTTACTATTTTTTTCTAATATAAAGAACATTTAAATCAAATCTGACCAAAAGATAAATTTTAACTATTATTCTCATATTTTCTAATTTTTTAATTTTAGTTGGACCAATGATCAACTTTCCATGATCATTCTACAATTTCTCAATCTTTTTTTACCATTTATTTAAATAGTATGTATATGTATATATATCTAATTTTACATTTACAAATATAATCGTATAATAATTATATCCAATCAAAATAAAATAATAAAATCAAGCTGGGAGTATGTATTCTTTAATAACCATTTTGTTGAAAACAAGTGTACGGTGATTTATGGACGGTATTGTAAGTACATAGTACCACGCAATCGTCCAAAATTTCAATGCACTTAAAAACAATGGTGAAGTGTTGCGACATTAAAGACAGTCAACAGGAAATAGTTAAAGTTTCACGCGTCACGTTCTCGAAAGAGCGCCGAATCGGCAACTTCGACAATGGGAATTGTTTGATACTTGAACTTTTAACAGGATGCCATGAATAACTTACCAGGGACTCGCTCTTGAGCATCCAGGGCTGCAGTCAAAAGAGCACACGCGTTTCCGGGGCTGAGAGTGGCGGAGACGTGTTCCTCGCAACTTCTCCAAAGTTCCTCGACTCCGAGTTCTTGGGCGAGTCCCAGCATCTCGAAGATGCCACTGTCCTGTAGCATGATCTATAGAAAAGTTACCGGTTGAATCTCGGCCGTGTCTTTAGATGCTCGCGGAACTTTGGCGATCTCTTATTCATGACGAAGCGATAACCATAACCGCATTTAATATCTTTGAAACCGGAGTGTGGGAGAAAATTTATTCGGTCGAAGCTACGCGGAAGACTCCATGAATTTTGCAACGCTTAATGGAATCAAGCGAGAATACTTTATTAATTGAAAGAGCGAAAATAATCTTGAAGTAAAGAATACAACCTGGAACGAAACGCGACGCGTTAGGGTAAAGGTACCAGTTATCGCACCCCACCCGGTTATCGGACACAAGAAACAAATTTTGTAGAAATTAATAAAAATAAAATAATGTTTCCCCTTCGCATATAAATCAAAAGTATTACAATAATTCTAATAAACTGTAATACACCAGAGGATAATAAAATAATGATTTTATTGTGCTACGGTGTAAAAAATAATTAATTAATTAGTTTGTTATCACAAATTTCTTGTGTCTGGTAAATAGAACCTAACCTTCTCGTCCAGAAAAAGTTTGACGATACAGGAAAAAGGTTGATAATCAATCGTGTATCCTAAATAATGCAAAATAAATTACAGAATGCTTTCAAATGAATAAAAAACTTCCAAGTCGTCACTACAAATATCCGGTACCTTTACCCTGTTTTTTCTCGGTCTCAAGGATACAAACGATAGCAATGAAATCGACCCTTTCTAGATAAATAATTTACCTTGCCGGTGTAAATGTAATGAATGAACTGTCGGAAGGTTTCTGGATGGGCGTGCGGCATGCGCACGGGCGCGGGGTTTACGGGCGTGCCGATCATCTTGGCGGCGGTGAAATTCTTGCACCTGGGAAAATCAATCGAAAGATGTCTGCTTTGAGAAAAGCATTGATTGCCAGGATAAGGGAGCACTGTGAGGAACAAACGACAGAGAGAAGGAGGATCGTCGCGTGTAACAGCGTGGTATAGGCGTGGATGTGGCGTGGCTGCGTGGCTCTTCTAACGAACACCCACCACTTCGGCTTTCGTCACCGGCGTTCCCACTTCTGCCAGTGTTTCTTGTTACAAAAGGGCTTAATTGACTTCGTCAGGAAGCTCCGTTGCCACCGAGAGCGTACTCGCTGCGTGCGCGGTCGGAGCTTTGGTTTTCGTTCTCCTCTAGAAACTTAATGGCGACCTTCGAAAAAAAAGTCATTTCGAGCCCTCTCTCTCTTCTCCCTGCGGCGAGCCGGTGGCGGCACATACTCGGCAGAGCGAATCTTTTCTGGCACCCCGAGCTGGAAACGGATCCCCCATGACCCATTGGGAGAACATTCGATCTCGCCTCTTCTGCCTGCCCTACGCCATTCTGTACCTTACCCGACTAGATATACAAAGGGAAGGCTTTTAACATCGACAAGTCTCTTTCTCTCCCTCTGAAACAAGCGACGCCCTCTCGCCGCACCTGTGCGACGTCGATGTACTCTTCGGAATACTCTTTCTCATCCGTCCCGTGGAAATTACTTAAAAAATATCCCACATACCCATTGCCATGCGGCATTGAACGCCGCGAAACACGAGCGAAACTACTGCTGAAAAGAAGAAAAACAGCAGCGTAGAATCGAATTCTCGGTGAAATATCAAGCTCGCGCGCAAGAGGAAAGAAACGCTGTTGCGATTCACAGGCGGAAAGAAAAAGGGGTGGCTGAAGAAGCAGGGCCGAGGGTTGGGAAAACGCGGACAAGCCTTAAACGGATCCTTTCTCGTTCACAGAGGCCGTCCGCATAAAACGACAATGGTTTCTAATACCACTAACCACGACGACGCGAGGCGAAAAGATTCCGCGATGTTGAAAACGGAGAGTCGCAGGAAAGTCGAAAGCATACCGCGGCCGGGGTTTCGTATCGAATCAAAAGAAAATCCGTCAAAGAGCGAGCGCAAATGGAAAAGGCACCCCGCGTGCTTTGATATTATAACCGACGCGTTAACAAACGCTCGGCTTCGTCGACTGAGAGAGAAATGGAGAAAGAGGAAAAGAGAAAGAGCGAGAGAAAGAGCGAAAGGTGTGTGTGCGGGAAAGTCGGAAAAACGTGGTCCGAGCTACCGAAACATGGTTGCCGAGTCGACAGAGGCAAAACTAGTGCTCAAAAAAATTAAAAACACCACGCTGCGCGCGAGCGTGCACACAGAAGTACGGCACAGGGCGTGTACACAGATGCGGTGGCGCGGGTTCAACCTTTAACAGACCGAAACAGCTCGACTTTTACGGTTTCGCGTGCAGTTTGGTAACGATGTGGGCTGCGCATAATATCAAAGCTATAGTTCACCGCGTTTATTTCTAGAAATTAGAGGCGGGGAAACGTTCGAGTACCGCGAAACGTAATCTCCAAGGTGAACTTCAAACGGTTCTCGCAAAAATTTATCTTTGAACTCACGAGGAGAGAGAAAACCGCGAGCGCGGGTTGCTTTTCGAGATACGGAGGCTCGACCGCGGAGGAAAGGAAACGCTGCCGCCTGCGGAACAAATTTTAAGTACTGGAAAGATAAAGGCGCCGGATGCCTCGTCGTGATAAGTGTTGGCGTAGAACGAGGCGAACAAGAAGTCGACGGATGGAAAAGGATCGGCGGCAGGAAAGGTTTACGAGGGGGGAAAAGAGGAAAACCGAAGGCGCGTAGAGAGAAGCTTTTCCCTAATCACAGGCGAACGCCTGCTACGGAATCAAAGAAAACCAAATATCAGCGAGCGACGCTGAGAAAAGAATAGGGCACGGCGGCGCGCGAGCTTGTCTGGTGTGACGACGAGGTGTCACGGGGGTGGTAACGTAGGTTCACGAGCTCGACGCGGAAAGAGGATGTTAGGGGTAGGGGGCTAGTGGCGCAGGGAAACGAGGGTCGTGGCTGCTTGGTTTCACGGCGGCAAGGGTTGAATGTCGCCGCAGGCTCCGCTACTAACGACCAAGCGTGCGATTATATAGCGGCTCCGTCGATTTCCGCGCAAAAACCGCCTCCGCTTCCGGTGCACGAGACTCAAATTCGCGTCACGCCTCCTTGTTCCTTGTGACTGTGAAACGCCTGCTTCTCACCGGGCTCCATTATCGGCTCCCGGATAAGGGGAAACCGAACCTGCATCCACCGAAAATAATCGTGAAAATCGTCTGAAGTAATTTACAATCGCTAAAACATCCATCATGCGGTGATGTAACTCGAATAATCAAGAAATTGTGAAACAATTTATACGAGTTGTATGAAGGTTGCTTGATGAGCGAGGGGTTGTAGATGGAGGGTAATGAAGGGTATGGTAATTTTTATAACGAAAAGGAACAGTTTATGCGAATTGTATAAAAGCTGCTTGATGAGCAAGGGGTTGGAGGTACAAGAAGTACTTTGAATTCGTCGCAAGATTTGCAGCTGAAAACAGCAAACAAGTTAACATACCGACTGGTTAAATCTCATAATTCTTTTTTATATGTTTGGACATTTAAGACTTTTTTGTTTGCAGTCCACTTATTGTAGACAGACTATATGTAGATAGAACAGGTAAAGCTGCAGCTATTACAGGAGAAAAACTACGGAAAGAGGATGAAGCTTTTAAAAGATTTTAGAATAGAGAGAACAGCATTCTTGCGCCTTCTACGGTCGAAATTAGAGGAAAAAAATTTTATGCGAGTTCCACAAAGACGTGTAGAGGGTTCCGAGCAGGAAGTCTCTGCGAATTCAGCGCGAGGACAACAAGCAACGCGGGGATTACGTTCCGAGTGCCATCGAATGGTCGAAGCTCGGGCTTGTTTTTCAATTTCTTTCTGCCGTTGAGCGGCATCGTTCTCGTTTTCGCGGCGTTTCGAAATGACAAGGATTATAAGGGGATAAGAGGTATAGAGGGGGTCGGGGGTGCTCGCGACTCTTTGTCAGGATTTTCACCGGACTGGAGAGCGCCGCGGAGAGTTTTGAGTGCGGTCGCGTATTGTCCATTCGTTTCTCCTGCGGACGCCTGTCACGAGCATGCGTAACTTAATTTTCCGAGGCCGGTGTCGACGGTGAACGCGACGGAGAGGGAAAAGAGAGCGACCGGACGACAAAAGGACCGGGCGTGTTCCCTCCTGCGCCGATATCAAAAGGGTTTCACAGGAATATCGTAATTGACTTTACAATTAGCATCGGGCCTGTCGTTCCGTCGGAATGCCGTTGCCTCGGTGCTGCTGGCCCCCTCTAATGCGATCCTCTAGGCCTCCCTTCTTACAACAATTAGAATTCACCCGGCGAAAATTGCTGCCGGGACACGGTCTCGGTCCCGGCGATGCTGGATCGACGACGAGGGCACTCTCCTCTCTCCCTTATTGTCCAACTAATTAGAAGGTTCGATCGATTCATTTCGCCGTAACAATCCCCGGAGCCTCTTAATTAAAATTCATCGGTACCTCGAGCTTCGCCTTTTCCGCCCAAGAAACTTTGATCACTCCGGCCGATCTTTGCGGCCAGCTCGAGCAACGATTTTCCTATTCGACTCGCTCGGTTTTCAACATTGTTTCGCGGAACCATCGGCGCATCCGCTCTTCTTTCTTCGAGTAACGACCTCCTGGTGGTGCCTCGCCACCGCCGGGGGCAGGTGAATAATGTATAGATGCCCCGGTGACTTCAAGATTTTAACGAAGTTATCATTTCCTCTCTCTTCCGACGAGCTCACGGCCCGCAATTCCCGGGGAAAGTTAACCTTTCCGCCGGCAGCTCCGAAGCGAAAAGTTCGTAACGCGGTTACGCCGGGGCAAACTCGCCGGGATTTTTAAGCGAACCGCGGTTTCTTGCCGGTCGGAAGATATTTTCGGGCGTACCGCTTCGTTACACGTCCGCGAGCTTCATTCCGCGTTTCCTCCGGTCTCGTCGCGTCACCGAGGCGAAAAAAGAAATAATCGCGATAAGACCGCGTAATATTCCACGTGCCTGCGTTAATTCTCCATTTTCCGGAAGTGTCGACACCACCCATTGTCTCCGCGACGGGTTTATTTTTCGCCAGCGCGCGCTATCTCGACCTCGCCGCCCGGAAATACGGGAGTTTCCGGGGATTAATCTTCCGCGCGTGATTTCTTGCGCGTTTTTAGATCGATTCGGGTCTCCGAGGAAAAACCGAGAGAGAGAACGGTGCGAGCTGTTTTAATAGAAATTACGATTAACAATTAATCCGGTCCCACGACGATCTCGAAAGGGCTCGTTAAATAAAATTTCCACGGTCGCTTGTTCAGCTCGCGACGACGTTGTTACTGTCTCCCCGGAGACGCCGAAGAGATATCAGTTGGGAAAAAGAAAGCACGAATTGCTCCCTTCTCGCGCTGAGGAAACGTCCACGTGTAAATATAATTAATTCGAGCTGGCACGAGACACGACAATTTCGAACCAGCGAATACTGACCTCGCTTGCAGTATAATTCTGTGAGCGTAGACTGGCGTCTCGTCCCGACCTAGCAGAAAGACGATGTCAGCTGTATCTTTGTCCTCCGAAAGTCGAGCCAGGTCCTCCAGGAGTCTGGGCACACCGGCTAAACCAGCCTCGCCGGACACCCCCGCTGCACCTGGTGCCGCTCCTACTGCGACGGCCCTAGTCCCCATCGCAGGTTTCGTTGAATATTTCCAACTGCGCCAGAGGACAACAACTAATTAATTCACGGTATGATCAAACACTGTACACATATATTTGTTTAGGTGAACCTTTCGATGTGTCACGTCCTCACCGATTTTAATGACTTTTTGATATGTCATAGAACCCAACATTTTCAAGAACTATAGATGATATCGGCGCAAAGGTTCGATCAGAATTAAATTAAAGCAATCGTGCTAGTTTGGCTAAACTTTCAACGTTTCGATCCCAATATGGATCATTTTCAAGATAGAGGAAACAACTGCGTCTGCTTTATGAAAAAATTAGAGACAGGAATATATGTATAAGCACATGTTGTTTCAGTGCCGGTATACAAGTTACTTGTTGAACCTTTGCGCCGATATCATCTATACTTCTTGTTATAAACTACCCTACGATCGATAATCATCATACGATTTTTGCATGATCGTGGCAGTCGTCTTTAGTTTCATTAAAATCGGTGAGGACCTCGTCCATCGAAAGGTTGACCTTCGTTTAAAGTCGATCAGTTTTTTCTTGTTCATAACTACAGGATCCTTGTCAGCTGCTGTAAAAAAATTTATCTAAACATCCTATAAAAACGACTAAGGAAATGTCGAATTAGCAGGACAATGGTCTAGAAACAATTTGTGCCTGGCAAGTACTTCATAAATCACAATCGGCGACATATCAAACAGCAATTGTGCCGTTGACAATCCCACGCACGAAGACTCGTTTCATTTTCTAGCAGGCAGACCGCCATCGAACGACAGACGGCTAGTTGGTAGCCGAAGCAATGGGCGTTAATCCGATATTAACGAGGCCGCAAACAGAAGCAAGCCCGTGACTGATGACAGCGCCGGTGAATGGCGGCCGCGTGTCATCGTCTCGAACATTTTCCGGAGGGCGGGTTCCGCAGGATAGACGAAGCGAGGCGAGGCGCGAGCGCGCGAGAGCGAGGAAAAAAAGCAAAACCGATTAACGTACAATCGGCGCTAATTGCGCGATTAATATTTGATTTGCACCGCGTCGCGACACGACCTCTCTTTCTCTCTCGCTCTCTCGGTCTCGCTCCTCCCGTTGCCGCGGATCGATGCCGTAGATTTTGTGTCACGGTGGCTGGCTGATTCCGTTTTAATTAGTTCGGGTTTTGTAGTTTTCGAACGCGTCACGCGCCGATTGCGACGCACGTATCGCGGGGGGGGGGAGAGATCGCGATCGCCGGTCATTTGCCCCCGCATCATCGCATCTCACATTCCGACGCAGTGATTCGATTAAAAAGCCATCCAACCCTTTTGTTTGTCCAATGGTTGACCAAGTCGAGGCACAAAAAATCCGTTTCAGGGACGACGTTGTGGCCACGATTTTCTGCTGCGGGATCGGACGTTTTTCACTCCGTTTGCACGCGGCGTAAATACATATTATAATTTCACTCGGTCGGGCTCGCGTTACACCACCGGCCACCGTGGCCGAACTCGTCAACCGAAATATTAATACCGGCGCGCTAGGTTCGTTCGAAAAATGACTGCGTTAGAGCTCGCGCACGCACCTCGACGTCGACGGTGGATGCTCTGAGCGTTTGTTTTGAATTTGCGTGGTCGATTGGCATCCGCCGCGTTCAATATCGTTCCGTGAATAAATAAACACGACGTACACGCGAATTTCCCTATCGGACGACGACCGTCGAACTAGTACTGTGTTTACCGGTCGACCAAGGCGAGAAGGTAAGGCTTCGAGGAGCGCGTGAATAGTTGTTCAGCATCCTCGCTGGATTCTCACCTGCACGAAGTCCGGCGGAAGGTGACTAAGCGAGCCGAAACGTCGTGCTGGCTTGTCTCCTAGGCACACGTGGACCAGTATTATTTTCGCGGATGACACACTGCATTTTCAGTCGATCCACGCCGAGTCCTGTGCTTCCACGGGGCGAGACATTGTTTCCTCAAAGTTCCCTGTATCGTCGTCGCACGCTCGCTCCGGCGTCCCTCGTCGTTGTTTTACAACACAAACGTACTCCCGCGAGATCCACCGCGAGCACACATCGGAGGAGAGACTGAGCCAGAGAGGACAGGAAAGAGAGAATGGAGAGAGAAAAAACAAAAGCACCGAAACAGAAGGAAAAGCCGGGATGCTCGGTTTCGGCCCGGAAGTTTCCAAGTTCACCGCGAGCTATTTCTCGAGTACGAGACGAGTTTTACGAGAGCTGGACCCAGGCCTGCCTCCTGTCCCGTCGCCGCTCCGCGCCACGCCACACCATGCCGACCCTTTCCCTCTTCTCTCGTTCTCTCCCGTGCGTTCAGGTGTTCTCGGGCCTCGTTCCACCTACGTCGATTCCATCCTTTCTTCGCGTTCTCGCGTGGCCAATGCTCCTGCAAGATCACTCCTCCTCCAGCCGTTGTTGCCAGATCCTCTCTGGAGCACCGATCGCACGATCAAAAAGGATACACACAGCCACTGCTGCCTCGTTCCAGCTAGCAACGGATCCTCTCTTCTGGCCCTCGTCTACTTGGCTCGCGATCGACGAGATCCTACGGACTCGTTTCCCGCCCATCCACGTTGAACAGCCTCCTCTGTTTATCCACATTACACCCTTTGTTCTTCTTAAATCGCACCAAAGGACCCACTTCCTAGAGCTACTCGTCCCACCTATCGTCTACCATCGTCCTGACCACCATTACCCCCTATCCTTCTGTTTTCGAGACAACGTGGTTGCGCTTTCGGTTGCGTGATATTGCCGCAATGCAGTCCTCCCTCGTTTTCCCCGGTAAAACGAGATCGTCCTTTTATTTGCGTCGCTGTGCACGCTCAGCCTCTTCCTCGCCCTTCCCGCGAATGGATCCGACGTGATTTCTCCGACGGCTTCCGTCGGATCACGTCGCGATTTAGACGCTTGAACTCCGGTTTCAGTTACTGCTGCTGCTGCGGCTGCTGCTGGCAGATTGTATTTTCGGTTCAATTTCATGGCTGCGGTGCATTGTAGTCGAAACAACGCACCCAATAAGGCTCATCCGCCGTCCAAGTCGAGAACATCTATAGCTAGGTGTTGAGGGTCTAGAATTTTTTTTTAATTCGGACGAGTTTAGGGTTTGCAATCCCACAGGATCCTGAGTCATTTGTTGATCCCACATTTCTTGCGGGACCATGCGTGTAATGAAAATTACGCGATGACGACGCGCAATTTGAACCATTTCGACGTTTCATTGCTACTAACGTTTTTTCGCTTAATATCTTATTTGTTAAAATTTCGCGGAGTTGAAATAAATTCCACATCTATCCTGCGGAAAATTTTGAAAATTTTTATTTTTGCATGCTTTTGGAAAATAGTATGATAAAGCCCATGGATCGCAGATTGCGTTGAGTGGCGCAGACTTGGTTGTAAATGACCGAAATTTCTTTGTAATTATATTTTTGCCGGTGCCACGACGATGTTCGGGCACAATTATCTTGGAATCTGGCCGGGGTCTGCGTGGAATTTGTAATGCCGCTGCCATTCCGCTTGGGATGTGCTTTAACTTTCTATGTTTCTCATTTAACTTGTTCCTCGGTATTGCTGCGTTACGCGGCGGAAATGATAAATTACGGACGCGCGTCGGGAGCGGGTTCGAGATTTATTGATCCATGGTAAAACTTCCTGAACACTCGGTTGATGGTAAGGCAGACGCATCAAGCTCCTCTGCTGTAGTATCGATCGTTGGTGGAACGATCGTCGTATCGATCGAACGATAAATATGTACGTCGATAAATTCGTTTCGTTGATCTTTAGAAATCTAGAGTGGTGATTTATGAATCTTCATCAGCATACGAAAGAAGAAAAATAAACTCTTTCAACAAGGACTAAGAAATAACACAACGAAAATTGTAGAAATGAATGAATGCGGTTTTGACATTCTTATAAGACCTTGTAAATTACCGGTAGTTCCGGTAGTAATATTTTATGTACTGGATGAAAAAGGATAATTCCACAAGAAATGATTAAAGTGGTGTTCGTATCGCGAAATGTCCCAGGAAATTCTTAACTGCGGTTCAGAGATTTTTAAAGGCTGCGAAACGACCGCTAATGGGTAAAGCGTTAAGAATATTCTCGTGACAAGCGAGTCAATTAATTGTTGCGAGTTATCCGGAGTTTTCATCCGTCGCTAGTCCATTATTAAGGCAAGATGCCATCTCATTCGCCTAGAGCGGTCGGAGAAATTTCCTCCGGTTACTCCTCCCATCGGAACGATGATCGTGCGACGCGGCGGCTCGGTGCCACGGAAAATTCGCTATTACTCCGTATTGTACACAATCCCATATAATATGGCACACATTAGCATGGTGAAGTGTCTCTTCCGGGCGGTGAGTCGCGAATTTCCTGGGCATCATTATCCCGGCCAGTTTTTCACCGTCGTCGGCTGAAATGGAATCTCCCGGCCGGCAGTAATAATCGGGGAAAGATCACTTAATGGCCCTTTAGGATAAGAGCCCACCGCCGCCATTCGCACCTCCACGAATCCGCTGGCAGCGCCTAACAAAATTGCCGCATTATGTCGTTTAACGCCCTCGGAAATACGACGCATCGTGAACGGGAGAGAATAAAAGTTGGTAGGAGGAGGAGAACTGTTCTGGCTAGCTTGGTGGTGTGTCGGTGGGCAGTGGGGGGATAGGATGTTGGATAGAGAGAGAAAGATGGAGAGAGAGATAGAGTGTGTGCGTAAAGGGACGGGGAAGAGAAAATTACACGGGATGTCCGTGTGATAGAGCGGTGTGACGCGACGCTATAATACGGGGAAAGGTGTCAGCGAGTGCGAACAAGCAGGGCCGAGGATCGTGCTGCATAATAGATGCAGCCGGCCGCGCTTTAGTGCAAACAGGAACAAATTCCTCGGTGCACTCGTTGCAACAATTGAATCGGTAATCAAGCCGGTCCCGATAATCGAATCAGCCCGGGTACACGCGTAATTGAAATTTCGCAGTCGACCACTGCAAACATCCCCTCCCAAGCCCCGCCGCGATCCTCACCTCCGTCCGGACCAAACACGTCGAAATTGCCTTCGCGAATTTTCAATCGGTTCACTCGCAAAATGTTGTACTGCCGTCGCGCGCCGGAACGGGCAATCTTACAAATTGTCGCCGATGGAAAAAAACATCGATCGTCACGGCGCTGGTGCGCCAGGTATACCAGGACCACCAAGGGATGATCGATAGCGACGTCGATGCGCACGGTGCGCACCGTCGCGCGGTATAATTCGACGCGACGCGTTTCACCGCGCGAAATCGTATTTCCAGGAACGAAAAGTCCGGACGCGCCAACGGCATGTCAAAAACAGACCCTGTCTGGCCGCCCGCACTGGGAAATCGCGGACACCGTGTCGCCCCGGCGAGTTTTCTCGGATCGACGGACGGGAAACTGCCGTAAACTGGGGGAACATTGACAAGTTTTTGTAACAGTTCGCCTCGCTACGCGGAAATTATTCCTTTCCCTTCTGCTGGTACTTTAAAGTGTCATTTTTGCGAGGATTCACTCGTGAACCTTGCATCTCGAACAAGGTTAATCTAACATTACCGTAATTCAGTCGGAAAAAAGCGAGCTAATAAAAACATGGTAAAATATTAGTCTTAGTCCAGAGCCGGGCAACTGCCAAGCGTAGGCACTGTCCTTATGGTCCGTGAGTTGATGTGCAGCGCTAATAAATGTTTGAAACCAGTGACGTCACGTATTACTTTATCTTTACTTCAAAGAAAATGATCCGAGTCGTGTCTATAAGTTTATATGTGGTCTTCGAGCACAGCAGTTACGCTACTAGAAATATATCGCGCTTATTAGCACAGCGTCTGTACAAAAATATTATTCCTTTGTCCGTCGATCTTGCTGTCAATATTTTAGTTCATGGAAACCGGAGTGTATTTTCCCAGTCCGCCTACGCGATTTCTCGAGCCTAGCGGATAATGGTGTCGCGTGTACAATACAGGTACGAGATCGCGAGAAGACACGAATTAATTATCGTCGGATAAAATGAGCATTTAATTAACGCGGACGACTGAATCGGGGGTTCTTGTTCTCACAACGGTGTCACAGACGTAAGAATTTCCTTCGAGCGAATCTCATTTCGCCGACTATGAATAAAGAGCCCGGTTGCCGGGGGTGACGAGAGCGACGAAGGCACCGACTACACCGTTCCGTCGCTGTTTCGCGTAAATTGACCCTGAGGAAGCCAGCATTTCTGTAAACTACTTTCATTCCGTCCCTTTTGTGCACCGTTCGCCATGGCTCCCGCTGAAAGGAGCCCGCGCGGATCTATGGAAAACTGCACGGTCCGCGCGGGCACATTGACGCGCGGCTCAATATCAATTGTGAACAGTAATTATCAGTGACGGCATTGTCGTTGACTAGAGGCGGGCTTAATAATCGGCCAGTCATGGTTCCCCACGGCTGAAGAAATCGCGCGACGCCAGCAAATCATTCCGTGGCTCGCAGACTACGCTGGCGATCGAGCTTCCTTAATTACTGGGATTGCTTAAATTTCTCGAGTGCCGCATTGGCCAACTGTGTCCAGTTAAACCGCACTACTTAACACTCCGGAGACCAACGCACCGTGAAATTTATCACCCCATCCTTTTAATAACGCTGGAGGGGTTGGATCCAGTCGATTGCCTAGCTGAGAGCAATTATTGGGTCGATGGAAAAATACTTGCGACTTGCATGTTAGCGGTAGCGTGGTTGAAGGGGGGTTTCGGGAAGAACGACCAAACGAATGTTTGGTTTTTCATATAATTATGACAAGGATTTATGGTGCGAGTGGCCGTGAATTTAGTAAACAGCCCCAATGTCATACGGTGCAATAAACTGAGGACCGCACAGGTCCCTCAGCTTGCAATAGTTTTTGGCCAGCTAGATTGGTCAAATACCGCTCTGTGCGCAGGTTCGCATTTATTTATTGTATGTATAAATACTATATTCTAAGGTTGGTTTAGCCGTGCCATTTCAATTCTGATAAACAGCTTCTGATAGATTTCTCCCGCGTCCCATACATTTCACCCACAATTTCTCGGCCACTTCTACAATATATTGAATTGGTATTGCAGGAAGTCCATAACTCAGTATCCCGTTCCCCCGAGACCTAACGCCATTGAGAAACTGTTTCTTTCGCAATATCAGAAGCAATCTAGAATTTAAAGGGGAGTGTATTTTTTTTTAGTCAGTCTTGCACCTTCACTTCGGCTCGACAGAGTAAAAACTTACTTCCTGAAGCGGTTTATCGAAGGTAGAGGATACAGTCTTCGATTTACCAACTCGGCTTCGCTCTGGCTGAAGTAAGACGTTTAAAAAGAATATCTCGAGCAAGATAAATTGCGGAGAAACTTTCCTCTTCCGCGTCGATCTCTAATTCATTTAGCTCCGTGCACGTGTTTCCGTAGACGAGGTATAAAAATAGATCATGTGCGTTACATCACCGACCTAGACAATCAGTACTGATTCTAGTTTTTTCTTTTCGTTACCTTATAGAACTTAGCGAGGGAATGTTAATAGAAAGTACATTAAGTCCTCGACTTACGCCGATTCGTTTTACGCGGTTTCTTAAAAGCGAATCGGAAAACCAATTCCGTACTGTGAAATTCGTTTTTCCATTGCAAGAATGGGAGCTTTCTCGGTACATACGTGTTCAGGAATAAATCTGTTAATTCAAAATAGCCAAAATAACTACCAAACCGGCGAGCGTTCCCCCCTCTCTTGTTTTAAACTTCGTGTACATGGGCACGAAGGTAACAAACGGTGAAGATCGCCCCAGTTCAAATCGAACCTCCAACGATCGCTGTTATCACACCAAGCCTAGATTATCAAATCCATCCAAGCCGAGTTCATCCATTTCGTGAACGTTCTACACATAGTTCACGTGCTCCTCAATCCGACAAAGGCAGGATTCAAAGCCAAGTAATAAATACTGTTCGTGCACTTCATCTGGCTTGAACCGTTCATTTTCCTACCAGGAACGTGATCCTCACTCATTCTGCACACACAACCATTCGATCCTCCTCAACTATTCCATCATCCGCTTACCAGCATCCGAAACAATACGTGACAGAAGCGTAAGTTGAGGACTTACTGTAAATTGAAAAGTTAATCATCGACGCGAGAAGACATCGGGACATGGAACGCTAGACACTGGAGATTGAAGGAGGGGTACTTTTAGAGCAAAACTGAGCCTCTGCTAGCCTGTACATTTGAGGTGAACTTGTTTGATAAACATCAATTTGCTCGGCGAATCTCTACCGTTGGAACTTGTCGGCTATCCAAACTGCCTTGTTCCCCGACATATTGGTACAAGCGACACGGTACATTGTCAGGTCTGCTCTCCTGTCCGGTTGTTGGCGTGACACCGGCGCGACGCACGCTAAAAGCTGTCGGCGCTCGGACAGGGGCAGCGTAGATTCGCTATCTCGATTTTACGCGATGAATTGGATCCGCGCGCGATGGCTGCTCAGGGCAGTTTTTCCTTGGAGCAGTTACACGGCAGTCGAACCGGGAGGAAACCTCGTCGCGTCCTATTCACCTTGTGCCGCGGCAGCCCGGCACCCGGCAGCATCATTCCCCCAGCAGTTTTTGCGTGGTGTAAACACAAAACTCGCGTCACGAGGAGGAGAGATAGGGAAAGAGAGGCGTGTATTGCGGACCTTCCGTCGTGTACACAACCTATCTGCCTTACGGAGAAACTACGCAAGCGGCGGAGGGGTTTTTTTTTCTAAAGACGCGACACAGGGAATGTGTAATACGTGGAACAATGCTCGACACGCTTTCCTGCAACTCCACTTACATTCACGTATCCCGTCCGCTCCATTATCTTTTCAGAAACCGTCCACTTTGTGCCGTTTCCACGGGCGGACCGTGTGTCGTGCATCGTCCGCCATCAGAAAAGTAGCTTAACTCACCCCTTCCTAGCTCCCATCCCCCTCACATACACATCCTCTCTCTCTCCTTTTTCCATCGTCCTTTACTGTTAACAAATGTACACGCCCAGTGTACAAGCATTAGGACATTTATTGAATTTGTTGAAAATGTTTTATCGACGCTGTGCTATTCCGCACTGGCTGTTTGATATTGTATCTGCAAAGATACATACATACACGGGTACATATCGATACCATTTATACGATTGTTCTGTTCGTGCTTTCTGTTTGCCTGTGTTTCGTTAAAAGTTATCGGCTGATCAATTTATCGACTACACTCATATCGTCCGGGATCTTTACCTCTGCCATGGGAAAATGGATTAACACGAACATTCGAATGACGCATTTCAAGCTTTACGTTTACGTTGTGTCGAAATTAACTCTTTTTAATGCTGCGCCTACCGAACCTTAAAAGTAACCGGTTCATATCGCCGTATAATTCTGACAAGATATAATTTATTCAGACCTTGTGTGTCTGCGATTCTTATATTTAGTCAATCGTATTTTCATAATTTCAATAATTATGAAATAAAGTCATTTTAACCGGTGATAGGTCAGAGTTCTGTTGAATTATAATGCCGATGGAATTATAGTGTCGATTCTAATGACAAAGTAATTCAATATCATTGTATTAAATTATTTTGTAATACGAAATTCAGTCGCTTCATTCATTAATTTATAATTCTGGTCTCTCGTTCAATCTCATTCGATTACATTCATGATTCGTGTAATTTGAGTAAAAGGTTCGTATTGTGTAATGCCATTACAATATAATTCAAATACTGTGTATATAAAATGCAATCTAATTTAATTGCGTAATTCGATTACAATTTATTTAAATTAGTACAACTCTGTGGAAAGTTTAGCGTTAAAAGCGCAGGAACTTTGAGTGATTAATTTTCAGCGATTCCCTGGAAAGGACGGGAATCGCATCGAATGAAGTTTAACTGGCGATCTTTTTCCCGTTGACGGGGAATCGGGCAATTTATAGTGACCTCTTTTTTCGGTCGAGATCGGCGATTCGTTTCGTTGCGACTGCGGGACGAGTTAGGATATTCGGTGGAAGTTGACGTGGCGAACACCGCCGTCGAAAATTTATCAGCGGCCGTAAATCAGCGGGTGTAACGCGACCGTTTAAATCGCCCCCGCGGATTTATGCCTCGGCATCCGGACGGAGAATTTATATTCGGACGATCGAATGCGCGCCGATTCGGTGACCGTCCAGCGAAATAAACCGATCAGCCGTGAATTCGTTATAAACTGGCTCGGTTATGAATTCATTTCCACGGCCGTTCGTCGTCGAAGACGGAAAAAATTCATATTAATTTCACCGGGCCGATGCGGGAATTTTATTTCATTATATCGGGCTACGATCATCGGGAATAATATATATTGGCTCGGCAGGCTGTGTAACCGGCAGAAACGACTAATAAGAATTTACTCGTCGACCAGGCGATTTTTTTACCCGTTAACGGATCGTTTGCTTGATTTAACTGTGTTCCGCCGCATTAAATTCTCGATCGAACGGCCCCTCCTCGACGAGAGCGATCGGGGACAGCTTAAACAAAAATATCACGCATGGGATATTGAGTTATACACTAAATCGTGTCGTTCGCGTTTAAGTGCGTCTAATCAGCGGGTAACGGCCTGTAAAGTGAGAGCCGGTGCTTCGCCTGAACGCTAACAACGGGAAGCTGCAGAAAAGATTTCGATGCGAATGCGAGAAAAAGAGTGTGCAGTGTAGAACGAGTTTTTCTGCAATTCTTGTAACTCCACATTAAAGCAAAATCATGTTGCTCGACGAGGCTTCTGGTTTGCCATTTGACATGTTAGACCATGAATCACGCGGAACCAGTTCGAGGGACACACCGGGCCACACAATTGTTCCCAAGAGTCGTGCGGAAGAAACCGAAATTATAGCATTGGAATAATGGACAGTAACAAAACCTAATGTTCCCGTCGGATGCATTAGCCATGGCGAGCCTCGGAAGTACAAAAACATCTTGCTCGTTATTCTTTACCGTAATGCGCAAGTGGCGGGCAACTCGCATAAAATCTTCCTGGCGATGTCCTTTGTTCCCGCGAGCACAATGTTAGAGAGGTCCCCGTGTTTAGCGACTCGATACATGCGATTGCATTATTTCAGAACCGCGTGGTAGCATCCAGCCTCCATTATGAATAATGAAATACGTAACTGTTTCCAGGGACCGTTTCCGCTCCGCCGTGGGGTTTATGCGCGCGGTGAAAAAGTAATGGATAATCCCGTAACGAAATTTATGGAACAACCTGCATAATTTCCTCAACGGTGCGGAAGCGATGAACCGAGGATTACGGGGTGCGTTGATAAACGCGCACCGCGTCGCACGAACGAACGTCGTCGGGTCAAAGTTCCATCTGTCTCCCTTCCTCTCTTTCTCTGTTCGATGGTTTTCGAGTGGCTGCTCGGTCGCGGCCGTTATTTCATTGCGGCCATCAATATCCTTTTTTCATCGAGTGCGTGTCACCCGGAAGACTGACAACCGGCCGGTGACGAGGAGAGGAAAAACGTCAGAGTCGATGGTGGCTCGTCTACGTTCGCGCGAGTTTCCATTGTCGTGAAACGTTCGTTCCCGGCGGTGTCTCTCCTCGGCTCTTCGTCCCTCTTTCTCGCTCCCTCTTCTTCTTCTTCTTCTCTCTTGCTCTGTTTCGAAGGTCTCGCACCACCTCTCGTTCCCTCCATTGACAGTTCGAACAGAGGCGAAGTGTCGACGATGGTCGGGGCGCCGATTCGAATCTCGTACTCAAACGCGGACTCCATTCATGGAAGCATAATGGGCTACGGAGGAGAATGGAGGGACCACGCACACGCGTTCGCGTGTGTACGCTCCGTGACAGTGCGAGAGCTTTTGCCACTGCGAACGGGATAGGTCCTGCAGACACGGGAGAGCGAACTGCTACGTCCACCGAGGACGACGGCGCGACGTGTACGCTCGCAAAAACGGAAACCCGACGTTGATACACGCCACCGTTCCCGCCGCTGAATTTCCTGTTCGCGTCTCCGATAAATCCTTTATTAACTATATAGTTAAATTCTAATTCTTATACAGGGTGGGCCGCCACATTTTGCAATCTAGATTTACGTCATTATTATTACGCGTAGCAAACAATGTTTCAGATGAAGTTAAATGGTTTTGAGAGTCATTAATGTTTTTTTAAAGGGAATCATATATTTTTTATTGCATCAGCTGATGCACCTTCATATTCTTTACGAAAAAGTATTAATCTATTTGTGTAAAAAAATAATTAGTTTAGGAGATATTTTAATTATAATTTGTTAAGAAATCTCGACTCTCTGGTCAATAATATGAATTTAATGTAATAATGTAGTAGGAGAGAACCTTTTCTGTAAATAGACATTGTAATTAAAATATCTCCTAAACTAATGATTTTTTTACACAAATAGATTAATACTTTTTTGAAAAGAATATGAAGGTGCATCAGCTGATGCAATAAAAAATATATGATTCCATTTAGAAAAACATTAATGACCTCCATATGTCCTTTACACGTTCACCTACAAAAAATGTATATAAAAGAATACATTCTAATAGTTACTGAACACCAAGATATTCGATAAAAAAAGTTTTCGATCCCCAACTACGAGGGCTGTTTTCACCCCTGCAATTTGGACGATGGCCGATAAAAAAACATGTGTCATAACTTCTTGGACCCTATTCGAAGATGAACAGTTTCGGCAGCTAATAAAGCTACGACAGAGGAGGAAATCCTACCCCGTCTATTTCATGCTCAACGAGGATTAGAGCCAGCAAAGATTGGCAGTCCGGGTGAATTCGGTGTAAGCCGAATCGGTTCCAGCTCGTGCGAAAGAATTTATCGGTCGCGATGGGATTAGATCGTCGTGTCGCGTCGTAGCGAATCGAGCGACAAATGAGTCATTTGGTTCTAGCAGTGACAATTGGATTTTCGTCAAGTTGGCCCCTAACCCGGGTGGAAGCTTCAATCGTGCTCCAGCTAAAGTGACTCTTATTGCTTTCTTTTAATTTGTGACTGCTCACACGTGCGCCGGGATCCTCCCCTTCGCTGTCACAGTCCGCGACAAACTCCGTGTCTCGCGTCCGATTCGATTGTCGGCTAATGTCATCACCCGGGAAGGGAAATCGGGTCCGTCGGTGTTCCCGATCATCGGCAACTGCTCTCCGAACTGCATCCGAATCGGTTCGTCGTCCTCTCGGAATCGGTCCTCGAAACGTGTAACGACTATTCGGAACGGTAACGAAGAGCAAGTTCACCACCCGCGGCGACCTATTACCCGAGGGGAGACCGAAGAATTTTCAGGGGGCTCTCGTCGACGCATTGTGTCTACAAGATCGTTATTTCTTGTCGATTTCGTGCGTACCGCCGCGACTGCTGTTGAATACCGGTACAATTACGATCCCCACTGCGCGGCAGGGGTAATGGGAACGTTTATTCTCTTCTTAATACTTCAATATTCCACCGGGTGTGTTCGTATTTCTCTCATAGTCGGTCGTTATCGATTTCGCACTTCCGGTGGTTTCCCGCAGCTTCCTCGCCGATGCTCAAGATAGATTTACATTCTCGTAAGATTGAACCTTTAATAGACACCGCGAAATCTTTTACATCCAATTTTCCAGTGGTATTTTCATCGCTCGGCTGAGGTCCCCAGGATTTCCAAACTATTTTCTGCACAAGAAAGTTGGTTCTCGCGGAAATTGCGCAACGCTTTCGGGACGAGGATATTATCTCGACCGCATTCCGTTAATCTTCATTTCCTGCTTTCCTTCCCAAATACAGGGCGCGGGTTGTGAAAGTTTAAAATGCATAATTCAAGGGGCAAGCCCGCGTCGTGGAAACAAGATATCCCCGCTCATTTGAAGCCAGATAAGGAGAGGTTACGAGTCCCGAGATACCACGATAAAATCCGCGACCGGTCGCTTGCGGAACGATCAAGATCGTCCTTTTTCTTTCCGGATCCCGTGCCTCGTTTCCGCGCGGGTTCGCGATCGCAATTTCCACCGACATTTTCACCGTGGCGGCCTCGCAGCCAGGCCGTACCGCAACGCGCTCCGTCTCGATCGAAGCGACCGGTAAAACCACTAATGCCGCTTCCATTATAACGTCACATTCGATTTGGCATATCCGCGGAGGTATTCGCCGTTCGACAAGCACCCTCTCCCAATGGGCTGCAGCCGTAGGGGGCACTCGCAGAGACGAACGCCACACCGAACACCGCTCAAATTTCACTGGGCGCAATTTCAAGACCGCGCGTGCACATCGGGTCGCGAGCCCGGGTTACGCTCATTCATATTCATTGCGTCAAAGTTGGCCGCGGCTGTCGCCCGTATTTACGCTTCGCTGCCGGACAGGGTTCGCCTGCGATCATCTTTTCCACGCTCGTCGATCACCCGCGTTTATCTTGCCTGATACCGGAGCAGATAGGCATGGTATGTTCAGTGATTTTTAAGAAATGTGTCCATAATTATGAAAGTCGTGTATTTCTTGGTTCGAGATATTTAAAGGAAAAGGAGACTGACGCTAAATGAATTCCATATAATGTTGAAGTAACAAGCACTATTTAATTATTAATTTAGTTTAATATAATGTGATGTGAAATAACTGATGATCCCATTTTTTTCAATTTTCGCCACTCATAATTATGGCCACATGGTCCAACAGTGCAATTACCATAATATCTTAGATTAACAGTGGAGATACCCTCTGGTCAGTGTGCTCATTTAAATAGATTGTAATTTAATTATGTAATTCAATTCCATTGGGTTCCATATACACAGTTTTTTAATTAAATCGTAATTACAATACATAATTCGAACCTTTTACTTAATTTAGTTGCTAATTACGCGAATCACGAGTGTAATCGAAATACAATGTAATGTAAATTTCTCAATACGTACCTTACTCGCTTAATGAGAAAAATATCTTTCATTTCTATCCGTGTTTCTTCAACTTCAGCGACTTCTTCTAAGGGTAAAATAAGGAGTGAGGTACCCTAATCGAGGACCTACGAAGAGATTTCTAGTAAACTATATCCCAACAGAAACATCCTGTAAACAGGACCCAATGTTGGAAGATTAATGTTATGCCAATATTTAGACATGATAGCATTTAACAAGTGTACGAAATTACATCTCTCAATCTGCCTCCAATTCCAAGTTACAAGCCCCTAAAAAACGGCTGTTGTTTCGTGTAAAAGGTGGTAGTGCGAGAACTTGGCTGGTGCACTACCGTGCACCTAGATTTTCTCTTTTACAATAAAGCTGTGATCGTTGTTTTTTTATTTTATGTGTGCTCGCTCGGCACTTAAAATTTTCATAGATCCTGTGCTTGACATGCCTACTGGATAAGGCAGCTCTAGTCGGGCCAAGAGGACCACATCAAAGCGGATCGGATCGGATCGGTCTCATGGAACCAGCGCATTTAATAAACTGATTAAAACGTGCAGAGCCGATACTACGCCTCCGCGGGACTCGACGGCTTTTCGCACGGAATCGGGCATCGATCCGTGTGTATCGTATGCATGTACAGGGATGGTGGCTGCGGTGCACGTGTGCCAGGAACCAATGAAACGGTTCACGACTGACGCCTCCTCGATCGAGGGGATCCCGTGTTGCCCCAAGGCAATGTCCCGATTGGATCCCACATCTACCACTATCCGTCGACCGCAGATTGTAATACGACTCGTGCACGTACAGACCCACACGTCCGTGAGCACACTCGACAATGCCAGGTATTTAGCCAACCGACCGTTAATACGAGTTCGCGTCGCTGGCTGACTGGATCAGTTCGGTAATTATCTCCCGGTTAACTTTCTCACCTTTGCACCCCCCAGCCAGCGAAGAAGCGAACCCGCCGGGAAACTCTGATGGAATATTTTTTTCTAGCCGCTGTCTCGTAACTTCGAAACAGTTGAAAATTCTCTACTCCTCTGCAGATCCGCGTGGAAATTTTGGACATATCGTAGAATATTTTCAAGAAATATATGTTTTCGTGTTTTAAATATTCAGATTCTAAAACGAAATTTGGTTAACCAAATCTATACACACATCTACCGACACATACGACGATCCATAGTCTTTTGTAAATAATGTTTCTAAATAGTTTATAAACTCACATTTATTTATCTTGTTATTGTTATCGATGTAGTACAATCTGATTTTATTATAACATCTTTTACTGTTATAATTTCAGACGCAGTCGTTCTCCTTTTTTTTATTAAGCTATAGAACCCCAAATGGGATTACTAGCAGCGTGCACATGATTGTGCATGCCAACATTACAAAGATAACTTTTAATTATAACTTATAACATTTTCGAATATAGCACTAACATATTTGGTTGGGAGTTGACTCAGCTCTGGGAGTCATCAGCTTTTTCATTACCGCGAATACCTAGATGGAACGGTACCCAATAAAATAGAATTTTATTGGAATCTAGTCTTTCTCCTTTCTTGAAAATGATCCACACAAGGATTAATTTGTATAATTGCTTTATAGTGTTTATTAGATCGAACCGTTGCGCCGAAATTATTAATATTTTTCCTGGTTTCACATTTATTTATTTTAATATCTACGAATATCAAATGTGCGGGCGGGTCTGGGAAAGGGTAAAGGTGGAAACGTTTGAATAAGTATGAAATATCGGACAGATTCCTACGAACTCGTACTCAGCCGTTCGCAATTAAACGTTCGACTAAGCGTTCATTGATTGGTAAAGGCGCGTCTTCCTTTGGTCCGATGTTCCGTTCTTTGATCGGAAGACGTGTTCTTCTGTATAGACGTATTCATAATAATGTCTCAGTGACCCGAACCCGTTGATTGGATCGTTCAGAGGACGGTGGCCGGGGTAGTTAACAGAGGTAATTATCGAAGTAGAAAGAGCCGGTTGTTAGCTGAAGTATTCTGCGTAAGAATCGTCACAGCGAAGACACTTCGATATCAAAAACCTTGCAAATCACCGGCACTCGACCGAGAATTGATTAATCCCATTGAAATGGTCCCGACGGAAGGGTCCGTTTTACAAGCGGCGCCTTGCACAATGCCGGCTTATTGGGCGCGACCGACAGACGTCGAAAGGAGAGACGGCTATCGCGTGTTTGTGAATCTGCAATTCCTTTCGCGTCCGACTGGTGTGATTAGCAACCGTTTTCCCTTTGCCGTTCCGCGTCCCTATCGCTTTAAACGGAACGTCTCTGTTCGATCCTCGATCTCTTTATCGATCAAAATCCTAACCCGTGTGTACGCCGTCCGATCCGATCAAACGCGTCCAAACTGCCATAAGCCGGGCTTCTTCAGCGTCACGTACAAACGTGTACATGGTTATTACTACGTAACCGATGTCTGGGAAACGGTACACACTTCTACCGCTCAAACATGGCAAAAGTGTCTCAAAGTAAGATTTATGAACATCGCATAGACCGATACAAGTTTTCTCACAAATACACACAGTGACGCAGGTGTAAGCTGGGCTTTTCAGCTATCACGAGCTGTATTAATTCAGCAAAGAAGCATTTGGTTATCGCGAGCAAGGGAGTGCACCGCGGCTCTGGGCTCGCGAGCCACGCCATAACGCGAACATTAACGCGAAATGAGCGATGTCAATTCGAGAGAAAGCGCTTCAAAGGGAAAATACTGGGGGTGGGCGGGAGGTGTGTCGCGTGTTACAAGGGCAAAGGACGTCGGAGGGTGGGGGAGGCGGTGGATCCACGGTCACGGGAAATGAGAGAGAGAGGGAGAGATCGGGGATAGGCGGAGAAGAAAGAAAAAGTGTATTTGGAAAGCGATGCTCCTGTCGTAAAACGCTGAGAGAAGTGAGAAACGAGAGAACGTCAAAGCCTAGCACGCATCCTTTAATCCCTTAATCCACCGTTGCCTTGCGAGAATTCTCTCTTCGACACCGGAACTGTGAATTTTCAAGATCTGCCGGTGCAACGGGCTTCTAGGTAACAGAGAGAAACGCGGGGGTGGCCGGGAGACCGGCTATGAAAAACGGAAAGAGATGAAAGGATCGGCGGATAGGACGTACGAGAGAAGGAGAGAAAAAGAGAAAGAGAGAGAGAGAGCGAGACGTTTCACGGTTCAGACTTTTCAGGCCCGTGATGCGGGAATTACCGGCACGCTGTTTGAAATTAAAGCAAGGGCGCCAGGGCAAAGGGTTGTACAGGGCGCCCTCGTGTACGTTCACCTACACACACACCTGCCGCCGTGAGCCTCACTGAAGAATACAGAACGCGGCGCAAAAGGTTCCTCAAGATATTCCACGAGGATGTAAATTTTTCCTATCGGCGTCTTTACCTCCGAAGAATGAAACGAATTTAATACCTTTTCCTTATTTGTTCCTAACCCCGCCCAACGTCCCCCCAGCACACTTTGAATTACAGTTTCCGCCCCTCGGTCGACCCGTTCCCCACCAGCGTTTCCTCCTTTTCTCGAGTATATTGCATTCGCGGGCCAGTACAGGGACCGCGATATGAAAGACGAAATCTCCGAGGGCTTTTCTGACACACTCTGCAAATAAAGCTACGCCTTGTATTATGTTACACGGCACATATGAATCGGAGCGATCGGGGCTCCCGACCAATATAGGTGAACCGGTCCTGCCCTTCAAGCTACACTGCCGCTCAAAAGCATGTGGACATATCCTTAACCTTCACTCTGCGTACATATATTATAATGTTAACCTTGCACTGGGGTGTAATTACATCCCCCGCATGTTTTCAGTGCAAAATGTTAAGAGAAACCTTTGGCTCCGTAAGTATTAGTAAAATTGTATTGATTTCCATGACAGTAAGTATGAGAAGATTACGAAACTGAATTTTTTCTATTGAGCTTAATGTAACTCTCCTTGGGGAGTTATCAAGCTTCACATTTGAGTTAATATAAATACATCGTATTTGACATTATACATTAGGTTCAATAGGAAAGCAGCGTGTTTGACATTTACATTATTTCAAATTTGTAGGTTACATTGTTTGAAGAAATTCAAAAGAAGATGACACGCTTGTATGTTCGGTTTATAGAGCAACGATCTAACATTCAAGGGTGGGAACAAATTGAGCTTATTCAATCCCTTCGTAAGACCAACTCGTTGTGATTCCAATAAGGTAAATTGCCAAATAATATGGTTAAGATCTTGAACCTCGTAGCCGCAGTTACATTTGAAATCATTTACAATATTTATCCGGTGGGTCGTTTCGTTGTGAAAGCTAGTTTCGAAGGAAACAGCGTGGGGAGAGGTTTAAAAGCAGAATGACTCGCCATTCATTTCTAAGCTGACGTTCGACGCGGCAACTTCTCTCCTTCGAGCACCCCGTATTTTCATAATCGATTTCGCGTCGAGGGTTGCACGCCGAAAAGAGGAATAAAAAAGGGACAATCGGGGAAGAGACCGTGACGGATCGATGGATACCGGCTTTTATGTTGAATTTTAAGGAAGGAAAACTTTCGTCCGAGAGTATACAAACGGAGACGGGGAAACAATTTTCGGGCTCTGACGAACACCTAAGCGAATTATCGGAAAAAGTGAATTGGACAGGTTTATGAAACTTTTGACGCTGAGAATGGATCCTGTTCCGGATCGAAGTCTGTTTATAAACTTTCTGCGACGTCAAGAAAGATTTTTAAAAAAAGGAGCGATTTCAATGTGAAAGTCTCATTGTAGGATGACACAGCTTGTTCAATCATATACGAAAATGTGTTTTATGATTTTTTTCAGTCTGGCTTCATCCCCGAATAATAAATCGACGTACAGGTGGTATTACTTTTGCAGAAGTGGCGAGTGACATGTAAAATTAACACGATGGATGGACAGGGATTGAAATTGTTTGCACGTGACGAAAAAGTAACTAAAAAATCGCAGAAATTGCGTGTGCATAATCGATTCCGCTTTCCACGCATTACAAAAGCGTTTTACGACCGCGAAAACAAAAACAGGAGTGGAATAATGCGGAAATCGAATCTGCCACAATCTCGTCGTGCGTCACGGTTCATTAACGCGGATGGTTCCCGATATTCGCGTTGGCCGACGCGCCGCGTACAACGTGCATATAGAAGAAAAAATCCGCACGGGCGAACGGTTATTTCCATAGTTGGAAATTTGAGCGTGGCTCTGGTCGGCGTTGGCTTGGGCCAGCAGCGCGACATGATGAATTAGCTGCATCAATTACGGCATTCGGGAGGCTACGCTGAACCAGGTCCCGTTTGATTATCGCGCGCGTTCAGACAGCCGGAACTCGGAGCGCTGACGCGAGTTTCTGTTCCTGTATGTTCGGTAGCAAATCGCAGAAAAAAATCGAGCCGTATTCGCGTTTGCCGTCGCATATATTTAAAGGCGAGACCGTGCGGAGTGCGATAAATACGTGGGCACAGTCAGCCAACGGTATCCGTGAATACGGCCCGGAGGAAGAAGACCGTTGAGCGGAGGCATGGTTCTTTTTAGTAATTAAAAATTACGCGCCCGCGGTCGGCCCGTGTGCGTCAAAGCACGCGGCTTCGTTAATATATTCAACCCTGTGCCTTTGCCCTGGCAAAAAGACGCGACAAAGTTAGTGCCTATTTCCCCCCCCGTCCTCCACCGGCGACCTCCACCCAACCCACTACCCCCTTTCACACTCTCTTCCTCTTTCCCCTTTCTTTCGTTCCTTTCTCCATCAGGGGAGCAGCCTCCGCGACGATAATCTTTCCTGATTTTCCACCAGGAATTCTAATTTCTTTGCCGGCGGCGCGTAGCGGAACGACCGCCGATGCGGAAATCGCGTCCACGATAATGTCTCCCCCGAATCACTCGCCTAAGTAGGAGTGATTCCCTCCTGAGTGAATTATCAACGACTCTTCCCACCCCTGTAGACAATGAATTCGCGTATCCGCTCCGAAGGCTTTCGTCGTCGGATAGAATTATCGCTAGAATTCATTTTGATTGCGCCGCGCGGCATTGTGCGGTCGAGAGCCGCGCGAAATTCGAATCGCGAATAGTATGGCAGGGCGTATTATTACTTAATTAGTTGCGGGCCGGGCTTGTAGCCTCGTTTACAATTAGATTAGAACCTGAAATTCGAACGCTGAACACGAGAATATCGTGCGCGTTCTACAACGCCGTTACGAGCCTCGTAACCTGTCCGCGTTATTACCGGGATGAAGTAGTTTAAGTGTTAAGGTAATTTAATTTTGGTAGACTACCGTAACTGCAACTTCCCAACTCCCGGCTGCTACACCCAGCAGACGCCGTGGAAATTAATACCGGCGTATCCTCTGCCATACGGATTTTGTTTGCCGGCAAACATCCGCTGCCACCGTGCGCTTCTGACACACGCTGCACTCGCTCCCTGTTGCAGCGCTATCAGCGACGAAAAACCACACCGATGAGAATCGAACACGTGTTTCATGGTTTTCAGTTACCACCCTTCGTCTTAGGTTTCCAGTTAATCGCTGTCCCTTTTTAGGGATTCGATTTTCAAACCTCCGCCCTAAGGACCTCTTAAAACACACGGGAAAAAACTCGACGGTCTAACCCTTCATCCACTACAAATTACGTGCTGGTCGCCTCTCTAAGCTCAATATGGTGACTGACGCTGCTGGCCTAGAACAGGTGAAGTCACTCGCCTCATAAATCAAGACTGGACGTGAAAAACGTTGTACGTGTCAGACATACAAATTCGAAAAAGCAGTTGCGTATCAACGCAGTATTTACTAACAAAATACTCTGCACAATTTTTCCGTATAAATTAATTTACGAAACTGTTGGTTTCTTTTCTTTATTAAGGATTTTATCATATTTAAATACTAAACGAAAACATCGCCGTAACGGTGCATGAAATATACAACGTAGTAATTACACAATATTTTTATTTTATCGTTATGAGCTTATTAAATAAATGCAGAGAATTTTCGTGGGATATTTTAGCGTGAAGTGACGTCGGCCGGTTTTATATAATCAGTCTCCGATTGCACAAGAAAGTGCCCAGAGTTTCCTCGAGTTTTTTTTTCAGCGATACTTTAATTAAGTCGGGAGCAGATTGAATAGTGATTTAATTTGCCACCAAGATTTCCATTGCAGTTGCGAAAGAACACGGGTCCGCTTTGAGTTTCATTCGCAGTTTAAAAACGTATTCAGGGTTCGCCTTTATTCGCAGGTCTGTCACTGAAACTCGGCTGGAATAATAAACGGCTCGATGAAGTCGATCCGCGAACGCGAATTATTTCCCGCGGCTCGTCATAAACCTGTCGGAAACATCGTCTAGTGATCGTCACCTGCACTCGTAAACACGTGAGTATATACGTCACACTTTATTTCACTCGTATAAAGTTTGCGGAAATGAGCCGTAAACAAAGACCGTGACACACGTTCCGGGCAGTCGTACGAGTCTCATTCAGAACGAGAGAGAATTGGGAAAAACAAGTTTATGGCGGCGCTCGTTCGCGTTTGTTTTATCGTCGTCGACCGATGAAAAAGAATTAGCGGTCGATTAGCAAGACTCTTAATTATTTAGCTTGCAATAAATAGAACAGTTTTCGACCAGAGCTTCATCTTTAATTTGATAAACAATAATATCGATTGTCCCGCATTCCTGAGGCAAATCAATTTCTATGTACCCGAACGTATTTTGAGAACGAGAGCAAGATTTCAAACAATGAAACGTTAATGTTTTACAATGAATATAAACTTCCCCTAATTTCACATATCGTACCAAATTTTTAGCAAAATACTTGCATGTATCGTATGAATCCGTGCAAAAAGCATGTATTTGCAAAAAAAAGCGATTCGAAGGATTTCCGCTGGCGTCGGATCGTTTATTATTGACACCCGAGCGCTGGGGTCGAAGCGGGCGTAGTAATCCGCAGTATCTAAATCACAGAGTCCATTTTATTTACCACGGACAAGGAAAAAAGAATCATTCGTCTGCCGTTTTTCAATCCCTTTATTCTCCCGTCGGTCGTTTAAAAACCGGAGCGTCGGACGATAAATCGGGATCGGCGAAATTCATTGCGCATTTTTGCTGCGAATTCAATCGGTGGCAGAATTTTATTCGAAAATTACGCATCGTTGAAAAATCGGCCCGGCCCGAAAATACGAGTCGCGATGCTTCCGGACCGGCCTTTCAACAACGATGTACATTCGATAGAGCGGCCGGTATATGATGCGCTGAGCTGGAAAGGGCACGCATTTTTCCCCATCGCGATGATTCCCTCTCATCGGGCAGCAACGGCAGCAGAGCTCCGTTCCTCTTCCCTGGCCCCCGCTTTTTCAAAAATCATTACGTTACACGTACACGGGCACACAAAGAACCGGCGGTCGTCGATGTGGGTGTCGAATTGATTGCGCGACTCCCATAGAGAGTCCTGGTTCCGCGGGAAAAATTCCGATAATTATTGGAAATTCGGAACGGCGCGGCGGAAACGGCCGCAAGAAAAAACGGAATAAAAGGATTTTTTTCGCGAGCGTCGGGGGCGATTCGAACAATTTAATAGTATACAATTTGCCTCCCACTCCACCCATTTTGCGAACGCGGCCACTTTCCGCGGAACAAACGAACGACGCACTCGCGCGAGCACCAGCGAAAGTTCAATTAAAAGGGACCCATTAAGGCGTGACGAAGGGAGAAATGTGAATCAGGCTAGCGGGACACAGTGGCCGATGTCGAGGCCCCGTGGAACCGAAAACCACCGTCAACCTGCACCGGAATCGAGTTTTCCTCAATTATTTCACCCCTAACCGTCGCTACCGTGTCTGCGCACACTTGCGATCGATCTTAATTGGCTGCCTAACTCGAATTTACCCTTCGATCGTTCCGGGAACCCCGAAAAGTTGGCACAATTTCCCTCCGCCCAGAACTGACAAATGCGATCATGTTTTTATATATATACACAGGGTGTTCCGAATTTAAATGGCAAAACGTCAGGAGCTAGTAGGGGACCGAAAAACTAAGACTAAAAGTCTTTTACAGATGTTTTTCTTCGTTCTGGAGAAAATCGCAAAAAAAAGAAAGAAAACAAGTTTTCATTTTTGTACTTGTTCATTCATATTTTATTTATGTTATAATCTATTTAATGTAGATATTGTTCAAAATGTTGCCCTCTAGTATTACATCTAGCAATGACTTGATAAATTGCAGCTAAACATTCTTCTGGTGATATTTGGTGCATTGCATCTGATTCGGTCTCTTAATTGCTCTCTTGAATCGATTGGCACCGAATAAACTTTCTGCTTCAAAGTTCCCATACAAAAAAATCCATGGATGTCATTAACTATATTAAATAGGTGATAACGAAAATAAAATGTAAATAAATAAGTACAAAAATGAAAACTTGTTTTGTTTCTTTTCTTGCGATTTTCTCCAAAACGAAACAGAAACCAGCAAATCTCTAAAAAACTTTTGTCTTAGTCTTTCGGTTCCCTCCACGCTCCTGAAGTTTGCCATTTAAATTCGGGACACCCTGTATATATGTCTCCTCTTTCATGCATAAATTAAAAGAAAATTTTTTTTCCCAAACCCTCCTTTCATCATGGCTCGGTCACGAAACGCGATTCATCTCTGTCTTGTATGTGTCACAATGTTACGTGACTAATCTGCAAAGAACTTTTACAAGCATCTAATAGGTACGATTAATATAAATTTAGAAATGCGAAGAGCAAAGGTGCTGAATTTTCTCGAATTACCAGAGATCAGTGACTCTAGCAGCCGATGACTTAACCCGTCGAATAAAAAATTCTCTTCGTTTCCGGAACATTAATCGGCCACGACCGGCTTTGCATTTTGCGCGTATCGACCGCCACCATCCCAATATCCAGTTAAAGCTAAACCGACAGGTAGCCTAGATTAACGTCGGCTTACCGAAAATTTTCCACGCTAATGAAATTCATCGCTCGGTTGAGTCACATCATAAGCCTTATATTTATAGCGCCATAAATCCTCCGGGAGAGTTTGTTTCGCGTTGCTCTGTGTTGGACGCAATTAACGGTGCTAAAGTAAATTGCAGTTTATAGTTGGCATCTTTGAGCTGCGCGGCGGAATTACGTCACAGGAGGGTTATTTAGTTACGTAAAGCCGGCCTTTTAAAGGCAACGACGATTCCGTCGTCGCGATCTACAAGTTTAATGAAATTTATAAATACTGCGCTACGTTCCGCATGCGATGAATCGATCGGCGTGTTTGCAGTTAGCTTCGTATTGTCCTGGTTCTTTCACTTGAATGCTGCATTTGTCGCATTTCCTTACTGATGCATCGATTTTTTTTATTGAGCCACTGGAACCTATTATAGGTTTATTTCGGCTTTAACAATTTTGTTTTTACAGTAGTCTTACAGATAGTGTACAATGACAGAATTAAATATAAAATATATTCACAGGCTTTAACATTAGGTTTAGCAAAGAAAATGTCCGCTTTTAATGGTAGAAAAAACTTAATTTTACGCAACTTATTAACTAATTTAATTCTTTGAGAATCATAAAGACAACACTGCCATAAAACATGATCTAAGTCCTCGGAGGTATAACTACACTTACAACTAGGATCACTAACAATGTTTACTCGATGCAGAGAAGCAGCGAGATTATAATGATTGACCCTCATACGGTTTACTGTGGTTATAAAACCCCTTTTAATGTGGACATCAAAATTTTGATTGTACAGAAACAAACCAGATACCTAGGCATTAATTTATATAAATTCTGGGTACATTAACAAGAAACTTTTTATTTACTACATTTTAAATGCATAAACCTTTTATTAATTTTCACACGGTAGTATACTGTCACATAAATAACGTAATACATTCTCTTAAGAAATATTTCAGCTAATCATTGGCTGCAAGCGAGGACCCCTTTTGCCCCTGTGTCGTCTCGAGGGACAACTTACGAGACACGGAGAGTAGATTTACCCTACCGTCGACGATAAAATTGTCGGTGATTTGAAGATATCGATGATTAGATACCATCGGCGAAATTCGATGTTGACGAGATCGTGTGGGAAAAATGTTGTCGGTGTGGTCACGGTAATCCCTTTCGCAATTGCTCACGAGAAAGTTCACCGCGTGCAAGATATTTTAAATGTAGAAGCGTCGGAGATATTTACACGGCGCAAGTGTCTACGGAAAAGCTAATCGGTAGAAGGCACTCGGAAAATCGATGGAGATGCGACTGCTTGGATTTTTCCACGGACGGAAAAGGTGAAAAGAGAAATCAAATAGAGCGGGAGCCGCAGCAGCGTGAAAGTAAGTATAAGACGAGTGGCTTTAAGGGGTAAGAGGATTTTCCATGGAATCTAGTCGGTTGGGTAGAAGGCGAGACGCGACCTTCGGTACCTCGCGGCGAGGCGCGGAGCCGCGATTAATTGCCTGTGTCGCGATTTTTAAGCGAGCGCTAATTTCTGCGGACAAGAGTCGCAGGAAGCTGGTGGCCTCAACCCCTCGACAGCGATCGTTATATAATGTTTCGCCTTAATTGCGGATTCGACCCCTGACGGTCCGTACACCGGCTGGCTGGCCTCTGCGACTCCCCCGCGCTCGCGCGATACACTTTTAATTGCGTCCAGATTTGCAATTCAGATTTCCTAGGCGCAAGCCGGCGTCTGACTCCTGCATATATCCGAAATTCGAAATTCGCTCGAGTGCTGACGGAAGACAAAATACCCTTCGCGCGGCCAGCCGCAGGGGATCACGTCGGTCGTCTCGACGCACGAAAACTCCGCTTCGAAACGTCCGCCCCTTCAAAAGCGACGCCGAAGTCGAATTGATGCAATTATTGCGCGCGGAGTTGTCTGATCGTAAGTTTCCTGCGACAACGCAGTTTCGCGATCAGTGGAAAACTGTCGCACAGCCAGAAGGGCGGACAACTGCCAAATTTAGAGAACTCGTGAATTTTCGGGTGAAAAAGATTTGCAAGAAACACTGTTACCGTTTCATTTTTTCTTTTTTACCGACAGTTTTCATTGGTATACAAACAGCATTAGTATGTTGGATCTCTGTCTATGTTTCAAATTTTAGCGCCATTTATTGATTGGCCAATACAGAGATCGATGTTCTTTGATTCTTAGTAGTTTCAAATTTCCACAAACTTTAAAGAATTTAAATTAATAACTAATTTGGGTTAAGCAAGGAGTATTCATACAAGTTATAATTTTTTTTGTATTCTTCTTTCTTTCTCTTCTAATTGGGTTTTTAAGATATTGTTTCCTTTTTCTGCATTTGGTCTGACAACCATGTACTAATTAAGAAACGAATTCTTACTGACGATATTACAATGAAATAAGTTTCTTGAAAATGATCCAAATCGTGGATCGAAACGTCGAAATATTTTGTGTAAATTTGCAAAATAGCTTAATCATTGTCGAGAATAAGATTTCATTATTTTGATTGGTTTAAAATAATTCTCCTACTTATTTTTCTAATGTATTCATAAAAAAAACTGCAGTCTAATAATAATTAGCATTAAACGTCACAAGAGAATGCTCTTATAATTAACAAGACTTCCGAAACATGAATCGACTTGGTAACACGTGTTTCAGTGGCACAGTGGAAACAGAAAATAAACCAATTTCCTAAAGCATAAATCAAACCCATAACACATGCTTCAGTAACATAGAGGAAGCTAAAAGTAGGCCAATTTATTCATAAAAACACAATTATTGGACTACAGAATAGATTACACGTACAATTCATTAAATCAATTTATTGGTAGGTACGTTACAATAAAAGTTTCGGAGAATGTACTTTCGCAGAGACACTGCAAATATCGAGCTCCGGTGCTCGGGAAGTTCGCGAAACTCCACGTCCACGAGCTCGGCGGAGTATAAAAGAAACAATATTTTTTGCTAGAGAAAATCACTTCGAGGGGGATGACATCGACCCCCGAACTTTCCGCGTTTCCTCCTCGACCTGCCCGTTACGAAGTTACATCGAAGAAACGCGAAAACTTCGGGGGTTGATTTCGCCCTCTCGAAACGTCTCCTCTCCGCCGCGGGAAGAAAGAAACCGTTCGCCTCGACGAGTTTCCAGGTTGCTCCACGGTTCCCTTAAATGAAAATAGACCGTATTTAATTACGCCGTCCACTTACATTCGTTTCGCCATGCTAGAGAATTTCTTCGGAGCCGGATTCGCGGGTCGATGTATATTTCATGAGTCCGTCGATCGATCGGACAACTGCAGGACGGTGAGCTCGACTCGACTAGCTTTTCCAAATTTAATAGAGCGAGCGTGTCAGTCTTGGGAACTGGGGCAGCGCTCGATACTCTCCGGTGTCTATAAAAATACGCGAAACGTTTCGTGTCGGAGATGGGAGTACCCTAAATCACCGGGTGTATAAATACAATCCTAGACACTCAGGAGAGAAAGAAAGATTCATAAGCCGCGGCGATATTCGTCGAGGCGGATGTTCCATCGGTTGCGATGTAGGCTGACCTGTTCAGAGAACGAACATAAGTCTATTTGATAATTCTAAACACATTCTTACATTTAATAACGTAATATCCTGTTGTATAAACGCAATCTTTTGAAACATCTAAAGTAATTCAATAAATTGTTAATATTTTTCTTTTACAGGATCAAGCTATAACAGACGTGCGAAACCGTGACAGATGGGGAGAGTGTCTCAGGTTGGTAATCGAATTCGCTGTATAAGAATAAATGTATGAGGGAAGTCCAGCGAAGGGAATCGTCTAGGACGCACAGTGATCCTTTTCGTTGATTTAGCTGGCCAAAACTATTTACAGTATTTAATGGTTTCGGGACATTTCCAAATCACATATAATATCATTATTTATTTACTTAAGTATTTTAAAAACATTTTTCAAACTTTCATACTGGAAAGAAATGTGTATAACTCACTTGACACTTATCGGAACTGTCTCACCGAATATTAACAAGAAAACAGGTGCTAAAAAAAGTGCTCTCGAACTTTCGATAAAGTACAGCACTTCATAAGTGTCTGAATGAGAAAAAAATATTATTACATTGTCCGCCATATGTTAAATTATAGCAAGTCATAAGAATTGTACACTTTAAAAGTAAAATTTTTGAAATCGACTTTTGGCCAGCTAAGTCAATGAAAAGGACCACTGTGGGCGACTTAGGACGTGGCGCGTCCCTTTTAAAAGGAGATCGTGTGTCCTATGACCGATATAATTTCTTTCTGCGCTCCTTATCGCTTTTCCAATATGCCCGGCCGGCAGATGCTACCGTTCCTCTGATAAGATGACCGTGCTCGAGTACCGCGTTCTCGCCGGTGGTATGGGGGATCGATCGCGTGGCCGATTCTGCTTTTGAAGGAGCCGGCGTTAACCTCGTACGGGCTCTCCTCGAGCGCTGCGATACGCTCCCATTCTAGAGGTTGTGTGCTCTGTGTGCCCGGCAGCGGGAGCGGCGCGTCGGTGTGCTGCCAGTGCAAAAGGGGGCCAAAGGCGTTCTCTATCGCGACGGGTGTTGCCATGACACCATGGAACCTCCACCCCGCTTCTAAATCTTTCCCTCTCTCCCGTCCCTTGTGCACACACCCGTGGGCAACTACAATTTCTTGCTTCAAATTTGCCGGAATCACTCGTAAAACACCGTGGCTCCGCGCGATGCACGCCACCCCCTACCTACCCGATGCACACGCCCCGGTGTGTATTTATTGCACCGGCTCTCGGCGCGCGCCACGTCGATCTTTTAAGCTTCGATTGAGCGCTGTTCATCGTGCCCGGAGTTTTCCGATCGAGCCGATCCGATCGGAGCTCTGCGCACACCTGTCCAACGAACGAGCGCTTAAGCTGCATATCTGTCGAAATTAGCATTCGCCAATCGTTATTCGAGACCCAGAGACTATTGATAGACTCGACTAAGCTGTTAAAAACAAACAATCATTAAAAACAAACCCGACCAATCGCTAGCACCTAAAGTTAGCTTCAGGATGTTTATTGAACCAACCATCTAATCAGCTAAACTCTTCATTTTACTCTGTTTTAAGTTAAAAAGTTCGAAGCAGTTGAAACTGTAGTTGGAACACGAAGTTTTTACGCTATCATGACCTCGTGCACAAGATAAAGCAATAAAAGCTAACAAAGATTGCACGATTGATATTAGCGAAACAGGCGAAAAACTTTCCAAGAAACTTAGCACATGAAAATCGTAGGAGATTGCGTAATAGAGATACAGACGCGACGATATCGAGGTACACGATAATACGACTGGATTTGTACGACAGACGTACAAGCGTAAAAGTACAATAGGGACGGGCAGAGCAATGCACCAAAAATCCAATAAACGGATTCGTAAGAGTTTAAAGGAGGTAACGGGGCTTTGTACGAGCGAAAGCGAATCTATCATTGTGAGCTTTCAAAAGGAGACAGAATCCATTGATTCGGAAGCACTTTTTCCACAGTGGACAGCGTCGCGATTGAATTACTAAGAATTTCTCTATACTCTGGGTGAAAGACGTCAGTCGTCCCCCGTCTGCGAAAATATTTACGTACCACTTTTACTGTGTATTGTAACCCAAATACCATCGTGCGCGGTATTCCTTAAACTGGATTGCTTCGCGTAGGACGGTTTCATCGCGGGCAAAAGACGGGGAAACTTGGCCTGTTTCCGTTCAAACTTTTAATACCGTGCAGTAAACACGGCGACGAACTTGTCGCGCTAAGTCTCTCCGTTTTATCCCGGAGGATGTAAATTCGTAATGCATTTCGTCCAGAAAAATTCTTTAGCAGAAGAGGAACGCCGCTCCTCCGTCTTCCCAGCGACGAACTTTCCGTGGGAATAGATATCAACGCAAGAACGGGCACATTCAATTTTTTAAAACGGTACTGCCCGAGAGATTTTTTCCGGAGACTGTTCTGTACAAGCTGGCCTGTTTAAATATTCCACTCTTCCTGGAGATGGTTAATCTTTTTGTCGAATAATTTAGTAATAGACAGCTACGACATTACAGGATTAAAAACTCTAGATAATATTTCAAATGAAGTATTTAATTTATAGGGATGTAATAGTCGTTTAGAAATTCAAGCTAAATAGTTCAGCATTTGTTAATAAATTGATCAACAAGACAAATTACCTTCGTTTAGTCATTTCTTTTGACATTACTGTTCAAAACTATAAAGTTCCTTTTGGCCGTTCACAGTTACTAAAGGGTAAAGCATTAAGACAGCGATGCAACGAATCAGCAATTCCTGGCGACGAACTAAGATGTAAATAGAATGAAAAACGAAAGTGGTAGTTAAGGGTGAAAAGTCGCTAATTAGGATCCGATGGTTCGGCCTGCCAATTAACTACGCTCGAAAATGTAAAGCTGGTAAAAAGCGGATCTCCATTAATAACTAACGTCGTATTTAATCGTAAGGAAGCTTGTTTCCCGGAGGAGCGTCTAGAGAAAGGACTTTCGCGGCGTAACTCAGTCTCCAGAGCCGTTCTTTCAAGGGAAAAAACGAGCTGGATATTATACGAGCAGTCCCCATCGAGAATTTTACTAGCGTACCCGATTCCGCGCCATTACGCTTGCGGAGCTTAAAGCCACGATGCAAAATCTCTTTCTGGCAAGAACTCGCGGCGCATCATCCCCGGCTATTCCAAAATGCAGGCTGGCTCCGCTCCAAGCGTCCTGCTCTTTCTCCTTTAGTCCTTTCCTCTTTGACGCCGCGCGTCTTCCGATGTCGTACATCCTACCTTTCTGCACATTTCACGGTTACTCGTCCCTCCTCTTGAAAAACTTTCCCGCAGTGAAGAGGTCCCCGCATATTTCTCCTTATTCCATCTCCGCACCCCTCACTTCCCGCTGTTATCATTTAATGCGACTAACCGATATACAAGGATTACACTCGAGACTCGATCTTTGAATAGATCACGTTGCTTTCGCCGCGAGTTTCGAGGCTAGGATAAAAACTGCTCGCCTTTAAATCGGTACTATCGTCTCATTTCTTGTCTCTCATCTTGTTCCGTGTCTTTATTTTCTTGAAGCATCTTTGTAATCTCAACAGTTGTAAAATGAAACATTTCAGACCAATCACTATAACCGGTACCGGCGAGTTTAGTGTTCATAAACTTTTTAATGAGTGAATTCAATGTGTCCGCCCAAAATATAAAATTGTGACGTAAAAATATGTAAACGCCATCGGGAAACATTTTGTATATTTTTGGGTCCTGTTTATTAAGAGACACAGCGGCCACACGAATCTCGAAAGTATCTCGTGAACCACAGAAACACGTTTCAAAATTAAAAGAACACTTCATTCTTTCAAATCGAGAATTTAATTGCTACTGGCAAGGAGAGCTTGCGGCACGCACCGATAAAAACTCCATCGGCACGACGATCGCTCGTTCGCGCGACTGCTCGCCGGCAAGTATCAACAATAACGATCGTGTATCCGCGACGCGTTAAGTGGCCGCAGATAAGGGAGCCATTAAAATATGCGGCAAGAGAAACCTGAGTGGAGGAGAGGGAGAGAGAGAGAAAGGAGACGGAGCAGAAGAGCGAGAGGTCTGCTGTGGTGATTGATACTGAAAGAACTCCGGTCCCGCGGAGTTCTGCAACCCTTATGAAAATTTACCGTTGTGTACGGCTGGATTTATCGGGGGTTGAATTTACAAGCTCCAGCGAGGCGGCCAGCTAGCCTTTCCGAACGATAAATTTCTTGGACTTTATCCAGCTCGGTTTATCCGTGTTTGTCTTACATTTAAACTTCCCCCGCTCCCTCCGACCAGCATCCGACCGGAGTCCGCTCGAAATTCCTCTTCTTTTCCGGAGGACATTTGTCCGTGTCGCATTTAATTAGCCGGGAATAAGTTTGGGAATTATGCTCGTCTAGATCACCGATCCGCTCGGCGGAAGGTAATCGGTGTCCGTGGACGAGGAAGAAGGAGAAAGCGTGAACCGGAACACCTCTACAGGACTCGCAGGATCCCAGGAACGTCCTCGGGACAAACAGAAAATAAAACAAGCTCGTTAGAATCGTCCGCTCGACCATAACCATAATTCAGAGGGGAGGAAGAAGACGGATATTCGAGCCGAAAACAGTCGAAGCGATCTGGACCGGAAAGGAGAGGGGAGGGAAGAAAATTGGAAATTTCAAAGGGCCGAGGCCGTCTGTTGTGCCGGTGATAGCCGTGCTCATCGGTTCGGACCACTTTGACGATTAGGTGGCGCCGGCCATTTTCATCGGCAAGATAAACTCGGCTTTTCCTAGACCTCCTTAGCCTTTGTTAGGCGGCGCGCGGCGCTCGCAGCCGAGCAAGAGACAACTCGCGAGGGCGTCCCGAGTGCGGGGGTGGCCGCGGAACAGGGGTTCCAGAGGATGGAAACAGAGGCGAAAGCTCGCGAAAAGAAGAGGGACGGAAATGGAAAAGAAATTCCCATTACTTTGGGGGAGAGACGTCTAGTACCCTTCTTCTTCATCTTCCTGCTCCGTCGTCGTCGTCGTCGTCGTCGTCGCGCCGTCGACGTCATCGTCGTCGTCTTCCTCGCCTCCTTTCGTTTTCTCCGCTTCCTCCTAGGGTCTGCTACGTGGTCTCCGAGCAAGGGGACACGATGCACGCATGTGCCGGGGTCATTCTATCGATTTCTCTGGTTCGCGTGGCAGTCACGAGGAGGCGTACCCAGAGCCGCGCTCCCGCTGCACCAACACGCCACCCAAAACAGCCTCGCGTATCGTCGCAACCGGGTTGCCTTTTCAAGGTTAACCTACACGTATAGATAGATAGACAGATATATATATATACATTTATATACATATATATATATATGTATATACATACATATACGCTCACGTATACGTACATACAGTGACAGACATAACGAGCACCGCCACCGCCGAAAGTGCCGGCAGTCGAGTTTTAAGTGTCCCGTCTCTGACGCGCGGTGTCTTTTTTTGTATTTGGTTCGCGTGTGCGCTCCGATCAGCCGGTGAAATTGGACGGGTGATCTTGGAAGATTGCTGAAAAACGAGAACCGGGACGATCTGAAAAGTCTTGCGTTCGCTTTTTTTCGACGGTGAGTAACAACCTGTCCCTTTGTACTGTGCGCGTCCGTTTTCATTTCCGCGAGGACAATGCCCCTTTTCTTCCTTCTTCTTTTCTCGTCTTCTCTCTTTCTTCTTCTTCTTATTCTTCGTTTTGCTCGTTCTTTTTTCGAAATTATTTCGGATAGATTGCGCGAGTTTCAATTGGCCGTTAAGCGTCCCCAGCGACGGATGATTTCAGCGGATGTCTATTAAAATTGCAACGTGCAACCGGATTGTTTTCCTCGAGCGACAGCTGTCGTTAGGACCGTAACGGTGGCAGAATAAGTAGCGTCGACGATCACAGGGCCCGCGTTTGTATAGGGGTGCAACGAGCTACGACGCGGCAATTAAGCGACGGCTAATCAGCCGAACCGCGGAGACGCGGATTTTCTTCGGGCTTTCGACAACCTCTTTCCGAAGGACGGCCGCTCCACACCGGCGGCACCGTAATTTCGTGTAAATGGACAATCGATCTGCGATACCGCCGATATCACGCAAACGTAAAACCACCCCTCGTGCTTTGATAGCCGGGTATTCTCGAGTCGCGGCACCAGGGGGAATGACCACTTCCTTGTTCACGATTTATGCCGCGGAAAATGGAAACTCCGGGACAACCACTGGCAAGAAATCGTTATTCACTCGTTGACATTACTAACACAATAACACCCCCGCAATTATGATACGGAAACGCTGAGGTGTGCGTTGCTCCGTGAATCGCGCGGAACGTTCGAAATTTTCATGAGCGGGACGCTGCGCACGATTTAACTAGCGGCACTCGTGTATTGTTTTACGGATTTTGGTGGGGATTACCATTTTTTAATTGGCGGAGTTCGCCGAAACTGCGTGGAATTGTAATCTTTGTCTTTTGTCGCTGTTGGCTCAGTTTTGTTAGCCGAGTCTATCCGTGAGAATCTATTCATGAAATCGTTTTTTTTATCGTTTGAGTTTTGAATGATTAAATAATAATCGCTGAAAAAAAGCGAAAAAGGCACATACAGGTCGAATTGAGTAACCTCCTTCTTTTTCGAAGTCGGTTAAAAATTTGGAATGAAATGGCTTGCAGATGTTTCTGGTCACGGCTCTGACACATGTTTGCTATCATTTTTCAGTGCGATATTAAAGAAATTATAAAAGGAAGATCGCGATTAAAATGTGATTTCGCAGGATGATAACGTAAAGATCTTTAAATGTGTACACTTAACATTGAGTACAGTTGCCTGTTCACTTGGTAGATACACACGATTAACACGACATATCTTTGATGTTTACTGTGCAGTTTTGATAAATTGCGGTTGTGCTTCTAGCAGATGCATATCGAGATATTATTGGGAACTTTTATGTGAAATTAATTTGTGTGCATTCGTCACATGATACAGGAATTACATAATACTCGTATCTCTTTTCTTAATCATTTTAATAGGTGAATAGACTTTTAAAAAATTTTTATTTTGAATAATGCATTTTCATCCAGTTCTGAGCCATGTATTTAATTCCAAGTCTCTAGCTCATCAGGAAGTTAGTTTAAAATCAATTGCAAAATTTGCCACCGAACAGACAGACAGGCAAACAAATAAGAAAGCGAGCTAATAAAAACGTGGTAAAAATAGTCGTGTAATGTTTTTAAATCGTCAAAACATTTCCACTATTTTGTATATTACCGTCCCATTTATCTCATAAATGCGTAAAATCCGCAACCTAATTATTACAAAATATGTAGCTCAACGGTCGAGCCCATCGTCAAGACACCTAACGTTAACTGTCGACTCATTGAATCATCGAATCACGCTATACCCATTAGATTCGCGATGCATCTAAATATTCACAAGCCTATACCTCGAAAGACTGACGCATTTATCCATCTCGGAAATTCATCGCTCGACGTGGATGTAGAACGATGATCTATAGAGCAGTCCAATTAATCGTTTCCAGCGGCCGTTACGTCGAAACAATTACCGTTCCGATAGCAACGCTGTGGCTTACGTAAGTCCCGTAAAAGAAAGAAGGTGCGTTATCGCTCGATAATCGCCAGGAGAAATCGAGGTTGTAGGATTTGCGGGGCAATCCTCGCTGATAAGAATCGGCAATGTCATCGGACGGCTTGAATCGGACGCGCCTGTAACGCGGAAAAAAAGAGCGAGAAAAATAGAGGAATCGGTGAATACTCTCTCTCTCTCTCTGGCTGGGACAAACTCAAATAAGAGTTATCGGCGACGTTTGCCTACATAAATCCAGTTAGCCGTGAGCCACTCGGAATAGTGTCGTGAGCGAGACGCGGCTGAACAATGCGGGCCGCGTTGGTTTCCAGAGAATTTTTCTCCCCCTTTTGGCGCGATAAGCGCCGTTATCTTTTGTCGCGCAACGATAATCCAAAGAACCGTCGTTTCAGTTCTTTAGGCAGGTCGGCTGGAGCTCGGGCGGCAGCTCTCCGATGAACTAAACGCCCGTGGCTATGTAACCAGGAACATAACGTCGCCTGAGTAATTCTCGAGCTTGTTACGAGCGGGAGATGGAGAAGGAGGTGAATCGTGGATACAGAGAGAGCTTCGTCGTTTTCTTCCCCTCCCCTCCTCTTCTTTCCCCCTCTCACGTTCTCTCTCTCGCGCGCGCTTCCGTGCAACCCTTCTTTCTCGGTTGCGCCACAGTTTCCCCCGGAGTCCACGGTTTTTCTCCTTCCTTCTTCCTCTGGCGTTTCTCTCCTGTTTCTCCAGGACTCCGCGAGAGACCGGTCTCTCTGTCTGCACCTATCGCTTCGGCTCTGTCCCTCCGCGCAGCGTTAGGTAATTCGAAAGCAATTTGAATTGACGTGCACCGGCAGAGGAAAGTAATTACGGGGTGGTGAGCGCAAGCTCCCGAGCTCGCCGGATCGTGTGCGCATACCACGCGCGGGGAATACACACTGATGCGCGCGGACACGCGCGTGTACACACGCACCTACATGGCACCGCTCGCGGTTAGATTGATTAAAATTTACTATGCAAATTAGATTGCGCCTCGGAGCGACGGCCGCGAGGAGAAGTCGGTGGAGGCGTGGGCGGAAGACGGGAAACACACCCCCGCCCCTCTCCCTCTGAAAAGATGAATCGTTATCATTAGCATTTTCAGCATTGACGGGACCCTGTCGCTCTGTTATCGCGCCGCCCGGCTATTGGATCTCTCTCCCGACCGTTTCACCGAGGCCAGTCGATATACTAGCTGCCACCCTCTGCTAGACTCCTGTATCCTATCTGCGCCACGCAGCCTTATGATTCTCGCATCCCTGAACCGCAAACACGCCGGAAATTCGCTTTCGAAGAATGCCCCGGACAGTTGCGACACGCTCGAACGGGACGAAAAGCCACCTCCGAGGACAGTCAAACGAGTTTCTACCCTCCTGCGTGACGGACAACAATGTAAACTTCGCTCGATAAATAACTAATTTTTCCGGAATTTTTTATAAGTCTGTTATTAAAAAGAATCAACTCGGAGCACGGTTACAATTACATTGTAACAGCAGATACAACGCCGCAACAATCCTTGGATTTTGAGTTATTTCCAGAACTATATTATTTCAACAAAATAAACCAACTGTGTTAATGGAAAATTTATCATTCAGAAATACCTGAATAAAAATACCTGACGAAGCTCCTGTTGTGGCAATCAGAAAACGAATTTCACAGTTCGGAATTAGTTTTCTGGTAGTCATCTAAGAATCCGCGTTAGTCGAGTACTTACTGTACAGGTAAAATAAAATAGTTACAATGTACATATTTAGAAATAAACTTATTTGAAGAATATCCAATGAAAAATATTTTACTTCCTTCTTTTGCAAATACAAAACCGTACAATTTTCCTAGGCCGTAATGAATTTTTGAGCCGCGCAAGTAGCAATTCCGCATCCGTTCGTGTGTAAAAGTTGCTCGGCGAGGGCAGGGTGTTCGATCAAGATACAGGGGTCGGAATTTTTTCGTGCTCCTCCGAAGAAACTCGTCTTTCCGCTAGATCGCTTGGAAACGCTCCTCGCCGCGACTCGTGGTACGTAGGGTGAATTTCACCCCCCGAGGCCTGTACACGCGCTGTGGGCGAATTGATCGCGTTGGGGTAGAATCATCCATCACCAAGTGACAGACCCGTGCCAACCCCCCCGTGGAAAGGTGCCCCGCACCCTACCGGCAAGAGGAATGGACAGAGGTGGTGCGGCGAGGGTGCATGGGGACGTTAAGGGGGTGAGGTGTGCGAGAGAGGGAAAACGGTGGCGCCCTCGAACGACGGGCGACGAACCAAACAACCCCCTGAACAATGCCCAACAGATCCCACGGGACGGCGCGTTCTGTTTTCTCTTTCTCTTTTCCCGTCGTGCAACGTCCCTCGCCTCGCTTCGCCTCGCCTCGCCCGTCATGCCTCGCCCGTTCCCCCGGCCTCGCTCTTGTTGCCGCTGTCGATTTGCCTCTGACGCGGCAACCATCTCTGCCACGATGCGATGGTTAGTCTTCGGGAGATGCGCACGACAGGCCTGTCGATACGGAACGGCTTATTACGCGGTCATCTTATTTAAATTGCTGGTTTCGCTTATCGAGCCGGAGGATGGACATGCCCGAGCCCGCAATTATCCGAACGACCGGAACTTTTCGCCAGGTTCGCGCAATCCTTCTAACGAGTCGTTTCTTGTAACCAGCGGAGATTGTTTAACTCATCCGATACCCGATTACTCTCGCTGAACACGCCCAACCCTCTACGGAACCGTTCTATCCTCTCGTCTCAAACGGAGTTTCTGAGATCAATCACTTTGTAGATTTAGACGTCGCACAGTGGCATTTTGACCAAAAAGCTGACCAAAATTATTTTATAGTAGAGAACAAGTCCACTGTTTGAACATATCAGGTGTATTGCTAAATTAAAACAGTATTTACATACAATAAATTTACTTTATTTAAAACTCCTCGTCACTACTTTCTTCGGCAGGTTCGGGAAACAATTGCTATTATCATAAAAAGTAATTGCTATTATCGATAGATGATAAATTATACAAAATTGAATTTTAGCCAGCTTTTTGGTTAAAATGCCCCACTGTTGTTTACACATGAAGGTTGGATCGGGAGAGTAAACAAAGTTTGAAGAATACTCAACATTCAGAGCCATCAGAGAAATATTCTCCAGTTTCTCCATAGAATATCATAAATGAACGTCAGCCAGTGTTGGCATAAGTATAGATAGCTGTTTGTCTAGAGCATATTAGCAAATCAATTTGCAGCACTGAAACGGAGCAGTCTGTACGCAAAGTTCGACGACTTTCCTGCAAGAAGTTTCCAAGTTAACGTCGTTAGCGCCGGGAGACCTATAGCCCGATCTACTCCATGTCGCTTTCTTCGATCTCATTGCCTGTTAAAGTAATGCTTGCTGTTCGTACCTAGTATGCTCGATCCTAACAGCTAATCTGATCGAATCGACGTAATACGTTTACGTTCTTAGAAACTTGTCAAAGCGTTTCCTTGAAACATAGTCTCACTTCGCCGTGAATTTACAGCAATCTTTTATGATCCATTCTAAGTAGAGCAATTTAAGAGGAAATTGGCAGCCTATGCGAAGATTGGCAGTCTATCGATTATCAAATCGAGATAAAGCACTCAAGTTCTCAGAAGTTCGTCATAGGTCTCGCCGGAGCGAAGAGCTGCTTCCGAAAGTGCAGTCTAAATTTTCAGCAATATTTCACCAGCCTACTTCGACGATCCAGAGTGATTTAGTAGAAAGTTGAAGCGTCTCGTAGCTAGTCCATTATTAGGTAATGAAAACGAGAAGTTCGTAAAGGCTGAACTGGTTGGCCGAGACTTGCCGGTCTCGCAGTTACTCTGTCGGCACAGGATGGTGCATTAGCAGCCTAGGGGTAGGTGTACCACCATCCCCTACCTTTATCCAGCTCGTTTCCCGGCATTGATGTGCTTCCTCGCCAGCGCGACGGCAATTTTCTTGATCACGCGACACAAAGGGCGGAAATCAATAATACGGCTATGGGAGACCTCAATTGGAATACGACCTGAGCTGCGTGTATACGTGTCACCTTATTCATTTTCGAGCCAATTCGTCAGAGACCGTGGCGGGGCACTGATTCGCTGAACGGTATTGATCGTTTCGATCGATATATACAACTTGTCTTTCCCGTGATAGTACTTCAACGATGCGCGTAAAATACATTACACTTCAACCTCGAAAAAATGTTGATCTTCCTCTTTAGAAAGTTAGAATTAAAAACGGTATACAAATATTTCTAATCATTTCTTGTTTAACCTTCACTCTGTGTATGGGATGCAAAATGTATGGAGTGCAATTGCACCCCTGTTCACAAACTGAAGATTAACCTTGCTGCGGTGTCTGATTTTTGGATTGTGGGGACGTTGAACCTACAGCAGACTAATCTAGAGCTTTCTGTAAGAGGATTGCGATTCGTGAGATTTTTCCAGCCAGTTACAGCATCCTTTGCGTGTACGACGTTCCACATATACTTGCCAACAGAATTTGTTAAGGGATATTATCTAAACCCGTAGAGCATGAAACCTCGAGAAATGGCACTCGAGGAAGAAGCAGCTCCTCGTCGCAGCGTTTGTCCCTCGGATTCCGAGTCTTTTGTTAGAGCAAATTTCTCGATATCTGTGTCAGTGTATGAAAAAGCAACAGGGGACACTTTAGGTTCTAAACTTAAGCGGCTCAGTCGGCGTGCGGAGAGATCACGACGGCGTATCGCGAAACAATAAGTCGGGGTCTTCATTGGGGCTTCCGTATCAGCGAGACTCTTTTCGGAATAGATGAGAGTCGCGTAACGTTGAAAACGCCGATGATATGGGGCGCGATGTTATAGAGAGGAAGGGAAATGGAAACTATGTAGAGCGGATAGCGCTGGAAAGGGGACAGGAAAGCAACTGTTGGCGAGTCTCGATATTCAGCACTCTGAAGGAGAAAGGAAGCTGGCTGACTAGCAGAGGGGGATGGAGGCAATACGTTGAAAGGATACGGATATCTCTCGGTATATTATTGCAAATGGAAAGAAGAGGGCTTGTTCGCTTCCGTCGAGCGTCGTAAAGCGAGAGACACGCGCGGGGTCGAGGTAAGAAATTTTTACGACTTTTCGCCGTCCGAATGGCAATTGAACGGCGCAAAAAAACGAGAATAAAGAAACGAATAATATAACCCGGTGGGCCGGTCCGACAGAAGTTGAACTGTTCGAGGCACAATGTTCCCCGGGCTCCATTGTGCGAGGTGCAAGGACCGATAACAGGACACAAAAGGAAACGTGGCCTAGATCAGAATGCACTTTGGAGTACCGTGTACACACGATCTACCTTATTCATCCGTGGGCAAACTCTCCGGAGGTCGGAACGAGAGTTTGATACGGGAGGCGAGGGAGCATTATGATCCAGTAATGGACCAATATTTGGATACGTACGATTGAACGCTGCCGCGATTCACGCGCGCGCCTCCCTTGCGACTGCACGGCTTGCCAAATCGTAATTCTGCGACGCAGACCTAATACACGCCGACGTCGAATTTGTTCAGCGATAGTAGCTGTTTCATAAGGAACTTCCTTCCTCCGGCTTCCTGCAGAACAAACACCCGGATGAATTTATGGCGACGAGCTTCTGATACATAGCCGTTCCGTGAACCATTCGAATATTTCATTACAGCGTTCTCGATGTCCCTATTGTATTCAAATCGAGAACATAGGTAGCCGTTATTTGAAAGAACAGAAAGTTCAAAAACGTTTACTTTCGACCTACTCAAATTGTTAAAGACTAGCTTTTCCCCGCGGTTTCGCTCGCACAGAAAACTATTTAATGCCCTCAAAAATTGATATTGTTTCTCCATAAAATCTTTTAACCCCCATTCACCCCATTCAGATTGTATCAATGAGCAATAAGAACAAGTATGAGGTAAATCAGACCACAATATATCCCTAATACAAACGTTGCAACCCCTTAGGAGTTGAATTTTGAAATATCCTTCCTTATCCCTTGTATAGATCATAAAGGAAACCTCTGTGCCAAATTTCAGCTTTCTAAGGCCAGGGGTTTAGCCTGGGCGTTGATAGGTGAGATAGAAGCACATTCTCCTAAATGGCTCGTGTATCTCGCAGTGAATGCACACAGTTGATATTTTAACGACCATCTTGTGCCTTGTCATCCACGCGTCTCCAGCAGAAATGTCCGAGAAGAAAGTTCGACGTCCATGTATCGCTTAGATTCCTCAAAGAATCCATGATTGAAAGGGACGATAAACGCGAGCGTGCTTTCGCGAATTTAGGTCAGCTCTTTGAAGAATGAATCGGAATTTAATGCGCGAGGCGCGGGAACAGTCTGATCTTTTAATGGACTCCCAGAATCTAGCCGGCGAGTGTACACAATGTGCATAGAGAAAGAGAGAGAGAGAGACCAAGCTGAATCACAATCCCGGCTACATTTTCATATAATAATACCGTCGACGATATTGCGTCCGGGTTTGCTGCATTCAAGCCAAGATTCGCGGTTAGACGTGGATTCATCGTGGGAATAAAGTAATTCTGCAACTTGCTGCCGATTTAGATACGGGACAACAGATAAATTCGCGAGCTCGCCGAGGTCGAGGTAAACATTTTCGAGATCGATCTGGGGAAAGAGCCTGGGGAAAGCAGAGTTTACAAAATCAACATTTCCTCAATATTGATTTACGGAAAGTAAATTCGAGAAAGTATGAAATCTGCAGGGACATTCATTGGATATTACAAATAAAATTGAATGGGTAGGAAATTTATTATTTAATTAATATAGATGTTATAATAGGAAATAGAATTATCCTTTCTCGAAAATTGTCTGCAAAAATGGGAGTCTGGATAAATATCCTTCCCGCCAGCAATTCACCAACGGGTTTCGCTGGGAAAAAACCGCGCACGTTGACAACATACGAGTCTCTGGGTCGGCTCGGTCGGTATAAATTCTGCGAACCGTAGGATCGCGTGCCATCAGCGAAATTCGACCGAACGCAGGTTCCGTCGAGCGTCGACCAGAAAAACCTGACGCGTCGTCAGCAGATACGCGGCGAAATGTCAATTCATTGCGTCCGTAGGCGGTTGTAGAGTGCTTTAGGCGTCTAGAGTGTCTTGCAGCACGATTCACCGGCTGTTCAGTCTCACGCGCTCGAGGATCCATAGAGCGGCATGTTCTCGCTGGCTGTCATAACCAAGTACTACCACGGCCTGGATGTGCGAAGAGGTCTGTCCTAGCGCCCTGTACAAACGTATCGATGGAGAGAATGTTCGTCATCCGACGCCTATCGAAAATCGTTCTCGCTCCCTCGCACACGAACGATCATCTTTCGAAGCGATCCGACCGCGAGATTACGAGCTGTTGGTTATATGTGGATCGTCGATCTGTGCCGCGGAAGAGGACTCGGAAAATCGTTCGCTCGTGCACGCGCTCGTTACGCCCGAGAACTTTTCTTCGCGAGGAAATGGCGCGCGAAGGTGCTCGCACGATCATCGAGAAACGAGTCACGACACGCCATTCATCGTTGTCGATGTCGTTGCTTTTCCTTCTTCCAGCTTGGCAGCGTTTACCATTTAACTGTACACAACGCTGCTGGCCTTCTTGGACCTTTATTCTTAGCCCCGCGCATTCTACTAAGGTCACGCTGCGGATGCACCTGCCGATTTGTATTCATCCACGCCGATTTGTCGACAGCTAGATTCACAGAACGAACTATAAACGGTCCGTCGTATCTATCTTCTAGAATTCAGAATACTTATAATAAAGGAATATTTATTATAATATTATGACACCACAATATGCAATACAATACATCAATATGTCAATATATATTCAACTGAACTGTGCTGTTATTATTTTATATGACGACGGTGCGTCGTCAATGCCGTCAGGTGTTGTCTTGCCGTAAAGGTATTACTCACACCATATTATTCCCCACAGCTAAATCTAGTCGCTTAACCCTTTGCACTCGGAGCTGTGTTAACTCGAAAATTATATATTTCTTCCGACATATAATATTTTCATTCCCTATGATTTTTTAAATTTTATGGATATGAAATTGTTATATTAGATACCGACATATTTAATAATGTAAACACAATATTTTGAGTCTAGCAGTCTCAAAGGGTTAATTAAGTCAAACTTAGTTTTCGATAAGACCTGTCTCGCAAACCTAATGACTCCACCCCACTTGCACAAGCCACGAAGAATTGCGTCGAACCAACCCGGGGGACCAGCTGATTACCCTATCGCATTAAAAGCGAAGCCGCGGAAACAACTCCGGCGCAATATAATGGTAAACATCGGACGATGCTCGTGCGGAAATCACACCCCACGCTCATCAGGCGATTTACTATCCATTATCGTAAACTCGATGGAACGACGGTCCGCCCTCCCATAAACGGGCGAAAGGTATCGGTCTCGGCAACGTCCCGTTCCGCCATTTTCACGAGTCCCTCGTGAACGCGCGACGGGTGGCGCCGTTAATTTAGTACACATCCTATCCGGCCGGTAGAAGCCTCGAAGATGAGCCATCGTCGAAAACAGCCCCAGTTCCGACGGTGACGACAAGTGGCTGACGGGGTGCGAGTTTTACGAGCGTTTAACGGGCCGATTTATCGCTCGCCGAAAGCGGGAAACGAAACCACGACCTGTCGCACGGATCTCCCTGTCCCGAGACGGGACGGGCCACGTGACCCGGCTAGACGGTTCGATCGGCCAGGCGATTTATAATTTCCGATTTTCGTGGCGACCGCGTTGCTCATTCGGCTCTCGTCCGTTTCTTCGAAGAGCCTCCAAGTGTATTGTCTCTCGCGCGTCTTCTCGCGAGGGAGGTCAACATCCGTTCGTCTGCTTTCATCCACTCCCTGGGATTCCTGTCGCCCTTAGTCATCCCCGTGGTCTGGGTTAGGTGTCCCGTAAAAGCGTCTGGCCCGTGACCAAACAAAGGAATCGATGCGCGCGACGGCTATAGTACAGAGATCGCAAGTTGTATCTACAAACTGAATAACACACGAGAGCAAGGGAACTAGGCTGCCAACAGCTGTACCTAGTCCCTTTCAGAAAGAAGCCTCTTGTAATTAGACAGCGGATTTTCTGCATTTACGACTGTACCGACTAAATGTAATTTGAAACAGTATAAACATTAGAAGAATTTAAAAGTACTGTCATGTTATTCTCAATTTTTTGAACACGTTAAGACTGGAAATAATTATTCAATTTCACTCCTGTTTGGTGCAATCCAGGTAGAAGATGTTTATTTTGCATGAAGATCCAGTAGATAGTATTTTGCTTTAATTAATGCCGCAGTTCATTACTTCGATATGCAACCTCAGCTTATGAATTGCTTCTGGACACCCACAGCCTTTCATAAATCACGTGTAGAAGATGGATGTTTTAAGAAAAGCTTATATCGAAGTTGAGAACGAGACGGCCGGTCAACCCGCAAAACGGAGTATTCATGGAAAGAAGATAATGTATCGCCCGATAAGATGTCGAGATTCTCCGGGATCAACGTCCCTTAGGGACACCAAAGTCTTGATCGCTGCGTACGATGCAACGTGTGAATCATTCTTGCTCGTCCAACAAGATTTTCTTGGTCGAAAGCGTTGTCGGTCGTTTACGTCGAGTCCTCAAACTGCATTTGCATGAAAGATTGACTGTGGCCGTGGGTACTCTATCGGGACACTCGACGAATGCTAAGAAGACGCTGTTAATCATTCAGAACGAAGTTTCTACTCGACGCTGGCGAAGAATTAGCAGGTAGATGCCTGAAGTTTTAAATTTATCTACAGTTTACCAAATAGACAACTTCTGCGTGTTCACCAGGAAGCCATCCAGACATCTTGCGCAGAATATATTCATAGCACACGGAGAGAGCGAAGTTCTATGCAAATGGCGTCGTTGCCGAGACCACCGACTTATTCCCGGTAATGAATATTTTAATTCGATTATTCAGACGGGAACTGGCGAACACGAGCGAACGACAATGAACGAGTCTGATTCGGTGACGTCGGATCATCCATCATCGATTCGATTGCTCGAACGGACTGACTGGCGCAATGGCCCATTAGAAACCGTGAATCACTTATTAACGAAGTCTTCGTTCTAGATTCCTACATTCACTTGATCTCTATTCCCGCGTCACCAGGCCAATCGACCGCATTTCCTCTCGTTATCTACCCATTAAAAAATGTGTCTTCCTAAAATCTTCAGCTCAGGGACGTACCGAGGTTTTCGAGGACCCTTGCCACTTCGTGGTCGATCTTTCTTGGCCCACATATTTATCGAGGTAGAAGGGAATAATGCACAACACCTTTGGCATTTAACCCTCGCGAGTTCTTCAGGATGAACTGTATATTCATTTTTTATTTTCGAGTACCGTGAAATATTCAATTCCTTCCTGTTTTCGTTGCAAGATTCTTCAGGAATCCTTAACCCTTCGCTGCATAGTGTATCATATCTGATATAATTAACGAATTTGGTATAGTATAGTAAATTAAAATTGTATTTGTTTACTATTTTTATTTATGTCTATTTTTCTGATATTGTTGTTTTAATGTTTGTAATATTTTTCCCTTAAACAAAACACAAAAACCGACCTTCTTTCAATTTTTTCATTCCCAATTAAAAAATTCATACAGCTAAGGGTTAATACTTTAAAATGCAGCATTCATATATTTTGATACTTCATTTTAAATAAGAACTTTCTGAACCACTCTCTTGATTTTCTAATAAATAAACTAACAGTGGAGAATTGTAGAGCCAGCCTCCTCAGCTTAGCAAATCAATACATGTTTGCTCGTTTTCTCGGAGTGTACGAACTGTGACCGAGGTAGCCACGGGTTAAGATAGGTCTAACACAGCGAATGTCACCGGACGAGACCGAGCACGTCGAGTGTTGACCGTCCAGGCGTGCTAAAGTTTGCGGAGAATTTGGAATTCCATGTGGCTGGTTTCGACACGGTCGTTCGAGCGATTCCGGCTGGAACGAGGCGGCTGCGTGCAGGAAAACACTTGGAGCGGTAGCTACGGGTCTCGGGAACGAACAATTATCGGTAGATCCGTGAGCTGGAATAAATTTCGACCGGTAGTCCCCCCGGCTGGTTCGTGATCGTCGTAGAAAATGAGCAGTTCCGTGAATTCCGTCGTCGTCCCGGTGGCTGCAAGCCAGCGGACGCGTAAATTAAGATGTACGCGGTGTCGTAAGCGCATGTTCGTAAAGTGTCGTGTTAAGTGGTAATTTTATAATATTCTAACGGGACGTCCCGAGCACTATTTACCATGCCCGTGTTCGGGGCCCACAGGACGACACCTACCGTTACGGTGTAACGCGTTCCAACCCGGTCGTTACAAAACTGTTACCCGTCAGGGATCTACCAGCAATTTCTTGTAATGGCCTACGCAAATTGGAACCTTATAAAACATCCATCAAACACAGTGGCACACCAGCCAGCTAGAATGATACTACTCGATTCCGCGGTAATTTCACTTCGGAACGAAGTATCGCTGCCTTTCCACCACGCCTCTTGACAATTTTCGTGTCGCGAGACACTCGGGACCGAAAACTGCTTCTTCCTGGTAAGAGAAAGTCCTGCGAACTATTTGTCCGATGCAGACACCTGTAGATTGTATATTATTAACATTTATGAGCTCTCCAACACATGTGCTGTATAATTGCTTCAAAGCCACATGTCTGGGGAGCAGCAGTTTTACGAGAGACACTGCTTCTGGTTAACACGTTCTCCATCGCTGATAATCAAATTCATTTTCTATGACCACAGAATGGCTAGTAAGAGAATGAAATAAAATAACAAATTATTTATTTGTAAAAAGAGGAAGTATTTTGCAAGAAGAAGCGCAGTCTGCCGATGAGGAATCCGTGATCCGTTCGAAAGAGCATATTTCACGAAACAACTGATCCGGAAGAGCGGGTCTCGAATCGGTCGACAACAGAATCACGTGTCACGGCATTAATCATCCGGTTAGCGAGTGCTTCCTCCCGCAGAAGCGGTTGTTAATTGGATGATCGGATCGTGTGGTATACAGAAGGAGGAGGAATCGGCGCGGGCAGGATAGATCGGGTCGCAATCTCACGGTGCAACGGTGGGTCGGTAGATACCGCAATCAGCATTTCAGAGGGTGATAAAATTGCTTCTATGTGTCAGTGGAGCAGGAGTCGGGTCCGGAGCTTACAGAAGGATGACGTGAACGCCGCGCCGGTCTGATAGGTCGCGCGATAAACCGATCAGATAATTTTCAACGCTTAGATCGAACCTGTCGAGTCGCTGCTGGCTGCCTCGGCTTTGTCCGGGGGTAGACGCGTGGGACAACCGTAACACGGTGGGTCGCCGGTCGTGGATAGGCCGTTGCCGTATATGAAGACGTAATTGGACCGGTTGACAGTTTCCGAGCATTCATTTGACGTGTGACATGATTCAGAAGCGTCCAGCCGTTGTCACATCTTCAATTGCCTCCTCCGTCGGAGCAATCATCGTCCTGCGGCTACTCTCTCCGACTCGCGAGAGAATCGTCGCGACGAGTCGAGCCGAGCGCAACGAAGGTTGTGTGTTTCTGTGACGTCTTTGTCCGGCAGCGATTTCCTTTCTTATCTGTTGAGTTTCGTCGCGCCAGCCTGTAACGCGATTCGACGACAAGCAAGCGCGAAAATGCCGCTGCAGCTTTCGCAACGGAAGTGCAACAGATAGTACCAGATAGTGCTTCCTCGGAGCACAAGCAGACGAGCTCGGAATGCAAACAGGGTCGTCGGCCCCTTTCTGGTGACGCTCTTCCCTTCGACATTTCAGTTTGACGCTCGCAAAATACATCGTTGCCTCGATACATGCGAAAACTTCGAATCCGAAATGTCGTTTAGGAGATGCTCGCACGACACGCTACCGGAAATGCGTGCGAAAATCGAGCGACGAAAGAGGCCATCAATCATTTTTTTTTATTGAAGATCTCTAGACCCTTAGTTGATGATACATAACATGAGATTTATATTGATAGTTTACAATCTGCAAGATAATTTGTGCCTCCGATTGTTATACTTTTCGCACTGCCAGATAACGTGGTTTAAAGTTTCATTTCAATGAAGCAGCCAAATGGTAGTGATCCGCTCGCATTCTATTAATCGCGGTCATCAATAATTGTGATTCGTAATGTCGATCTTCGTTTGTTTCTGCACAGCCACACCAAAGCCCACCACGAGTTTCGACGAGCGAGATTCTAGTGTATATCGTAGAGATACTGTTCCTTGGATGGCGAGTAAGAAACCAGGAGTGTATCGATGAGACAATACCAATTCAGTGACAAAAGTGGTTTGGCTTGAATTCTCTTTGTACGACATTTTCGCCAACATTATTCGAAAATTCTCGCGCACATTGTTTCGGAATGTGGCCAAAACCTGGCGATCGTATCCAGAGATTGCGGGTCCGAATTATTAGCGATGAATTCATAATTCCTCGTTGCCGGGCGCAAGCTGCAGCGAACGTCTTTCGGTGGGATCGTCGAGATTGAAATGTTCGTAGCAGGAGGAGCCGGGCGGTAAAGCCGAAAATCGGGGATGAACCGCGAATATTTTGTGGCATAATGTCGGCCCCGGGGATCCCTTAATAACACGTTGCCCGCTCGTAGCCCCCTCCGTTTGGATCCAAGGCCGAGATACCAGAAGCTAAAAAGATAATCGTACACGCGGGGCCCTGGAGAAAGAGAGTTTCCGCCGGGACAGTGATTATGTTAATCGTTACGCCGTTCCAGGTATTGATAACGGTATATTGCGACGGCAGTATGAGGATCGTGCACCTTGCAGCAGATTATACCTGGCTAACTCGATGGTAAATAGAAACCTTACGCGATAACGAGCGCCGTGTTTCGCCGGGGAGGTTCGTTCCATCAGGTGAATTATCAGCGCGGGCTCGGCATTCGGTGTGCCGGATCCGTCAGACGCTCTCCCAGGACATTCCAGAACCTGTTTATCGAAACCGTTTAGTTGGAAGCGGCGATTCTTGCCGGGAGTATTAATTGTAATTATACACCGGACGCTAATTGCACGTTATTAGAAGCCGGAGTGCCTAGCAAACAAACCCCCGTTCCTCTGCGCCCAGCTGTCCGGCCGACGTGCTAACTCGAGACATCAAGCTGAACTGGTGAACCAACCTCGTCAACTGCTTTCGCGAGATTTAGAACGTTTCGCGGACGTGTCCCGGCTTCCGAGACGACGGTCTCGAACCTCCATTTTCAATTTGCGAGAACCTCCATCTCGTTAAGACCCTTCGACACGCTTCAGGTGTCTTCCTTCGATTTTCATGAATAATTGAAAGAATTGCTATTGCTTTGAATCATCTACATTTTAAACTACAATTAATGTTATCGGCGCACTGGTTCGATCCATTGGAACATAAGCAAATTTGCAAAAATATCACATGAAATTTAATTCAACGTTTCGGTCTCTCAATCTAGACCATTTTCAAGAATAGAAAATTTCATTATTGCGTCTGTAAGAATTAATCAAAGATATTTTTTTGTATAAATTATAGAACGGTTAGGCAAACGTGTTTCCACACAAATATAGAATAAAAAAGGATTTGGACTCAAAAAATGTGTAAAGATTCACATGCTTATAAGGAAAGGTATTAATTTACATTCTTAAATATTACGGAAACATCTACATTTTACTACAAAATTAACCTTGATTTTTGAAGATTGAGTTCAGAAATACAATATTCTCGAATATTGGTGAACGATTAAGGAAGCCAGGTTACCATCGATTCAGATTGTGCACGATAACACGGCGAAAGCTTGTTTAGAGTAAAATCGAAAATATTGTGCGGCGAGCTGTGCGGAATCAAGGGGCCAGAGGCAGAAAATACAACGAGTGGCATCGACCATCGCTGAAAATTACATTTCTGGCTCGAGATCCGGCGCGTTTCGATTTTCCACCCGTAGACGGTACGTACTGCATAATTGCGGCCACCGCGTATCTGTTTTTGCAGAAGCCTCGATGTTATTGGATTTTTTGATTGATTCGAGTCGCTGTCCATTCAGTCGGCTGGACGTGAAACGTTCTCGATTGTAACAATCATAATCACGGCACGGTTTACGCTGTAATTGTACTTTCAGCAGGGATAAATTAAATTACACTGCAACTGATCGGATATTTGCTCGGTTGGCGAGTTCTCCCTGGTTATGTATAACACGGACATATTTAAACCTCCGACACGACTGTTGTTGTTAATTGTACAATGATTGCTGTAGCCTGAGATATGCGCTACGAAATATATGCATCTGTAAAAGAAAATTAATTAAATTCGAAAAAGGATAAATATTGTTTGGTGTGGATGAGTGGATGAAAGAATTATCAAAGTTTGATTATTGCAGAAGGATATAAAATTGCTTGTAGTTGCTAAACTTTCAACACGGTTCTCGAAGCAAGGAGGAGTACCTACCAGAAAAAATAATCGAACGACAGGGTAGACTGGAATATATATACGGTAGAGTTTTTCACAGTGAAATTAGTTTGAATTAATTTGAATAGTTTGAGGATGCCGGAAGCAGACAATAGTGAAATAACACGGGAATTCATTTTTCTCATGAAACATCGAGCGAATCTGAATTCCTAGGAACGATTTCGTGAAATATGGAATCGCATTGATGCGCAACCTCAAGCCGCGAGACGCTTGAGAAAAGGGATTACGAGATATAACTCGATTACAGTGTCTCGAGTATCCTTTATATTTCACTAGCGTGTTTTCTTTTGCCTCGACTGGAGTGCGCTCGCGACGGGTTAATTTCCTCTGGCTCCCATCTCACTCCCTTCGCTTCTCATGCTTTCTCTCTTTTTCTCTCGTTCTCCTCCTCCTTCTCCCCCCTCTGTCTCTCTCTCCTCGGCTTCGCAATTCTCTCGATTTTCATCCCTCTTCGCGTGTAAGTGCAATACACGCCCGAATGGGAACCCAGTGGAAAAACTGTAAGATTCACGGATATTGATACTGATACACGACTTTGGTATATTTGCGCTTCATCGTCAGTCGGAGCCAATATCGAGCCACCCTCTTTTTTCTCCCTCGATGAAAAGCGCGGAATTGACGCGAAAATATCGGTCAGCCTCGCTGCCGTACCATTTAATCAGGAACTAGATCAAACGCGAAGTTTTTAGTGAAAATGCAAAGCTTTTGTTCAATCACTCTTGCGCGCGTTACACGTTTTACTTTGATCCGCCGGGTTGGTTCATTCTCAATTAAAAGCTCGGAGTTAATGTAAAAATAACGGTCAGCCTTGTTACCGTGCCGCTACTCTGGCAGTCTTCATTTACATGCCAATCTACAGATATCATCGAGAAAGTCACTAAAGTGGTCGCCGAAAAAACTCGGCACCCTTTGCTTAGACGTTGAAAAAGATCGTTCACATTTTAACGACGTATTCGCACGAGAAGAATTTTTAAAAATCACCTTAACGATGTTAACGTGTTCATAAATATTAGCAAGTCACAGCCAGCACCAACCCTCAGCAACGTTCCATGTACCTTACTGCCTCAATCTTCAACACATTTGACGAGGGTTGAAAAATGAAACAAGCAAGAACTCAACAAAATCATACTAGCTATGTAACCTTTAAAAGGAACCTGAATTTTCGAAAAGAAAAACCATCTGCTGGCAAATGTGTTACTCCACATTCCTCGCGTATCTTCGACCGCCGACTGAGCTGCATCCGCCATCCCTAGAACCCGATACGCGTTGGCAGATAAGAAAACGATACACGCGGGATCGGTTCGTGATAGCGATTTTAAACGTAAAGTGGCCGACGTAGCGACGATCTAGCAGAGTGAGGGCTCTCTCGGCACGAGTTTCATCCCCCTGAAAACGGCGTTGTAACCGCGATCGATTCGGTGGAGCGCACCGCACGAATTCCGACGACGGCACCGGCGCCGACCCACGCTCCTACGCGGCATTAATGCACCGAAACGTAGTTACAGTTTGTAACTCTATTTGGAGGGACATGCACGAGGGGGTTGGCGGTGTGCCCCCTTGTCCCCTCCGCAGCGTTGTATCCGTCCGTTCATCCCCCTAGATCCACCCTCTCTCGCAATATTCTGCGGCACAGATAACGTTAACGATTATGACGACGTCGCGGCTGAGCTAGGATGACTGGGACAACATAGACTCCCGAGCGTAGGGTTCCACTATGTATATAATTTGAGAATTACCGACTGCTAGGCTCAGCCCCCGTCGACCCCCTTTTCTGCCAACTATCCTCGTTCGCAGCCTGCCTCAATTTCTCTCTCCTTCCGCACGAAACGCCCGGAACATCTGTGTCGTAATTATTCCGTGCACGCTCTCGAAAGTGTTCGGGACCCGGTGATCGATCGACGACCGCTGGTCGATCGTTTAAAGAGGCTTTCGACGCTGTCAGGGGGGGCCGGGCGTTTACGAGAAGATGATCGGTCCGGAGCTACCGGCGAACTTCGGTCCACGGGAAATCGATCTCTCGCACGGACAGATTGAGACGACCCGGTGCAGGGACTCTGGATCGATTATGGAACCTTTTAATGAGCCCACCGTGCCACTAAGATGCCTCCCCGAGAAATAAGAAACCCTTTTCATTATCGTGCCTATCTCAGTCGTTGCTGTTCTACAACGTCGGTTCTACATCTGTCGACGTTCCGTTGAATTGCACTGATGCAATTTTGTTGTGATCTGGTACGTAGAAGGCCGTGAAAATGTTGTAGAAATCGGTAGCCAGGAAGTCTGTTTGACGATGAATTATAGTGGTAGGTGTACGGCATCGTGCCGCAGGGTTCAAGCAGCAATCGTAACAAACAAATGAACTACCGTAAACTCGATACGGGAACGAGCGTCCGGTGGTGATTTATGAAACGTTGGTAATGGCGGCCGTGGGTGTCGTAAATTAAGGAGGCCCGAGCGTCATACGCTTTAATCTGGCGGTGTCTTCCCATCTGCCGGTCGGATCATTGCGCGGTGCGTCCACGCACGACAAATTCTTTCCGTCTGATTAATTTCCTAGTGGAAATTAATCACCGCGAGGGGGCTTGCGAAACGAACGATTCGGTCCGTTGATCCGCGCGACTCGACGCTGTGCCGCGGCGAAACACACGGCACGGGGAGGGTTCCGAACAAGGGAAAGCCAGAAAAGGGGGTTAGGGGGCGGTCGGGAACCCCTCGAAATATTGATTGACATCCGGGTGACAGATTTCGCTGGCCACACACCCTTTTTGCTCCCGAACTGCAACGTACACCCGAGGACCCTGCGTGTGCTTGCAGCTCCTTCCTCGGCTCCTTTGTCATGCTGATTCGCGCTGGCAACGTTGCAACCGGTGCACACTCGAACAGAATCGCAAATAGCTAGACGACATTCACGTCCCCGTTAATTGTACATTATTAATTAGACTGCAGATTTTTCTGCAAACTTACTGCATCGAATTGTTCGTAACTCGAGCTCAATGAAATGCACTTTATCCCGTAACCTTTGAGGGCCAGCATTTTTCCATTGGATACTTGGATTTTGTTTGGGGAAAGTTTATATCTGTATATACTCTGTATATACCCTGTGGTGGGCGCCACATTTTGCCATCTAGATTTACGTCATTATTATTACGCATAGCAAACAATGTTTCAGCTGAAGTTGAATGGTTTTGAGAGGTGCACATTCTGATGGTACATTTTTTTTGTAGGTGGACGTGTAAAGAACAATGTGAATTTGACATGAATGAAAATCACACTCTGCACCAAGGAATTAATTGTACCCCTACAATGCAAATGCATAATAATCCAAATATAATGAAGCTTCATCTTTTCAAAATTAGATATTTACTTTTAAAAACACACACACCTTATTAAATTTGAAAATGACACTTTTAAACCCGCCAGAATTAAGGTAACGTAATAGACATGTGGCGTTCAATCAAACGCGAAAGCCTTTGGATTTATCCCTTTGGATCATCGAACTCGCTCGTTGTTCGTGATCCCGAATTGCCCGGCCACGGAACAGGCTAATTATGAATCCTTGATGCGGCCGAATTACGAAGTTTGATTGCGATGCCGCGAGTTATTACTCCGAGTTCTTGCAGCCCGAGTTCCCGCGGCTTGTAGGAAAGTTCAATATTGAACTCGATTACATTTTTTGATCAATGTTAGAGCCAGCTGCTCCATTCTTTATGTGTTAATCCTGCGGGTCTTCTGCGGGAAACTTGGCTGCTGATTACTTCCACGGAGGGCCTTGATAACGCCGCGGTGTTTGATCTTCGTGCACTGTTCCGCTACGTTTAACCGGGAATGAAACTCTGGTCTTCGGTAATGAACATTTTTTAAGCCACGTGCTGCGGGCGCTAATGTTCGACTCGCGTCTTGTGTGCGCAAATGGAATTATCAATGACTACGCTTAAAAAAGAACAAAACTAGAACATATATAAAATAAATATAATCTACCGCTAATAACTTTGTTAACTTAATTGAATAACCTTGTTCGAATAATATAATTAGTGAGTCTCGGAAAGTCTGGATCGACAGAATAACTTTGTCACGTGCAGAAACATGTTACGCGTATAGAGAACGTATTCAAGCAGCTGGAAAGACGGCTGAAGTGCTCGTTGGGAAAATTGCAGAGTATAGGAGCGTATCATCGCGACGCTGATAATAGACTCGTTCGTAAGGCTAGCGTGTCCTGGATGATTGGTTAAAGGATGTATATATAGAAATCGCGAAGTTATCGATTCAGGAATTACCCAGCTTTACACGCGCGAGAAACAACGCTGGGAGGAAAAAGAGGGGCATAAATCGCAGGCGAGAGGGATTACTTTCGGGATTAGTTTGAGAAAAAGCTAACATTTGGATTAGCGGACATAAACGTTCGGGCAATTCGCGCGGGAAGTCCTCGGACAAATGAAAAGCAAACGAGATAATGTTTCGCGAAAGCAGCTCACGGCCGACTACTAGATCGCAAGGAGATTGCGCGCGAGCGTTCGCGCGTGGATCCTGAGATCGCGGATCCCTCCCGGGGGGCTTAACTCGTCCTTCCGCCCCATTTTTCTGCGCCGGCCGGTTCCGAGTTTGGGTTACCATTCTCTCGTGTAAGAGGATTAAGATATTACTTGAGCGTGGCGGCGAGCAAGCGTCACGAAAACACGGGCTTTAACACGCTTTATTCGCTTCGTGAAAATTCACGTCTGAAAGTGCAATCCCATCCCGACCTTCCCTCTTCGTGTCTGAGGGTTTACGCCACGCGGAAAGAGGGTTGGCGAGCATAAAATCGCTGGTGTACACGCGCGTGCATACACCTACTTGCGCGTACCGCCCTCCTTCCTTCATCCCTGACTTCTTGAAACGGATTTCATACCCGGACCGGCGCGCCGCGCGTTTATTGAACATGTCTCCTACGATTCTAGTCCGGTTACCACGTATTCCCTCCAATATCTTAATACTCCACCAAAAAAGCACTTTCAACGAGCCAACGCTGAACTAACACTTTCGAACATACCATAATCTTATCTATCGCATGCGCCTCACGTTTTTCGTTTGAAATCTCACGAGTATTTTCACAGCTATTCAAAATTCACGATCACAATTTTTTAGGACTATCTGTACGAGGTTAGGAATCTGTATGAATCTATATGAATCTGTATGAATCTGTATCTGAACACTCGAGCTACTTCGAAGTCGAAGACAATCACGAATGTCGTGATTAAAAAATTTGCATTGGAAAATTATTGCAGCCTATATCTACTGTAAACAATGTAATATTCGTGCATACTCATTTCTTCATCCCTGACTTCTTGAAACGGATTCCTACCCGAACCGGCTCGGCGCGTCACACGTTTATTGAACATGTGTACGACCATTCTACTCCGGTTACCACGTACTCCCACGAATATCTGAACATTCCACCCCGAAATACCGAGGCAGCGAAGATTCTTTAATTCTCGGTTTGTATAAACACTCGAGCAACTTCTAAGTCGCCGCTCCGGTCGTCCACGAAGGAACTGCTTGAAACTTTCGCGTACTAACAAAGTACGAGGAAGTTGAGAGTCTCTAGAAGTTTTTGTAATAGCACCGACTCGGCTGACTTCGAGGTTATTCTTTGAAGGAATAATTTTAACGCATAGCTGCTGTAAACAATTTAATATTCATCAAACGGTACTATCTACGGGCGCCGTCTAGTGTTTTAGTAGACGATACTCGGCGCTGCTAACCAAGTATACGTAAACGAGAATTGCAAGGGTCCGGGATTAAACTTCTGAATTCGCAGTAATGCAAAGACTGGGTTTCTTATTAGTGAAAATCGCTAGATGAAAGATCATCGTCTGCTTGAACACTAGACGGTGCCCTTAACCGTACCCATTAACTCTTTGGACTGATAACTATATAGTCCAGGATCCAGCGTACATTTTACAATTAATTACTATCAAGCTAATTTTTCGTGAGTAACTTCATTTTGATGAGACGCCCAACTTTTTCTCTTAAAAATTCTCGATTGTGGTAGCTAACAGGGGTAGCAGGGATAAAATATGTCGATTTGACGATTCTCAAAAATTTATTACCAACTGGGTTTTTCTTGTTGAATCTCAAGATAATTATCTAAATTATTCGAAAAAATATTTGTCCTACAAAATTTATGGTTTGATCAAGGAGTCCCTTCCTTCCAACTTGTATCGATAACGAGGTCAATAAAAATGATTACTAACCAGCTGACTTTATTACTGTTGCTTAGTTAATATTTATATAATTTAAAAGCCACATTGTCCTACATTAGTAATCATTTTTATTGACCTCGTTATCGATACATGCTGGAAGAAAGTGATTGAAAACGAATTATCAGAAAGAAACATTGGTTGCAGAAAAGAAGCAACGTGTCCAGGAATATTCGCGAGTAGTAACGTCACTCGTCGGTGCGGTGTGCGTACAGAGAGCGCGGAAGGGTCCACCGGCTCTCTCGGGCAGGCTCTCACCCTTTCGCGCCCTTCTTGTGCCATTCTTTTCCTCCAGCATCGGCGCATGCACGACGCCGGTGCACGCTCGCAAACAGTGGCGTGGTCGTGTCGAGGCTCGACGGCCGCGTCGATGAATTCTTTGATCCACACTGTAATTAGTTGGTGGCAAGCAGCGCGCGGCAGCCCCGTTCGCCGTAACCGGCGGCGGCCCTGCAACAGCAGAAGCTAGAGCGGGGGCTGGGGGTTGCAAAAATGTTTGAGTGGCGATCAAAGTAGTACGACTCTGCCCTGTGCCGGGCTCACCGGGGGCAGCAGCCAAGGGTGGCAGCAGCTAAGGAACGAAAAAGAGGGAGGCCGAACAGAGAAGTAGGGGGTTCAAACCATCCCAGTCGTCGGCGCCGACTCGCGCTATTGCCGGCTAGGTTCCCATTGGCGTAGCTCCCGATGACTTCCTCCTTCTTCCACTTACATCCCTTCACGCTCCCTCGAGATAATGGAAAAGATACGGGCTTAGGTCGATTTATACGAGGCGTGATCAAAAAGAAACCGGACTCTGTCAGTTTCCTTGCACCCTCGTAACATAAAGTTTTATGGCTCTGCTGATCGTTGCACGTTGAAATATGTACTCGGACCATCGGAGCAAAATATTTTCCCTATTCAAACAGAACAATTAAGCACCGAGTGAATACCAGTGTATTTACTTTTTACGTATACTTAGAAATATTTATTAATTTTTATACACACGACCCCAGTAAAATGCGGGCTCCTCGAACTTCGGAATCGGAATGCTCGCGGAAGAAATAATAGGTGCACTTGTTCCGCTCGTGGCATTGTTCTCGAGGGGTTGATCGATCGTCGGATCAAGGAGCAAGAGTGTCTTCGGGGATCGAACTAGGCAAAGTACGGTCAAAATAATTCGAGAGAGCACTACGCCAGTGTTAGAGGGCGCCGTGTGACACGTCGAGTGCCGCACTCCGCGCCCTCAAAGCACCGCCGCCATCGTCTTCTTCGCCGTCGTCGACGACGACCACGACCACGACGACGTCGACGACGACAACGTGCGTCCCTGTGTCGTCACGTCCTGCCACCGGCATTGCTTCCACCGAGACGCGTATCAGTGTGGGAATTTAATGCATCCGCGGGAAGAGCGACGATGGATAAACGGAACGCCACTCGACGCTCGCTACTGTTGCGAATGCAACGCGACTCCATTCTTGGATATGTACCGGGTGTCCGTGAATTGTTTCGGCAAACTCGGGAACCTGTTATTAAAGATGCTAACGAGTCAGGATTATATTTGGTCGTTCAAATTTGCTCTTCAATTACTACCGTCTTAGAGACGTGGTCACATATCTGCACAGCCGGTGTGCACACCTTCCGCGTCCCTGCTGGACATTCAAAACAAAATGTATTGTACAAATTTTTATTCGCGGCGCAAAGGTTCGATCGTTTACAACAACAATTAGCTATTTTTGTAAATACTAAATTTCTACTATAAAACTATAAAACTATAAACTATAATATAAATATTCAGGTTCAAGAACCACGTTAGCTATTAAAATGTTTTAATACGAGTAGACCAGTAGAGGACTCATCAGTAAGGCTATCTAGCGGGCCCTGCCTTATACACGGGATGTTCGAAAGCAATTTGGGAAACGTATTTATGCTGAATGGTGACAGATCAGTCGGAAAGACTTTCTCGCTAGTTACTTTGCCGGATATATATGAATGTTTGAGGGCAAATATTAGTACGCTTTACACAATCCTCCTTCTCCTCTAATTTCCGACAGAAGTAGCGGTGTGTAATTACCCTTAACAATTTGCCGAATAAGCTAATCTATTGCCGCGCGCATTGTGGCCCCGGCGTAATAAATACCCTCTTCGCGGTAACAACTCGGAACTGTTCGTGATGGCGTTGCTTTGAGCCCGGGAAACGCGGCTGAAAATTCAAGTGTGCCCCGGGACCGGTGTTTCAAGAACTGCAGGCCGGACACGGTGTTTTCGTCAATTCCGGAATAGAACGGTGCCGAATTTACTTTTAACGACGTAACTTTTCCGCGAAGTGCGGGTGTGCTCGTGCCTCTCGCTTCCGCGGAAATTTGTTTGAAATTTTGGTCGTAGGAAATCGGAGGGTGCGCGCTGACGGAGACTCGCAAACGAATACTCGATCGCTCGAATGATTTATTCAGTCGCGCAGATGTCTGTCCCGTTCGAGTTCGGACCGGAAGAGAAAATAAAACAAAAATCACGAAGAGAGAGAGGGGGGAGGGGGGAATGTACGAGCGATCGAGGAATCAATTCGAGTAACCAAACAAACGCGGACAATTTTTTTTCTCGTTTCGCCCCCGTCGCGACTTCGCGTTACCGTGTAACTTCGACGAGGCACGAACCGTCGACGCACGGCACGACGGACTTGCAGACTATTGGAATTTACACGACCCTTCAGGTGCACACGCGATTGTTTCAAGAGAGCCGGGGAGGACGACCGGTGAAAATGTTGGTTAGTTTCTGCTGCGTAGGCTCACGAGCTCATTTACCACGGTGCGGCGAGCTCCGTGAACCAAGTGAGTCGGTCTACAACTGAAAGAGAGAAACCAATGCTCCCAGATGCTGCTTCAGCAATTTTCACATTCGCAATTGGATACGTAGACGAACCGTAGGTTAAGTTTGCGTATTAGTGGTACGCGAAACAGATGTAGCGCGGCTTGCAAATGGGGAAGAAGAGCCTCCAGAATCCCCGTAAAATCGTCTGTGCCGGTCGCGGCAGCTGTCGAGGTCCCTCCGACCGAATTAACAGGTTGGACGAAAATTGAACGCGACTACCCTTTGCTCACGAATTTACAAATGGATCCGTTTCAAAGGAGCTACGCGTCCTTTTCCGCCGCGCCCTGTAAACTTGCTTAGCGCTCCCCGCGTCCATAGAATTTCGCACCGCACTGTCGATGTGCTACCTTTTCTTACCAGCTTGCTCCTGATACACATCCTTTCCGACTAGACGAATTCGCAATTTACGCTTCGAAATTGATGTACAAGAAGATTGTAATTATTATTAACCCTTCACCGCATGATTTTTTTTAATTGGGATGAAAAAAATTGAGAGAAGGTGTCAGTTTTTGTGTTTTACTTAAAGGAAAAATATTTTAAAAAATTAAAACAAGATTTTCAGAAAAATAAACATAAATAATCGTAATAATGATCGAACCTTTGCGCCGATATCATCGTATCTCATATACCCGGGTAAAAGTCCGAGCTCTATTAAATACAACTCCACGACAACCTGTACAATGGATCCGGTCTGATTTTGAAACGACTAGCAACATCTCCGACCACTTCGATACCAATAATTAATTACTGAAGAAGTCAGGGTTCGCCGAGCCCTATTTTTAGCCATCACCGACTCCTCCGTTCGTATAACATGACCTATCGACGTACAAAAAAGCGCGCCAGACGTCGAGATTCATGTTCGCCCTTCGACCCACGGCTTTCCGCGTCTATCTCGTCGGTGTCTGACAATATTTCTCACGCGCGACCGTGAGACGCCATTTTCAGCTGGATGGCTCATAACGCGGGGGTGCGTCGCGAGATGCGCTCTCTCCAAAAAAAGAAATAGAAAAACGAAGAAACGCAAAAAGCGTGCGACGCGGGTCTTGACAGGCGAGCGAACAAGGGAACACGAAGAGAATACACTTTTTCCTCGGGTTTCTTAGACGTCGCGTTTCTTCATCCCCGATTCGCTTCGATCGTCGCCCGTCCGAGTTCTCTTTTATATTTTTATTCCGTTCTCGGCGTTCCTTCAGCTCCTCGTTTCTGCAGGTTCTCGCGGTGTTCTGTCGCATCGACGACGACGACCCGGTGACTCGTTCCACGAGGCGGCGCGGCGCTCTCGCGACGGCAAACAGAGCGGACGGAAGAGAACAGAAGTGTGGCCCTCGGGAAATTTTCGAATCTGGGGCCAACGAAGCGAGAGTGTGCTCTCTCTGACGGAAAATTATGCCGCGCGCGGGATGTCTTTGAGCAGGCGTTCCGCCGTGTGTCCGATCCGATTCGTCGCTAACGAGAGGTTACTTTCACAGGCTAGAGCCAATAGAGAGAGATAGGTGCGGAACACGATGTGGACCATCGTCATCCCCCGGTTGCAACGAGCAACGCGGCCCGCCTCTCGCCGTCGGCCGTTCGATGCTCGATGAAATTCGTTACAAAGTATACTACATATACGCTCGTTGAACGGCCGCAAAAAGATATAGGAGCCGGGCTTGTGAAGCCACGTCGAGGATGTTTGTAGCCCCGGGGGCGGCTCTTTATGCTCGAGTGCGCGCACGTTGTGCCCCGGCGTGCTCGACGATCTTTCGTTTACAAAGAGGCTTCGGTTCGGTCAACCTAGCGCGTTGGATCGTCCTTCTTGCCTCTCCAACCTCCACTCTCCGCTTCGCTAAAATATAGATCGAGAGAGAGAGACAGAGAGCGAGAGAGAAGAGCTGTTAAGGGGTGGGAAGGGCACCGGGGAACAGAAGCTACACGGATAGAGAGATAGAGAGAGAGAGAGAGTCTCGTCCGTGCAGGCACGCGGAACGTCCATCGTCCAATGCAGGAAGAGGAGGCTCGGGGACCGAAATCGTAATTGGATTCGAAGAGGAGAACGAGTCGCGGTAGGAGGCGAACAGAGAGAGAGAAAAAGAGAGAGAAAGCGGAAGGGAGGATCCTCTTCGGCTTCATTGGCCGACCCCGGCGATGTCACAAAGTATAATACGAACTAATTACCCCGTCGTCGGCAAAGCTGCACTCGACTGCCACTCTGGGACAATGAGTGGGCACTTCCGCGATGTTTTCTGCATACGCGGCATCGGAAGCAAAGGCTTCTCGCGAAAGGCATGGCCGCGAAAGAAACGCGGAGGGGGAAAGGGTGGGCTGTAGGTAGTCGTCTAGGGGGTGAGTAGGAAAAAGGGGTAGGAGCGTTGAACGAAAACGGCGTGGCTGGTGTCAGAGAGAGAGAGAGAGAGAGAGAGAGAAGCGGGGCTAAAAGGAACGACAAAGACAAAAGGAGGAAGAAGAGCTTCTTTTTGGTTGATTAGCCCCCGCGACACAGAAGACAGCGAGCCGGAGCCGAGTGCGCTGATCGTGACGCGTCACAAAGCCCACCGGGCGAGCTCCGCGCTCTCGTAAAGACACCATGAAGGGATAAATCAAAGCAGGTACCATCCAAACACGATGACCATCGTGCGAAACTCCGAGGGAAAAATACTGTAATTAGCCCCTTAAGCATCCATCCTGCTTCCCCCTTCCCATCCTCCTCCCTCTATCTCTCTCTAGCAGGGTGCCCCACTTGCTATCCGTTTGCGGATCGGATCTCTCTTTCCGACTCCCCGCCGAAAGAGAGTGAACGTTCGACGACATTATCGTTGTACGTGGGTGGAGAGTCAGGACCTATTTCCCTCCCCCTTGATCGTTCCACACCCTCCCCGCCCCCGCGTGTGTGTGTCACCGGTGTGCCCCACACCATATACGTACGCGTTCGGTCCCCTAACGCCCTACGCGAGTACGTGGCTGATGGAACGAACGGGGCGAGGGGGCCAGGCGGGGGCGTGTAGCCGAGGAAACTTCAAAGCCCCCGAAACGATTGTTCGGCAACGCTCCCGCGTGTTCCTCGTGTACCTCGAGAGCCACCAGGGCGTTTCGAGGGCGGGCGCAGGGGGTAAAGTACCCACGAATATACACCTACCCCTTTGATTACCTCGGCGGTACTCTTCTTGGTCTTCCTTTTTTTCTTCTTCGAGCTTCGAAAAAAAAGTCGAGTGAAAGAGAGAGGGAGAGGGGCTCTACGAAAGGGGTGGAGGTAGGAGGTGGAGGAAATGCGAAGGAGGGACCAAGAGAGACGCGTAAAGTTGCCGCGGTGTTCTATACGGATGGAAAAGGGCGAGCCTCTCGTGCCGGAACGCGGGAACGGTAAAGAAAGAGGAAAAAGGCTGGAGGGTGGACGAGCACCGTCACCGAGATGAAGAACAAGATGCTCCACATGATGCATCTAGCCAGAAGGACCGCTCGTATGTGTGCGCACGACGGCACCAGCCATGGCCCCGCGGAGAAAAGGTTGCCTGCCGGTGGAAAAGGTTCGTTGGTTTTACGAGCTCTCGTTTGACCCGTGTATTATGCCACAAAGTAAGAGGCCGCCCGCACCGCCTCTAATAATTAATCTACTATTGACTCTTGATCCTTTTATGCGGTGAACTTGAAACATGACGAAAAACACGGGAAATTGTCTCCTCACCGAGATATCTACTCGCCGGAAAGTGATGCTTGGATACTTTCTAACCCGCAGGGCGACCGTCCACCCCTTGCCTCCCTACTTTACAAGATGGAGGCAGCTCTACCCCACATTTTATCTAAAAAATGTTCCTACGATACGATCGGCTCGAGAATTCTTACAATCGTTATATTGGTAAATTCAACCAATTTGCAAGGGAGATCTAGAATATTTATAAAACATTAATTCGCTTTGACGGAATTCCTATACCAGTATCGCTTCCATTATACATTTAATGTATTCGTATATCAAAGTTATATAATAGAGAACTTCTCTCTCTCAATTGCCAACATTCCAAAACGTAATTTAACTCTCAACTCTCAAAGGACCACTCTTCGCAGGTATACATTCATGACAACATACACTGTGTCCATGAACTTTCATAATAGTCAACGATCTGACGAATTTGATGAATTGACTGTGAACTTAAACGTACAATAAAAATTGTCTGTATTAATTGCAAAACTCAAGAGCTAGATAGGCAATTTTTTAAAATAATATTGTTGGTATGAAATGTTTTTACTGTTTTGCACATTCGGTTCAGCGTTGTTTTGTTGGTCCTGAATGGAATTTTTATCAAATTTCGTCGATCTGCCAAGTTTCATTCAGGACGCAATGAAAGTCCCTTGGTCATCAATATGAGAAAATCGTTTAGCGTATCGTCACTAAATTCTTTGACCCGGAGTGCTATGAACTATGCAACCGCCACCGCCGCGTCGGTGCAACGCGGCCGGAGGGGTTGCCGGTGGAAAAGGAAGCGGGAGATAAGCCGCGCGCGCGAACCATCCTGATGAATAGCTAGTGAATCGGCATTGAAATCGTACGTGACCATTGTCCGGGAACCGGGATGCTTGTATCGACTTTGCCAGCTCGCGCCGGCTCCGACCGGTATTGTCGCAAAAATCTGCGCATGAAATTAATAACCTTCGCTGATGTGGGAGGAACCGGCCGGTCGGAAGGGGCAAGAGGAACCGGTGGATCTTGTTTTTGAAAGCTCGTTACTCCGCCCGGCGAAATAGTCACCGACGCACACTGGTCCGGATCGAGAAAATCAGTGACATTTTGTTAGAACTTTTGTAGCATTGCAATGAAATTTTCACTAAAAATATTTCAAGAACAACCATTTTCAACTATAGGTTTTTAAATATTTTTTGCATTTGTTAAAAAATATTCTTTAATTCTGTTTCATATTTTTTTATTGAAAACAAAATTGTTTAAATATATTTAAACATAATATTTTTTACTTTTTAAATATGTATTTTATATTGATGTTTAAAAATACTCTTCTTAATGTAATAATGTAATAGTAATGTATAGTTTTTACTTGTATTAATTTTTTACTTTAAGTTAATAATAGTAACTTAATGTAATAGTTTTAACGTATAGTTTTTTACAACTATAATATTTATTAAATTGTATTAAATTCTTCATATCTGGAGTCCATGGGCATTTCGGAAGCAAGGTTCATTGATTAGATATCGATACGAGAAAGTTCACTTTAGGTAAAATATAATCGAATTTCTGGATCCGGACCACTGTGCGACGATTATTCGCGAAATTGAAACAGCCGCATGAATAATGCATACTACGACGATAAAATGTGTAGCGCCAGGATCATCCCCCTATCTTTCTTCTATTCGAGGATTCCATGGCTCGCGGCCATCGCCAGTTAACACTGCGGACGTTGAGATCGACTCGTCCGACGATGGACAACCGATCGTGAATCACCGGGCTTGTTCGATCGAGCACTTCGGTCCGAGGGTTATTATTCAGTCGCGTTATTTATGGCCGCCTCTACGGTCCCACTTGATGACTACGATACTCCGTCTTCGGCTCTTAACCGGCCGACGCGAAGTCTGCTACTTTTTACCGTGCGCGAGATGTGCACGTTTCTGTAATTATTTAGGAGAGCGGTGGAGCCTTCGCTCGTTGATGATGAGGGATCGCGGAGATCCGAAGTCGTTTCGATGCTGATGACTGTGTTCTGCGGGAGGTATTGATTGAGGCTGATGTAAATATAACCTTCCACCACTGTAATTGTTGCGGCGTATTCGCATCAACCAAATCTTTTCCCGGTTTACAGACCGTTTACAGCACACTTTCTTTAGTAGCGTCATTTAGTAGTTTTTGGCCACCACGTGGTCCGCAGGAAATGTTTTCTATAGATTGTTCCAGAGACGGGTCCTAATTACCTGAGAGTCCCCGCGGACAAGGGCGTTACCGGAAAAAATCAAACAATACAAACATTTTCGGAAATCTCGCTCAACAGTAATTGTATATCCAGTCAGAATAAATCCAGACTAACACTGACGAACAAACGTATCAATTCTTTTGTAGTCAGCACGGATTTATCAAAAACCATAAAACTACAGTCCAGCTATCTCGCAAAACCCTGTGCAGGGTGCATTGTGCGGGTGATTCGCGAACCTGACGTTCCTCTTCCTGCGTGCTCACGCGACCAAACAGGAACACGCTTGATACAGCACGCGAGAAAGCCGAGCGTACGCGGGGCCACGAGGAAGCATTTACAGCCGTTTAATCGCGTTCGCCGTAGGAATGCCCGATGAGCCCGCATAAATAAACGTCCGATCGTTCTACGAACGAGCGCGTGTGCACCCTTCCTTCACCGGGCCCTTGATTTTTTTCGTTTCAATTCTCGCCCGAGCCACCCCCTCGCGTGATTCACTGCGCTCCTCGGCGCGCCGATACCGAACATCGGGGGCTAAGTACCTGCACCGAAGGTATAACTCATTTGGTATCGGGCCACAGACACGTTTCCCTTCGACCCCTGCTCTCCGCCACTATCGCCGAGAATTACGAGCGTCATTACCATTAGTCGCGGTAATATAGTAGACGCTCCGCTACACTCTCGCGTCTAAGCAGATACCGGGCCCTAAGTTTCAGCGGACCGCCCCAGTGCGATGATGCCTGTCGCTGAAAGGAATGTTACCGCCGAATGCTCACCGGTTATCGCGCTGAAATATGTGCAACTGCACTCGAATTGAAAAATTACGGAGCCCCTTAATGCCTCAACGCTTTCCACCGGTTTCCCGGAACTCTGGCTAAAGTGTTTATTAACTTCCACTATTAGGTGTTTATTAGGACGAAACACCTCCTTCCTTTTCTTTTCCATTGTTATAAATGATCGAACTGTTGCGCCGCGAATAAATATTTATACTATCATTAAGATAACTTACGATCGAGAAACAATTAATTATTTAACTTCGACTTGTTGAACTTCGCCTACTGTTTTGGATACCTCTGAAAACGCTCTCCCATTTCTGACGAATTTTCCAAATGAACTTGGAAGACTAATAACTCTTACAACATAGGATATAGCATGGCAAAGATGCCCTTCATATTTTAAATAGATACATCAATACATACCGAACACTTATTACCATAAATGGCCGGTAGGGCCACAGTGGCTGCAATAACCCACTTAAGGGTAAAAAGAAAATTACTCTGTTTCACTCGGTAATGGTACATTACCAAATGACGGTTTCGCAATGCGCCCTTCTCGCATGAATTCACCACGATCAACAGTTTCTTTACACCTCACCTGTTACACTGTTGGCAACGATTTCGGAAAAATAAAACTCCGTAGCACGCAGCTACTACTTCGCCGTAATAACACGTTGCCGCCGACATTTAAACGGTCACCGGAAATCGCCGCTTTCAGCCTACACGAAAGGTGTCAATGCACACAATTCGAAATGGCCGCGACAGTAAACTCCAATGTTCCATGAAATTTCATGCGAATTAATACTGGAATTATCGAGCGGCAAACGCGATTGATATGGTGCATTCCTTTATAATAACAACCGGATTGGACGTATTCCGATCTCATTTTATAATTTCCATGATTGTAATAGAATTATTGGAAAACAAGTAATTTGCATTTATCTGTTAATATTCTAGCATTATAAACACCCTACCCAAAAATTCCTCTAACCAGGAAACAAACCAGGAAAGAATTTCCAGTTACCGTTTCTGGTGACGATTCGATCTTTTTTTTTATTTTAAATCTTAGAAAAGATTAATTGAAACATTAGGTATACCAACAGAAATATACATAACAAAGAGTATTATCAGTATAAACGTAAAGGTGTACAAATTATCTTTTTCCTTTTAGGTGACACCTAAACACGCAAATTACAATTGTTTAAAAAGGATATAATATGATGACATGCCTCGATATTAGACCCAGCAAGAAACAAGGAAACATTCAAAGGCAACTGAAATCTTAATTTGTAGAGTTTTTCCAAAAGTAAAGATCTTTGTGCATTATACAGATCACACTGCCAAATGACATGATTGTGGGTTTCACTCTCAGAGTAGCATTTACACATTGGGTTATCAATGAAGCCAATACGGGCCAGAGAACTGGCCAAGTGATAATGGTCTGCTCTGCATCGATTGACGATTCGATCTACTTAAAATGCTGGCTTTCGATTCAAGGTCAAGCGACGTAGATCCGATCAAACTACACGGGCGAGATCGTCCCGTCCGAGAGCTCGGTTATGGCAGCGGGCCCGCCTCTCGACGAGTTATTAATATCTTAATTACATCCGACTCGTTTTTGCGAGGACGTCTGGTCAATCAGTGTTACAAGACAGGACGAGATTTCACGGGATTAAGCCCACGACGTGTACAATCGAGTCCGGGACCTCGCGTGACGGGCGCCCGGGACTTGTCCGAGCACGCGATTAAGAGCGCGTACGATATTCAATCTATCTCGCGGTACTGAGAAAGTCCAGTCTGTTGCTGTCTCAAAGCAGACTTTTTTTCCGGGATCGAGCTGCCTGTACACGCATCCACCGGACGGCAATTAAGCTGTCGTTCCGACCGAAAGTGATTATTAACACTATCCGAGAATCGAAAACATTTCGCTATTAGCCACCGTTGGGAAAATATTGTTGACCGACAGACGCGCCTTTTTATCCTCTCATGCAAATTAAATAGTGAAATCCGAGTTTCTCGCTGCACTTTCTCGAATGCTTTCCGCGCGATTTTTGTTAGCGATTGTTCAACCGCGCGGACACGTGGAAACGAATACGAAGATGCTAATGCAAATAAGATTCGCGCGGTCGAAAACGCGCGGTTTCCGCTGTGTCTGAACGGGATCTCAACCCTTTTTGAATGTCGACACATCGACGACATCAGTCATGTACACTCAGTGGGTAAAGAAAAAAATATATTCTAACACGTATTATTGGAAAGAGATTATTTTATAATATGTTTTAGTTCAAACCTCATTTCAATATCTCAAATGGTTGAAAAGTTATGCACCAATGTCCCTAAATTTTTCGATCCGGCCCACTACGTGCCATGGTCGCGGGTTCGATCCCACCGCCGGCACCTCTGGAAATATTCCATGTGCTATTTAAATACTGTAGTACCCAAGGTTCGGAACCCACCTTAATAAACTGTAGGTCCCGTCGCGAAGTAACCTCAGCACAGAGTTGAGAGCGACGTAAAATAAATTTAAAAAAAAAATCAGTCATTTACAATGATCCGTTTTAGCAAATCTAACTTTCCACTACCTACACAATCACAGTGCTCTCAAACCGAATCGTTAATTCCACTTCATCGAACACGATTAACAAATAACTCACGGCAATACGATCTCGCTGTTGCGATCGCGACAAGCAGAAACATATTAGAAAGGCATCAGTGAGTTATCGAGTGATCTACGAGCAGCACGAATCACTGAAAGACATTATTGCAGCATGACTTGTACAGCTCGAGCGGTGCAATCAAGAACGCGTACAATATTCCGCCGCGACACGACACCGAAATCGTAGCCAGCAGCGTGCAAACAGCGCATAAATTCTTCCGGCTGCTCTCTCTCTGCAGCGGCAAACAGCGCGTTCACACCTGGACTAAACGTAAAATGTTGTTTTTTTTCATCCCCGGCTTTCGAGGGAGCCGAGGGGAGGAGAGGTTTCCGGTAGCCCGGGGACCAATTAAATTCGCGACGGTAACGGGATGATAATTCCGCGGCTGTTGTGCCGGTGAATAATCGAGCGGGCGGCCGGTATCGATCAAATATGTTAAATCGAACACACGGCGGCCTCGCGATACTCCGCGGAATCGGAATTAATCGCGGCCATTGAAACGCGGAACGCGCGGGCCCTCCGATCGGCCGTGTAATCAATTGCATATTCAACGGCGACACGACCGGGGGGAAAAAAGCGCGGCAAAACACTCGAGCCAATATCAATTCATCAAGGGTTAAGGGATAATTCGCAGCGGCGCTGCGGCGTCACGTGGCCGCGCGATTATTGCTGGAAAAACGAACCGTAAATTTTTCAACCAACGGCAACAGAGGCCTCGAATGGGAGAATTGACTCGGAAGTGGCGCTCGATGGCCGTTAGCTTATTTTCTGGATTCGAGGACGCACCATGGAAATATCACTGTGCCGTAGAACCTATCAAAACTCATAATACAATTTCATAAAACATAGATTCTCGTCATATGATCAGAACATTCATATATCAATATGAATTCATATACAAGCAGAATATTCATATTTCGCGGTCGGTATTAACTTAACCTACATTTAAAAAATAAGTATTCAACACTTAAAAAATTTGAAACATATCATAGATAGCATTCCTAGAAAAATTTTGGAAATTTTCCATGCGTTAACATTTTATTTCCATTCTTGTCAGCCTGGGGTGGATTTGTACCCCATACACAGAAAGAAGGTTAATGGGTTCGTATAAAGGAGGCTCTACTGCATCGGATCGAGCCGTGGTTCTAAGTCGGCGATTCGATCGGCGCCACGCTAAATCTTTTTAATTGCCCCGCCGTAAGCGGCACGGGGCTTCTTTCGTCAGTTTAATATGCCCCGCAAACACGCCTCGCCGGTTTTAATCGAGCAATCGCAAACATTTGTTCAGCGGGTACGCTTCTGTCGTGGCTGCGGCTGCTTTCCGTCGGCATCTTCTTACGCGCCGGTACCACTTTGCTCGTGCCGACAGGTCACTTGCTACCGAAATCGGGAGCTGGATAGTCGTGGGTGGAAATGGAGGGCTCGGCCGATGAACCCGAATGCTGGTGAAACCGCGATTCCAAAGGGATAACTCAATCCCTCAGAGAGAACGAGCCGCACGTTTGCTCGAGCTGATCAATTGTTGCTGAAGTCGGCAGCTAATTTTATGTATTCTTGGAAAACTAGGGAACGTTCAACCCTCTGCACTTTGTGAACCATTTTAACACTGAAACTATCAAGACCGCCAAAATGACGGATTTTTTATTTTATTTTACAATTTCACCTTTATTCTAAACTGCAGGTCCCGTCGCGAAATAATTCTCACATAAGAATTCAAAAAGCGACGTTAAATAATAAAAAAAAATATTCTAAGTAAACGCGATGAAAAAAAAAAATAACGTTGCTGCAACGCGTTTCATGCGAAACAATTTTGTAACCTGGGTGACAAACGATAAACCTGAAAAAGCTCGCACGTACTTGTGTCTGTGTCATTGGGAGTTAAAAATTAGCGTAATTCTTTCTTGAAACCACATCGCACGCTTGATAATAAAATATTTTTCATCCAGGAAAATGTCAGCGAGTTACGACTAAACGTATTCAACCCTGTGCCTGACATTCAAAGATAAAAAAATAATACCTACACCCAGCAGCCACGCTGAATGTTTTACACGGAGGACTTTTTCAACCAGAGAAACGTCAGCTAATTAGTTAGCCACCCCTGACTGAATGCAACTCAATGTTTGTGACAGTCGCGCTCGGCGGACAACAAAATAATACTCCAACTTTACAGTCACGTTGAACGCACCGTAACAGAGAACTCGGTGAACCAACAAAATTTCAGCTGTTAATTAACTACGCCTAAACGAACTCTACTCGAAATTCGTGACATTCACAGACCTGAAAATAATATTCTACATTCACACAGAATGCTGCGTGACAAAATGATTTATGAATTATATCAATATCAGATTGAATTATATCAATTTTAGTAAATCGGTAAACCACCATTAAATTGAATTCTATACCATCAGCAGTCGCAAATAAAAATTACTGTTTTACAGCCACACGGATTCGGGAAATCAGAAACCATCCCCAATCGTATCGAACACTATACTTTCTGCAATCGCACGTAAGTAAACAATATTCTTAGCAAACAATTGTAGAGCATGGTTTATGATGAAAAATGTGCAATCTAGAAAATGTTAGTAAACCATTAAACTACCCTTAAACGAACTCCGCTTCGTTCCACTGACATAGACAAAAATCATAATTTTTATGTACCAACCACACAGAACTTTTTACGGCAAAAATATTGATGGGTAGGGAAAATATCAGCAAACTAAAAACCACCCTTAACACAATATCGCAACTAACCAGTCGCATTTACGGTTTTAAAAAAGAGATATAAACAAATACCAGGAAATCGAAAAGCTTAACCCTTTCAGTACAATGGACTAATATGAAGAATAATTTTTACTAATATAGAGTACTTTATATTTATTATCTTTAAGCATCATTCTCCATCGATATCGATTACTAAAAATTAGTTTATGTTATCGGCGCACAGGTTCGATCCAATCGTCAAAAACAAAGCAATTTTGCAATTTATAAAATTTATCTTGAAGATGATTCGTACTTGGATCGAAACGTAAGGAAAATGTTATAAATTGCAAAATTGCTTTGTTTTTTACTTTTGGATCGAACCTGTGCGCCGATAACATAAACAAATTTCTACTAATTCGTTACGATCAATAAAACGGAATAGATATCGATTAATTGTGTAAAATTTTGATACACGAGATATTTCGTCCATAGCATCGTTTCTTCGACATCGTGGAAGCGAGATATTCGTCCACAATAGCGAAAGGGTTAAAGAACCGAGTCCCGCGATCGCAAACAATCCATCGAGCCGCGACCGCAGCGAGCTCAAACAGAAGAAATGAAACAACGCGGTGGACTGGTCTCCAGGGTGTACCGGTTGTAAATGTTGTTCTTCTCTCGCGACTGGTGTTTCATCCATCAGGACGAGGGTGCGGGTGTGCCGGGAGTTCTCGGTGGGTTTCTCGGCGACTTGGGAAAGGTCGGAAGTCGTGTAGCGTAGGATCGATGGTGCGAGGCGATGAAAGAAAAGCATCCGCGCGAAAGGGGCAGTCGCGTACGGGCGATGCGACGCGTCTTTATCGGCGTCGGTGGTCGACGTCGGCGTCGCCGTAGACGCGGAGTGTGCGTTCTGGAGCGGCGCGCACGTAGGTACACGAGGAGCTCTCGACACAGGGAAAAACCGGCGCGAAACAACCGAGAGAGACCGAGCGAGTCGCGAGATCAACTGGAGGGAGCGAGACGGGGCTGAGAGAGCACGCTTGCGCGCGCGAGCACGCGCGTTGCTCGCGAGCGTCGATAAAAGCGAGCGCCGCCGGGCGGAGCGTGCACTTCTCGCGCGCCTTCGAGCCCGGCAACCCGGCTGACGCGAGACGACGCGCGGAAAACGCTACGGAACGCTTCGAGAGCCGAGCGGACGTCGCACCGGTTGCAAACGCCGAAGAGACACCGGCGCCGGACTATCTCGAGTCTCGAAGAGAATCTTGGCCAACTCTGTGTGCTCTGTCTGTGCTCGTAGAGAACCGGTACACGATCCCGTGGCTCCTCCAAGGGATACAAAAGTTTCCGTCTCCGGGGTTAACCGAGTGGAGAGACTCTCTTTCTCCCTCTCGTGACTGTTGTTCGCCAGTGTCAGTGCCAACCGTTTGAAGAATCGCGGTGAAGTTAAATGGAAAGGAAATCTCCGCGATCTCGGTCGCTCGCGCACTGAACGTTCTGTCTGGGGAAGTTCGACGACAAAGATTCTCGCGGTTGATGGATGATCGCTAGATCGTCGAGACCGGAGAGTTTCCGCGCGGCGAATCGGAGCTTTTATCGGTGCTATAAATCGTGTGGCCATGCTGGGAATCCCTTGTCGTTGACGGCCCGCACGGACGGACAAGTACCGCACGGAGACACGCGCGTGCCGATTTACCACGATCTAATCGGGACCGGCGATCAGGTAAGAGGCATATACGTCCACAAAATGTAGAAATTAGATAAGAACATGCAGCCGAGGTGTTATCGAAGCTGTTGGGAAACGATTGACGTAACTGTTGAGGCATTTCTATCGGCCACAGTGATTTTACCGAGGAAGATACGTTCGTTGATTTCGGAGATTGACGGTGTGTCGAGTTAAGGGATTGGAGGATCGAGATTGGAAATTACTGATATGTGCGATAATCTTGGTGGGGGACTCAGTGGAAGGTTTAATGCTCCGATATTTATTCTGAAAGCCGATTTCCAATATAATTTACTTCGCTCAATGTATCTACTGTTGATTTGGTGCTGGTAATACACTGATTAAATGCTGCTGACTGTAATATAATCTAAATCTTTGAATGTTATTGGCGCGCTGGTACGATCATTCTTGACAATGATTAAGCTATTTTGCAAATTTACATAAAATATTTCGACGTTTCGATCCACAATTTGGATCATTTTCAAGAAACTTATTTCATTGTAATTGCGTCTGTAAGAATTCGCTTCTTAATTAGTACATGGTTGTCAGACCAAATGCAGAAAAAGGAAACAATATCTTAAAAAATACTCACTTGCTTAACCCAAATTAGTTATTAATTTAAATTCTTTAAAATTTGTGGAAACGCATGTTGGTTCCATGCCCGTGACATGTGGACCATGATCGTACCAGTGCGCCAATAACATTCAAAGATTTATCAACAATTGTCGATCGATAGAAAAGAAAACCGTTGTAATATAATCTAGCTTGACGTTGATAAATTAAGGACCTCTAGAGATAAATTGCTGTAGAACTCGTTTTAAAGACAGGTCATTTTAACTCGACACTACAAACGTAAAAACAAGAGAACAATCACTAATGAACTGCATAGCAAGATACAACTTACTAGTTCGTTGTAACACACTGTCGTTTAAGACAGTAAACACCGCATAAATCCTAGCTAAAGCATTTGTCACACTTTGTAGTGTCGCGCACCACCGTGGCCGCCATAAACGCATAAACATCTCGAGGCGACCAATAATTCGTGCGCGTGTTTACACAGAAGGTGTGTCCGAATATCAAGCGAGCGCGTCGCAAAGCTAAATACCGTGAGCAGATCGATTCGACGCGCCTAGTTTCTCGTTCTCCTGTTTAGTATACACACACGGAGCGTCCGGTCCAGTCGCGCGTTGAACAGGAAACCGTCTTATCGGAACGAACCCCATCCCCTTTGGGCGTGTGTCCCTCTTTGTCGGAGGGAAGCAAATCCACCCCCGTCGACTCGTCATGGATCGCCCCCTCGTAACGAGCGCTTTGAATCGGACACACTGTCACGTCGAAACGCGACGTTTCTAAGTGGCGGTCCCGCTTCATTAAATTCTGTTATCCGTCGGACCTCATTGTCCCCGGGGCCAGCTGAGTCTAGGGACACCTGGTCGGCCCGACAATGTGCTCGAACCACCCGCGCATTATTTCGCAATTTCTCTAGCGAACTCTCTCCCATTTTCTCTTTCACGTGTTCGATCAGTGCCGAACCCTTTCGCTTCCGTGAACGAGATTTTCGCTTCTACAATGTCGAAAAAAGATATCTCGTCTCCATGATCACATCGTACAACGCTATGAACGAGATATCTCGAGTATCAAAATTTGACACACGTAATCGATTTTTAAGAATGTTATCGTTGGTGGAAGATGCTTAAAGATAATAAATGTAAAATACTCCATATTAGTGAAAGTTATTATCCATATTAGTCCACTGTATTGAAAGGGTTAAAGATAGGTTTTCGATTTTCGAATTTGAAGTGTTTTATTTGTAAGTTCAACACAAGTAATCGATTTTTAGGACATGTAATAGTTTATAATTTATGACCGAACTATAATAGTTTGTAATCTATGAAATGACTATTTAAAAAAAGCAGACAGTACCTCGCTGACTGTAAGCCGAGCAACAAGCACATATAATAAATTGCTTTTATTAACAGTCCTATGGAAATGTCATCGTTGGTGAAAAATATTTAAAGATGATAACTATTAAATACTCTATATTTGACACAATTAGAGTTTCAATGTTTATTTTGTGTAGAATGAAAAAAGATTTTTAAAAATTGCTGAAAAAATTGGCATTCAAACCAGAATGCCCCCTTAAAAGGCGGGGCGGGCCAGAAGAAGAGCACAAACGACAGGCTCGTTACCGTGGCATTGAACGCCGAAAAACGCATATGCTCTCGGCCGGGTGACTCGCAAACACCGATTCCGAGGGTGCAGCTCTTCCGCAACCCCTTTCCTCTATAACAGTCACCAGACTCGGTCGGATCGAACGTCCACCGATGGGAGTACACCGCGATACATACACCGACGCGACGGCTTAATATTCGAAACAGGAGTCGCTAGGTTAGGTCGGTTGATTTCGGTGTCGGACAGTCTGTTGGCATGCTCGATAGTTCGCCACCGGGGAGGAAACTGTTTCAAATATTGGGAACGCTTCGCGTGTAATTGGCTGGAAGTGTTTTGGTTCATTACGTAGTGAGCAGTCTCGCTCAGCGGAGTGTGATTCCCTTGAGACGCCATTTTGCAACTGTTTGGCAGCGCCTGTTATAGTCTACGGCTGTCATCTTACTGTAGAATTTGTGGAACACTCGGAAATATTCCTTTTATCCTCGTCTGCTTCTTGGAAATGTCATTTTAACTTTCACCCAGTTTACCAACTTTGATGATGAGTAATAATACAGTCATTTGGTAGTTTTACCTGGAAAGTTATCTGGGAGTTTGATATATTTCGATGTACTCTTTTCGAATTTCAACTTTTCCACCTCGTATCTTTCACCTCGATTCCTAAAAGAAAGTCTGTGGTGCGTTTACACCCCTATACGTATAGTGAAGGTTAAAGGGTTTGTTTAAAATCTGCTTAGTTTAGATTCCATTCGAATGAAACAGAATTGATTGGACTGGAGTACAAAACGAAAATAGAACACGAATGAAGAGTTGGAAGGGTTAGAATATCAAAGCGAGTTAGAAAAACGAATCGTGCGAGCAATTGTCGCCAGCCTCAGGTTTCAAGCGCCATCTGCGAGTTTGGCACGCCAATTTGAAGTGACGGCGGCGCATTCAGCAATTATCCCCGTCGCAGTAAATGTACAACAGATCGCGTATCCGGATCTAAGAGGGTGGAACAGCGTGTCTGGCCGCGTAATCCCCGATCCAAAGTATACCTCGCCGCGACTATCTCGACGGTCGTGATGGTAAGCAGCCCCACGAACCCCGTAGTTCGCGGGGGTGGTTTTGTGAGCGCGTGGCTCGGGGTCGATTGGCGAGATAAAAGGGTGGCGGGGCACGGTTTACAAAGGGCGAAAAGAGGACTGGGACAGGTGTAGTGTAGGAGGTGAGGCGCGGAGGAGAGGCATCTAGCGCAGCGCAATTACCTGCCGCTAGAATTAGCCGGCCGCCTGTGAATCACAATTAATTCGTAATTAAATCCTTTGGCTAGGAGGCGTGGTCCTTTTCAGCGATGTATAGAGCGCGGCTCATGCACCGGTTGGTGGGCACCCACGTCCGACCGCTCCGGACCGAACGACGTCGAGCGTATCGTCGGGCCGGGGTGACAGCCGGAAATAAAGGGCCGGCCGTGCATTAACGTCGACGGTCAAAGGGTCGCTTGAATATCGACCGAGACGGTCGACAGCGTTAAATTGCCATTTGTCGGCCGGGGAATGCCTCTGATTAGTGCGCGGTGGCTATCGCCCAATGCGTTGCTCCGCTGCAAAATCGCTAAGTAAAATTCTATGCGCGCCACTGAAAAAAATGGCCGGCGAATTCGCGGCAGCAGTTTCGATTATTTCAGAATCTACCCGGCGAGCAACGTGGCGGACGTGTTCCGTGACTCGCTACCCCTCGAAAGCTTCACGCACGGTTAACCTGACTTCGTTAACCCGTGTATTGATTATTATAATCTCTCGGATAAGTTTCCGGGAAAAAAGCAGTTTTCCGTTTTTTCTCCTCATTGCAAGTAATTCCAGACGCAGTATAAATCGAATCGGGACAAATTCGCGTGATTCAGAGATTAAGTTCACGCTCCACGGCGAAAGCACGCGCAATTTACAACCAGGAACTTCACACGTTCGCGATATCTATCGTCGTTGGCGCAGTAGAACCTACACGCGTAGATCCGAATCTCTCCATTAAACTTCGGTTCGGAGTTTATAGTAGATCTCGCTGGGTGATATAAACGGCTGGCCGTTGCAACTGCAATTCCGAGGAAGATTCTGCCTGCTATCCGACACGAAAAACTGCCGTCTTTCGAGGAGAAACTAATTTGGTTTTACTGCTAAATGACTGTCCACGGACTAGACGAATATCTCCGCGAGAGATCGCTGGAAAACTATTTTCTCCGAAGAATTACTAGAATAAACGTTTTTCTACAAGAATACCCTCCAAAATGGAAACGTTATCATATAGTTGCACTATTCATCCTGAAATGTGTATAATTATCGTCTATACAATTTTCTATGAAAAGTCTTTTACGAAAAAATATCTAAAAAAATTATTAATCAAAAACGCGCGACTGTTTCTCCTCTTTTTATGTACAAAAAGATCAATTGCTTAAAACAGCTGAAAGTAGAAAGAGAATTCCTTCCGGAATTCCGAGGAGTGGATAGGGTGGTAATTACCCAAGAATGAAGACGTACAGATGTCGAACAGACTCGTCAAAAGTTCTTACACCCTTCTCCAGACAAAGGAAGAGCGATCGTCGACAGGAACGATTAATATCGGGAGTAAATTGGCAATTCCGATCAAAGCCGGAACGTTTCCCTGTTCCCGTGGGTTGGATGCGGGCGAGGGTGCATGGGGTGTACGCAGACGACACACAAGTACACGCACACTCACGTAGCACAGAAATGGCGTGCGTTTCGGTATAAATTTTACGGCCGACACCCCGCGCAGCCTGGTGTTCCTTATCGCGTGGATCAGCCCGCGGCACGGACGCGCCTGGATCGTCCGAAAATTACTTTCGCCATCCTGATCGCATTTCCGATCGAGTTGCCTGGCCGGCACGGAAAACTCGATACGAATTACCGCCGGGGGGTGCAATATCGGCCGTTTCGAGCCGGTTCGCTCAACCACGGAATCCGCTCGACTCTTTCTTCGACGATCTTCCACCATTTTTCTCTCTGTCTCTTTGTCTCCCTTTTTCTTTCGCTCTTCGTTGCTCCCAGCTGTCCCCTCCACCTAGTTTTCCGACGGGATAGTATCAAGAGTCGGAGAGAAATAGTTGAAGCGAAGCGGAAAACAGTCAGGAGGCCAGACGCTTGAAAATTCCAGCGGCTGGACGGCCGGTCGTTTGCGATAATCGATGTCTCCTCTTCACGGTTCTCCACCCTTCGGGACAAACGAGCCGAGCGTACCCCGTTGAGTTACGGTGGCCGTGCACGCGACGCTAGCTCGTCGCCCTCCGCGGAAATTCTGCGAACCGTGATCTCTACTATCCCCCGCCACGCTCTTTCAATCACGAGTCAACCTTTTTGCGAAACCTCTCACCCCTCTGTGGATCTAGAGGTGTTCGTACGACAGCGAAGCAGAGTTATCTCGAATATTCAAGAACGACTGTTCAAGACCTCGATCGCGTTGTACCTTCCGAAGTGAGCACAAAAAATACTATAGGCGGGTGTCCCTAATGTTGTACTTCCTTGAAAGGGATGATTCCTACGGGCATTCGAAGTAACTTTTTCCTGTGCTAAAATGTTCAACGTGGCATCCTTAAGAAGTTATTAATATTTTTTCAGTCTCAATATTGCATCACTCTCATCCGGTTCCTATTTCACGAACTGAATCTGTTCCTCGGTGTCAAATTGACACAGTGATCAAATTAAACGGTTAACTTTACTTCTTTGGTTTTTCGGTTATCTGTTTCGCATGAAAACAATGAAAGACACGAAGTTTCGGGAAAATGTAACTACAAATTCGGGAAAACTGTATCAAACTGACACGAAGGGCAGATGAGAGTTAACATATTGTATTTCAGTGTAGCAATAAAACGAATTCTCGATGCCACGCTCTACAATTTGAAAGTACAGTCGAGAGAAACTTTCAACTAGATATCTAACCCGCTGGACGTGTCGTCGCGGATGCGGGTCCTAAGGCCGCGGGCCCGCGAACGTGTGATTAGCGGTCGTTGGTGATTGCCACCTTATCCGGCGATCGGCTGAAGAACAGGATCCGCTATGGATCGCGAAAGGAAACTGGAGAAACGATCCTAGGATATAAACACTCGTCTGCAGTGGGACAGGTGGTGCGCGGGGGCGTTAGGGGAGGGGAATAAAGCTGTCTGTACTTTTGTCCGTACTCGCCACATCCATCTTGTCTAGAGATGAATGTATATTACTCCGGCTGCGTCGAGGCTCACCCTCGTTGCGTGCATGGAAACCGGCTGGCTACAGCCTTTGCATCGCTTACCCCGTATCCATCTATCCGGCGTGCAATCGTTTTTCCTTAAATCCAAGGAGCACAGGTCCGCCTCTATCCGCCGCGAGCATTTTCTCTCACGGCTCAGGGAAATGAAAGGAAAAGCCTCGCCAAGTGTACGACCCCGCAGACCCACCCTCCGACTAGGATCGTTCTTAGGGATCCACCGGGATCAGGTTAATCGAATATCTCCTCCGAACAGTTGGACCTTCCGCGGTCAGGAATGCTAGATCGGAGGACTCTGCCGGGGAACACGGCTCTCGCGTGGAACAAAGTGTTGCCAGTGTTTTCGGTTTAATAGATAAACTCGGAATGCTGTCCTGTTCGTGATAACACCGTATCCCATTACGTTTCTGGAATTTCTTTTAATTACGATCGGTATCTGGAATGCGGGAGGTGTACAGGCTGACCTAGAAACTGTGGTTAGGACACTTAGCCGGTGTTCGATTTATCGGTGCTTCGAGAGACGCGGATACGGGTTCTTCAGGCTCGGGTGTTAACTAGGACTTAAATAAAGTGCTCGGTGTTAATTCGGCGTCTAGTTTTGAGCGAACGTCTCGAGCTTTCGGAGAGTCGAGAAAAATCTCTGAGTAAAACAAGTCCGAATCGAAATTCTCGGAAAATTGTTTGAACACATCGACGATAGACAATAATATCCCGCTACCTGTTTGTTTATTAGCAGATGCTGGGCATTCGCAAATATCGAAATTTCATTCCGCTGTATTTACACCGTGAATAGCTTTACATGAACGTCGATGATTAACAAATAAATATACATACCAGGTGTTCCAAAATCTTTTGTAAACTTTTCTATAAAGTAGTAAACTATTTTAATTCGCACAGATTATTTCAAGCGTTTAGAATTTAAAATTGGCGTCATTCAACTGTTTGCACAAGTGAAAGAATTTTGCATTCACGTTGAAAAATTACAAGGGTTCTCTCCCGAATTTGCGGTTTTTCGTGAGCGCCGCCATTGTCAGTCGCTAATTAACTCAGTGCTCGTGAGACACGGGGTTAATCATGCGATTAATTATGCGGAGGAAACGGTAATTTTTCGGAGGACGTCCAAGTTTTATTCACCGAGCGCGAAATTGTTAAACGGGTCGTGCAAACGAATAATATAGCGACCGACCGGTAAATGTAATAGAAATTTAGTCGAGGGGTAATATAGGAATTGTGTATGGCAAGGATGATTAAACCCGAGCACCCGCAGCATTACAAATACAATGTTGCGCGACGGGGAGCCACGGGGTGGCACAATGGCACGGACGAAGAGATATTACCATGAATACTTTTTGGTGAAACACGCTGCGTAAATGAGGTGGTCGCCGTATACCGGCTATTGTAAACGTCGTGAACCAACTGATAATGGGCTGATAAGCGCATCACTCTGCAAGTCAATTTTAAAATGGAACCACCACCATCAGCACACCCACTGTTTCATCCCGCACGGCGCGTTTGCGGAAATGAACTACAATGCGGCTCTTTGCGCCTTGGGTGCAACGCTTTGATGGTGCACTGTAAACTAATTGTATTCGGTGTTGCGGGAACAGAGGGTGCAAAATTCTAGGATATAGCTCCTGGCATTCGGAAATTTCAGGAATTTATTACTAAACTTATGCTACATATGTATATATCTATATACATCGCCAGAAACAATTTAATTCTACTTCACTTTATCACACAAACGTATCAGAATATTATGCCAATGTGTATGTACGTAAAGCTAACAGTTCTCGTTAAACAAATCAGCCAGGACCGCGACGAAGTTGAATTGAAAAGAGAATATCTTGAGCCTCAGGAACAGATTTACATCAACAACTTTGTATGCTTTTAATGGTTGTGCTTATGAAACGTACTAGAGAATGTGTATGGCAAAGTGCGTGTATGCAGAGCTGACGGTTCTCGTTAAATAAATTCGCATAGATCACAATAAAAATTGCATTCGAAAGGGAATGTCTTGAGCGGCAAACGCATCTCGAGCCGCGTAGAAAAGCCACAAGGGATGATGAGCGGTGCGAGGACATAGCTTTGGGTTCCACAAACGATTTCGCCGGTAATTGTGCCTGGTGACGAAATAATCGTGCCGGCTGACAGTCTCCGGTGATATCGCTTGTAGGGCTCGCGCGATCAGAGGCTCGAGAAGGGCAGGGCGAGTAATATCACCGGTAGCGCCATTACCGGGCAAAGCGGGTAGCTGGCGTATACACGCGTGCACATAAAGCGAGTAGGAGCTTGCGGCCGTGCCGAGCGGAGCAGAGCGGAGCGGACCCGTGCTCGGTCCGTGCTCGTTAAAAAACTCTCCCGCCTTATATACATATCGGGAATGCGCCAGGAGTTCACAGAAAAGCTCCTACGCCGCCTTTGTGGACCCGTAGTCGCGGCTCGCGTGAAACGCTCTGTACATGCACGCCACACACAAGTTGCTATGTGCTGCCGCGAGTGAACTCATCTAAGGGAAACGCTCTTCGAAACTTTCTGTATTTTCATGCAAATTCTCCCGCTCGCCCACGGTTTCTCTTCACCCCTCTTCGTTCCACCTGCCCCCACCACGCCGTCCTTTCTCCTCCGAGACCCACCCCCGTCGACTTCACCTTCGTCTCGAGCTCTCTTCTTTCGGCTTTAATTCGTTCTTTAATTTACCTCGATCTCCTTCTTCCCTCCCTCAAATATTACCTCCAAATTTGTCCTCCTTTCAACGCGTTCCCTTCGTTCCGAATTCTCGTCTCGGGGAGCGTCCCCGATTTTCTTTCCCCTTTGAATTCGTCTCGTTCTCCGCGTTTCCTTTCCATTCTTCCCCACGAACTAACCCCGTCTGTTTTCATGTAAATACTCTCTGGTTCACTGTTTTTTTCTCCGCTTTCTCCTCGGAGCGTTATTCATCCTGTTTCGACATACCCTTTCTTTCGCTTGGAAGTTCTCTGTCTTCTGCGCTGCTTGCGCTGTTTCTGTTTACCTTTCCACCCTCCCCCACTCTTCGCCGCGTCCTCGCGTGCAGTCTTGGAGTGTTTCTTTCTTTCTCTCGATTTCTCTTTCTACGGTTTGCATGGCCGAATAATTAGTAGTCGTCGTACGTTCCCGGCCCCCCTTTTTCGTATGCTGCGCGACCAGTTCGGGTCCACGAAATACCACGGTCACGGTACCGCACGGAATGTTTCCTCACGATTTTCCCCGAGTTTTTCGATGCCTGGCGACGCGACGACGACGACGCGGGACGTGGCCACGAGCTGCGATCTCGGACGACGCTGGCTCGACGCCCCTTGAATGCGAATTACTGTTTGCGGCAATCACCGTGGAGCTTGATGACCCGAGCACCTCCTCTGATCTTGATTGCCCTGGAGAGGATCCACAAACCTGTCGATTGGCGTTGGCCAATCATCTCTTATTCGAGGAAATTAATGATCGATCATGACGCGTTGGGTTTACGAGACACCCAGGTGCCAAATTCATCATGCTCCGCGAAACGAGAAGTAAGGGAAGCTAATCTATCAATCCTGAGTTAGTCCACGTAAAAATAACCATCGGTACATTCGATAATAGGATTTATTTTAATCTTAATCCCACGGGACTAAAACGATTTAGTTCTTCATTCTAATATAGATAGATATTAATATTAATCTTAATCTAATATTAATAAAGGAAAAAATTTTACTTAACGAAGATAATTATTGTTGAGCTAGCACAAAGGTGCGAATGAGTGCAGACCACGAATGAAAAAATTAGTAAATGAAAACAGAGCGTAATTATTAACCTCAATCAGGATTATTTATTACAAAGGCCAAAGAGAGAAGCAGACGCGAAACAGATGTAGTATTTCAAAGAAGCGCTGCGTTTACCATACGTCGCTCATTCCTTCCGCAAATATTTTCTGCCGCTCCTCGTTCTCGTTGGACAAAAAGAGAAACCTGGCTGAAAGCGCGGAAAAATGTTTTCCCGTGAAAATTGAGAAAGACTCGAACCGGAGTATTTATTTTGTCGCGGAAGGAAACGGGGGAAATAAACGTGCTCACGGAGGTGGTAACGTTGAAAGATTCAGATTTTCGATGGGTAAAGGGGAATCAGCTCTCTCATCTTCCCCCTGAACATTGGAGCAGGCACGTCGAACCTATTCACCGAGCGACACGTTTGTTCCGTCGGAAGAGGATTACGGGTTTTCTTAAAGATTTCAGCCCCCTGTTCGTAGGGCTGTCACTTTGCATTCTCCCCACGGAATCGTGTGACCGTTCACGATTTAGGGAAACGCTGTCCGGGTTTAGGATGCCGTTTATCTCCTCGAGAAACTGGAATATCGTTCCGTGTCGTTAAGAAACGAAAGGCGAGAAAGATTAATCGGTCACCGATGTTTGGATAACAGAGACCTAAATCCTGTCGGTGACGAATCGAGCGTTGTCAAAACATGATTGGTCCCTTTTTACGAAAGCCTGCTGTCGCCGGGGGATTTCGGACACACTGACAGCTATGTCGTCCATTTGCAGGCATTAGAGTGGCCGTCGGTGATCGTTTAATCGAGTTTATGGAGCATAAAATCCCTTTGTGACACTAGTATATATAATTCATAGCTCCAATCAAGCCCTCCTCGATTTTCTAATCCTCCTCGAGCGTGTCTCGTTCGGTAGAGTCTAGACGAGATCCTCCGATCGTTGAACGGTTCCCAACGAACGGGGGCCACACCCCCGGAGCACGAGGTATCGACCGGCAATCCCTTGGATAGTTCAATTCCCATCGCTAGCCGTAGCAAATTGTTACACGATAGAATCTTGAAAAACCGATTATTTCCATTCTTTAACGAGTCCGCGAATGTCCGGGCCGGGTCGGGCCGGACATCGAGAACCCTGATTGAATTAATGTATCTGCCAGCGAAAAGAGGATAAGAGAGGGAACGGCCGCGACCGTGAGCGCGGAGCAAAACGAAGTCGGAAATAAGCCGGGTACGGCGTGTAGCCGTGAGTGAATATTCCAGCCCACTTCCATTTTATACGTATACCGGATCCAGCGCCGGGGATCCAGAGGATTGTTCCGCGGGTCCGATCGTGTCCTGTCCAGCGACGGTACCCCGTCGTGCTTGGTAGCTGCCACGCAAGCGATAGGTATCTCGTAACCGAGGATAAATTGGCATTATTTATATGCCCGTCACGCGCTTCATTGTCTCGTAGCTCGGCGAGCAGGCCCGTTCGCGGTGCTGCAATAAAATAATAAAACGTCCATCTTTCCCTTTCCTCCTCCGCTCCTCCTTTCTCTCCTTTCTTTCGATATTCGCGTCACAACAAGCACGAACTGTTGCCCTTTCTTCTTGCCTCTTGTTTCCTACCGAATATATCGGCCGTTGCGAAACGCCCTTTCATGCTCGATGGAAAAGCCAAACGGAATTGTACATTGTCCGGGACATTCGGAATCATTCGCTTGGCCTGCATGTTGCGATGGACTGGTGACCTACCATCTGGTTGTTCGGTTCTTTGTCGATATTTCCTGGCCAGTCTTTTAAGTCGGCTGATGTAGGAACGTGAATGGAAAATTGTTCCTGTACTAGTTTCCGGTTGCATCGATTTTAGAATTCAAATTTATAGGAAATTTTCAAGTTAAGGAATGTTAGTCTTCTTACGGGAGTGAATATGATCTATGCGTCAGTTATGGCCTAGTGTGATGCGTCAACCGGATACAGGAGTAATGCGCAGAGTAGGCCCCTGTATCCGTTATCACTAGGCATAGGAGAAGAAAGGGTTAACGTCCCTAGAAGGTGAATTTTTCACTAGCTTTTGCTAGTTTTTTCATCTTCGTAAAAAATTAAAAACGGACTAACAAGTATAAAATAATTTTTCCTAGTCGCATACTGATTCCTAACAATCGTACAGACTGGTGAAAATTTGTGATTGTGAAGTTTGAATTGCTATGAAAATACTTGTAAGATTTAAAACGAAAAACGTGTTACGCAAAATGCATCAATTATTTATTTCATGCGCCCTCGAACATCGAAGTATCCACTGCGAACATTGCCAAAAATCGTGAAAACCCTAAAAAGATGCTCTCCCTTGTTCCCAATCCTTACCCGGCTCTATCTTCCGCGGAAATCCCGTGCACGTCTTTTCAGAGGTGGCAGACTCAAGAGGGATATCCCGCGTCTAGTTCACTCACTCGAGAATTCGAGGGCATAATTCCGGCCGGTTTCATAGAGGCCGCTGCGCTTGGCGGGGAATTTAATTTTCAAGTTGATACAAAGGTAACAAGGCGTCGTTACCAACTTTGAGCTCGTTACCGGGAGCCGGCCGTAGTAGTATCACAGAAGAAATTTCAGAACGTTTCCTCTTTGTGCGCATTGAGCCAGTCGTCCGGCTCCCGCAGCACCGTCTGCCCGTTCCCTCTTTCCTTATATTCGTAATATCCCCGTGGCTTGGTTCCCACTGTAAATGAGACTGCGCGATTTATGGTGAGGGCTTTTTAAATTGTACACGGGCCGGAACCCGAGCGCGGCTCGCGCTTGCACGGCACGGGCACTCGGTTATATTTTTCCCTGAATGATAAATTAATTCTCCCCCGACCCGGCTCCGCAGTCGCAGACGCCCTCCGCGAGACAGACCGAAAAGATTTCTTCTTCCGAGCCCTCCGGGAGATTTATCGCCCGCGACCGTGCTGGCACTCGCGGCCGCTCGTTCGCGCTCGCGCGTGCTCGGAAGCGAGATTATAATTCCTGCACGCCGCTCGGCCACGGATAATGCGGACCCGTGGAACAAGCACGAAACCGGCCCGGTAAGAACGCGGAAAGTTGGAAGCCCCGTATGCACACGAGAAAAAGAGACAGAGAGGATGCAAGGAGACGCAGGGGTGCACAAGGTAGCGGACAGGGAGGACCCGTAACTAACGTGCCGTAAAATTCGCCGGGCACGCGCCATTTCACTTAGCCCACGGCGGCTCCTTTTCCATCAGACACCGCTGCCTTCACCGCCACGCTTCTTCTTCTTCTTCTTGCTCACCGCGTCGCCATCCCCGTGCAGCCTTCTAACCTCTGTCTTTTGCTGACCCGTCGCCCGGGGTCATCGATTCTCAACGCTCCGCGACCGCCTTCCGTCGCGATCAATTCACGGCCCCTTGATCTTGCCAACTTTTTTGCGGTGGAAACGCGACGAACGCTACTCCTGCGGTCGGACGGCCTTAGATTGCGGCCTCGCCTCCTCCGGACGCGACACTCCCTGTCGTTCTGTGGGAAATCTCCGGCCACATGCAAGCATTTGCTTGTGTAGCTGACTTTCGAGAGGCTGACGCACTCGGAGAAAAGATTCTCTAAATACTAGTTGATACAGCAGAGAATATGCAGTGTGTTAACGGTGAGTCAAGGGTTATAGGTCTCGACGCATAATGAGAATTGTTCAAGATTCAGAATCAAATCTTGATTCAACCCGCGACAAGTCGCAAACTAAACAAGAATAATAATTTCCACAATTCACCCATGTGTACCAATTTGGTTAAGCGATAGAGTCGTGGCCCGTTTATCACTCGTTCGCTGACACAATAAGCATCCAAGTCGTTCAGTAAATACCAATTAAGAAATTAAACGTTAATAGCCCGGCGAACTTATCCAGCGCCGTTGAACAACGCCGCAAAGAGCAACTACTTACATATAATTAACACAACTATTGTCATGCGCCGAAAACTTACGACCCGCCCGCGCTTTGTTGTCTGGAATTACCACGCTCGTGCACCCGTTGCATGCGCTATTGTTCCAAGAGGCTGTAACGAAAGTTCCCCAATAAATTTTATAAACTTACCGACAGCGAGAGCGCCCACTCGCGCATTCCGGCATTATAATTTCTCGGCTACTTCGGACTAGACTCTCTATTTCGTAATCCTTTAACATACGAAACGGTAAACCAGGGAGAGAGAGAAATAAAAATAAGAAAATAAGTAAACAAGCAATTAAAGTTGTGAAGTTCCAAGATATACCGGGGTTGCGGTAGAACAGCACTCTCGAGTTGGCGGTATGGTCCGAAAGTTGAAAAACAATCAGAAAGTGCCCGGGAATTCGTTAATAACTGGAAAATATAGCTGTACCGGGGTTCCCGGGAATCGGGCAGCGAAGAGCAATGAACCGATACAGGGGTGGTCCAGAATTTAGCTGTTTGTAATCGATACGGTAACTTTAGTGAAAGGTTTAAAAGCAATTAGAGCTACTAAAACAACATTGCGTATCACAATGTGCAAAACCCGACGGCTACGGGTTTCTAGCCGTGGATCGATGTTACCGGAATCCGGCGCGGAGTCGACGGAATCGTTTATACGCGACGACACCGCGGCTCGTTATGGAAAAAATACGAGCGACGCCGTTTGAATTTCGAGGATCGCTCGACCATTGTGCGCGATAAATTCGTTCTGTTTATCCTTCGGCCTCCGCCCCCGCTCCCGTGTCCCACCGGTAGCCGTGGTATCGCGGGCTCGTGACGTGGGAATAAAACGGGGCCGGGAAAGTCCTTTATATGCTACCAAAATCGTTAATAGACTCGTCGAGCGCGCGCGATGTAACCGGTCGGCCGTTTCACGGGCTCGGTCGTGTCACTGCCTACGCCATTGGCCGCGATAAATTCTCATTCTTCTCTTCTCTCTTTCTCTCTCTCTTCATCTTCCTCGTTGCTGTTCTCTCCTTCTATCCCTCTCTCTCTCTCTTTCTCGTTGCCCTCTGCCAACGAGGCTTTCTTCGTTCTCCGCAGCTCGTTCTTTTTCGCTGTTTGCGCGCGCCGTTCGCGCGTCTTGCAGAGTCGTTCTCTCGGCTAACCGAGGAGGGTCGAGGTGTGAACGAAGAACCACAAGTGCCCCGGAAAGTGGCGGACCCCCTCGGCCCCCCGTTCCTGTAACCCGATCCCCCTACCCGGGACACTCGTTACCGACGAGCTTTCTTTTTACACGTTCACGCATTTTCCTCCCACACGTCGCGGTCGATAGAACCTCTCTTGCACTCTAGCTCTTGCGCTCTCTTACACCCGCTCGAAACAAAGACGCGTTCTCGCTCGAACGTACGCGCGAACCACGCCGATCGACGTTCGATCAGCCACGGTCGATCGCGCGACGACGCCCCTCCATTACGAAGAAATCGTTTCAAGGATTTCGAGTCCGCGAGAGCTGCCTGGCGACCAGCCAGAGGCCTAACGTGTAACCATCCGCCCCTGGAATCGCACAGGTGAAAATTATCGCCGGGAATAATTGCCGAGAAGAACGCGATGAATCGTTTCATCGGATGTCGTGGTCGCGGGAAATATTCCATGTGCCATCTAAATTAGAGCTGTGACTTATGAGATACCCGGGCACCCGGATTACCCGTGAGATATCCGGGTAAATAAAAATTACCCGAGCACCTGGGTATCTCATGAATAGACCGCGGATCTTTATGCAAAATAAAAATCGTTTGCTTCAATAGGAAAAAGCAGACGATATATTACGATTACTTATTCTCTTGAACGATTTGAATAAATTTAAATTAATATATCAACGTTCTTTTAATTTCTTTATTATTTTAAATTGCACAAAAACATTTATGCCATAAACGCATAAAATGTCAAGTATACTCATGAGATACCTGAGTATATGAGATAGATTTTTATTATTACATGAAATAATTTATATTAGATTTTGTTAACGTTTACAAAGCAATTCGTGCGTTTTTAGGAGAAATAATTAAAAAGTAAATTATTTAATTATCAAATTAGGCATTTCTATTCTCATGTAAAAATACCAACAAGTCTACCCGGAGTACTCTACCAGAGTACCCGGCTACCCGAATAGTCGGGTATCTCATGAGAGATGTTCCCTTTATTCTAAACTGTAGGTCCCATTGCGAAATAATTCTCACGTAAGAATTCAAAAAGCGACGTTAAATAATTTAAAAAAAAAATCGTTTCATCGGGCAGAATCGGGCCAAGAGGGTCGTTCCTCGAGTCTCCGCGAGATTAAGGGGACGGCCGTGTTTGGATAGACACACTTTCCGTTAATACGTTCTGCGGGGGTGCCTAACGTTTTACTATCGCGCAGCTGTCTCGTCGGACGATGGAGACGCGAAACACCCGCTGTAATGGTAGGTAAATGAGGTTTAATAAACTTTATGGGACGGCTAATAAACGATTCGAGATTTATGGCTCTGATATCGCTTGGTAGCTGAGTCTTTTATGACGCTCGCGATAGTAAACGCGACTTTAATGAATACGCTTCGATTCGATGCGCCCCGAGTGTACTCTTCCCGCGAAAAGACACTCCCCCCAGTTTACGAAATATACTTCTTCTGTCGTCAGATTTTTATTTTATTCGCATAACGATGCGCCGTTTAATTAGAATATATGTGCCCATAATTATAAAAGTGAAATAAAAGATATTGTGAAAAACGAGGCAAGATAGTGCTCGTTATTTCAACATTATATGGAATTCATTTAGCCTTACATAATATAATTTACCTTTACATATCTCGTAACACGAAACACATGACTTAGACCACGTTATACTCGAATCAAGAGATTTATTTAATTATTTTCTATTGAAAGGTCTTTATAATTCGAGAGTCCAATCAAATTTCTAGCCGGAGTTAAACTGGTCTCGACATCGAACGACTAAATAATGTAAAAATTGATTTGAATTATCAATCGTACGAACGCGAAGAATTAATATTGGAAGAGTCGCGGGTTCAGAAATCAGCGCGCCGTTTTAATGGAATTGTCGATCCTGGGAATCCGATCGGGAATTTTCTTAAAAATACGCGTTATTATTTGCGAATGAATCCGGGACGGCCGCGTTGTTATCCGGCCGATCGAAAGCTCTCGCGAGCATTATAATACCTACGACACGAGCAAAACGAGGAATACAATTAAGCGGCCCGATGAAATCCCGGGAGTAATAAGAGATAAAATACGAGTGGACGTTTTGTTCAATAATCGGGTTGCGAGTGCCTGTCTCGGTCTACATTCGTCGTCCAATTAAGTCGTAGGATGGTCGGACGAGCGGTGTGCTCCGTCTACAAAATCGATAAACGAGCATCACTCGCATTAACGCAGGTAGATACACGCATAAATTGCGGACCTTTCAGCCCGGGCACAGTGATGGCCGACGCGTCGAGTCTCGGAGGGCGTGTCTGTTATATTTGCGCGGATATATCCGTCGAGGGGCGAAGGGATTGGCGTCGCAATGATCGAAAACTTGGATATAATCTTCTTTAATTAACGGTATCTACCGTGTATCGCGGAGTCCTCGTAGAGAAAAGGATCATGGCGGCGCGGCGGGTCCGCGGCTAATAAATCCTCTCAGTCAACCGATAAATCCACCGAATCGGCGGCGTTAATCCGATCGTTTCCCTGGAATTATCGCCACTAAATCACTGTTACTCGTGTTCCGCGATTTATTTTCCTACACTATATCTTTCTTGCTTTCTTTCTCGCGCGCGTTGCGTCACATTCATGTCTTATCTTCGACGCGCGTGCAACCATTTTTATTAGCTCCTCTACGCGCAGCAACCCGTCGATCTTGCCGAGGGGAAAAAGTTCTCCTGAACAATCCCCTCGTGACTACTTAAAACTTAAGCTTAATTAGTTTTTACTTAACAGTAATTTTCGAGCTTTAGGCACCTCTCCTGAAATTATTATACGCATTACACGCGATCTTTTTTTTATCCTTGACTGCTACTACTGCTATGTCTTTATTAAAAGACATTAATCAAGCCCCAGGTCTAACTAGCTGAACTAAAATTGGCTCTAGACTTGCTTTAGACTCTGGCATCATGAATGGAATATGGAGAAATTGAATGCAATCACGGGCTGTCTTTTTTTTACCTTATACGAGCATATTTAGAGCTGCACAAGGGTTCATTTGATAGAGGAAGGTTAACTGCACTACGTTGTGCCCCATCATATCAATCAAAAATGTCTATTTGTGATAGAAAAATAAGCCCAAAGTAGAGCAAACATCGAGAAAAACACCAGCAGATTCCTCTATCAAATGAACCCTTGTGCAGCTCAAAATATGCTCGTATAAGGTAAAAAAAATCTAGTGGGATTCTAGTTACTGTCTAGTTATCACACGTGGTGCCCCTTGCCTCTTAAGGGTAGCACTCTTAAAAATGCAACGACGGCTTCAACTTCAGGTAATAATCAATATGCGCATATCTCGATCGGGTTGAAGAACGCTTGTCGGTCGTCAGGTTTTTGTTTCGCACAGAGGGCAGCGCCCTCTTTCCCGGTAATATTTTGCATTCCTAAGGGTCAGCGAAGCAGCCCGCGTGGCTCGGTGGCTCATACGATATTCGAGGCTCGATTTACTGCGCTATGAAACCCGAGACACGCCTTTTTAACGCGTGTTCATCAGTCATCCTCTTCGGCACCGGTGGATCTCGAGTTCGCGGGTATAATAAACGCGAGTCCGCGCGCCCCGGCAATAAACCTGGGATAATTGCGAGCTGCCTCTGTGTTCGCAAGGCGACCGATCCTTGCGAAATTTCTGCAACGACGACGCGCGACGTGATCCGTTCTCCGATGAACGATCGATAATCCCCGCGCGCGCGTTCGTCGCTTTTCGTCAACCCGATCTTCTCTGCCCTCGCAGACGTGCTCCAGGACAACTAATCTCGTTAGCCGATCGTTCCTTCGGGATAAGGTACCACAGGTACACGCTGTTCGGAGGGGAGCGGCAGAAACATGTGGGCGTACGATAAACATCTACAAGCGAACTTCCAGATTCCCTGATCTCTCCGCATGGTAATGCGTTTGGAATGTCGAGTCTCTCTCTCTCACTCTCTCTCCCTCTGTCTCTTTCTATGTCGACACTAGACACCGTTGTCACCCGTTCGAACAGCCTGAGAACAAATCGAGATCTGTTTTTCGGCTTGCGATTTTTCTTTCCCTCGGGTTTAGGACCATCGCAGGGTGAGATCTAAATCTTTTTCCCTGGGAGCAGGGTGTGGCTTAGTTTGGGTTTCAGCGTCTTTGTCCCTGACAAACTTGGTGGAGAGTTTTGGACAAGCCAATTTTAACTCATTCTTCTACTCGAGAATACACATTGTTATTTCGCTGCAGAAAATGTTCGTTGTTTCCAGGCACGACATTGAATAGAGACGAAGGTAATTTTAACATATTTCATTCTGTTCTTACGAACGTGTCAAACTCAATTAAGTTTCATAATTAATTAGTTTATCGATCGTAATTTATCTTTCGGATATTATGAATTTTATTCTCGGCGCCACGGTTCGATCATTTTT